>OX421457.1:15350211-15352711 GCA_949126865.1 Montipora capitata | reverse complement strand
TTTATGCAATGAAAAACTAGGCACCATTGTTGACTTTTGGAACAGTTTGAACGACCTACGCACAACTTTATTTTCGATTTCAGCACTTGCCCAACATCCGCTAAAATTATGTTGGTCGAATCCGCTAAAACGGGCCTTTGGGAGACCAAAGTCGATAATACGTAGTTCATACAGCACAGTTCATACACCACACAGTTGATGTTAAGAATGACCTGCGAACTGCTGCTTGAATCATTCCCACTGTATACAGAGTGGTTCATGTGAAAACTGTGGTAAGTACTACTGGATAATGAACGAACAAGAGTCCGGTTTTAATCCAAACACACGTTTTCTTAGAAAAAAAATCGGTTTTCCCATTGTTCCTTTTGTTTGGCATATTTGAAGGACAAAAATAGTGTTTGTAAATAGCGTTCCTCTTTCCAGGTTATAAGGGGTCCGTCTGGTTTGGGACGGCTTCAACAGGAAGTACAAACAGAAACGATCTTTACTCTACCTGTTAGACATCCATAAAACTCCAGTCTCATGGCAATATATCGATACCATCCCCAGGGACGAACTCGGATGTAGCGGCATTTAAGAGCAGGGATAAAGGGATGACTGACAATGGTGTTTTGGTCTCTGTTGCCTGTGAAATACTAAGATTAAAAAAAAGAAACAGTTACGAAGGAATTAAAGAATGGTCGACGAGTAAACGCAGCTGGTAATTGGCTCAATTGGACGATATCTAAGTTGGTGAACTGATGGGCTATTCCTGAGTTCCCTGAAGAGCTTACTCAACACTAAACGTCTGGTTCACGGCCTTTAATAAAGAATGGCGTTCACTGAATTCTCTAGGTTGAAATCGACGTTTACAGGTAAAAACTGATGAAACAACACACAAGCAGCGGTGGAAAAACTTAGATACAAAGTTTCCTTGGAAATTATATTTTACTTCACCGTTTCATATGCTTCAAGGTACATTCTCAGAAGTGACAGTTAACAGTAAAGTTAAATGGTATTTGTAAATTAAGTGAGTAATAATAGCTAATTAATTACAAACCAACATTTTAAAAAGGGCCAACGGCAAGAATTAACTGTCACTTTTGATGATGTATGTTGAAACATACGAAACTTTAAGTCAATATAATTGCAAAGGATGCGTTTGTATCTGTTTGCCACCATTGCTTGTGTGTTGTTCCTTCCCGCTAAAGTTGAGATGGCCAAAGAAAAAGACTATTATTGCGATGGAACAAGTTTCAGTGATTTCAACTCATTACTCTAGCCTGTAAAGCTCTTTTATTGCACAAATTCTAAATCGAGAGAATTTTCACACTTAAGACCGCGTTTTACGTTGCCTTTGTGTGTGTGTGCTATTGTGTGTACCAACTTTGTAAACTCGATATATTCATTTAATTTCTTATTTTGGGGGTAAAAAGTGTTGTTGCTGTAGTTGTTACAGATCTTAATCAAAAAATAAATTCAAATGGCTTGTGGAACTGCTCGCTAGCCAGGTAGTCCACAGGCACACCACCTTACTAAACTGAAGATTCAAGCAAAACATAATGTGGTGAGAGAAGTGGAAATGAGCTCGGGATTCGGGATCACAGAAAACAAAGCCAGCCAGGAGTAAGAGCGGGATCTGAAACCGGCGCAAACACATTGAATCCTACGCCCTAATTTCTGAGCCACACCATTTCCCTGAAAAGAATATTTACTGTGGTGTTTACTTGAAATCCCTAGATTCTCGAACAATTCAAAGAGAAACCCACTCACCTTGATGTTATTTCGTTCCTGATAAGGTTTAAAACTGACAGCATTCAAGCTGTGATACACGACATATTGCGTGACCCACTGGTTCTTGTCTTGCTGTCCTTGAGTTGCAATTCTAATTATTTTCGCGGGTGAAATGAAGAAAACCTGAATCCACTGGTATCGGTTATTGTACGCAGCTTGCCACCCACCGCTGAGGCGCCCTTGGCGGCGGATATTCAGCCGTGCTCGAGACGCTCTGGAGTAGTCATTTATCTCGGATGACGCCGTAATCTGACTGTCCTTCAAACGGCGGTTTTGCAATCCCATTGGACGGTTGCACATCTTTCCTGTGAAACGAAAAATTGATATAAGGCTGGTTCCGACATGTCATTTTCCGTAACAAAAATCAATTGTTAAAATCAAACTCAATAAGTTTGAGAATAACGTAAATGTCAAACGGTACTTAAATATAATGTGTTGGCGCCACAATTTCATTCCTTATTTGTTACAAAAAAATACTAACGAATTTTCCATGAGACGTTTGAGCCCTAGAGTTCCCTTAGATTGTCTGTCTCTCTTACACCGTTTTAAGGCATTTTCCATTCCAACGAGCGCAATTGTAACTTCGGTATTTTTAATCGGATTGATTTTACACGACAGGGTCCCTTCAAAACAGTATAACTTACCAAGTCTGCATCCATACAATTCAAGCCTCATGGCGACATAACCGTACCAAGACCTAGGATGGACGCGTATGTAGCGTGCCTTG
>OX421457.1:15337711-15347711 GCA_949126865.1 Montipora capitata | reverse complement strand
CCATCTTGGAGACCGAGTGGAACGTCACAGCGATCTAGACGTAATCAGAGATTCATTGATTAGTGATACCTCCGACAACAACTGTTACAAAAAACATAATAAATTACATCCGCTCAGGCTCAAGGAAAAACCGATAAACTTGTTAAATTTGTAGTAAAAAGGGGCAGTCTTAATTGTTTTTAATTCTAAACATTTCTTCCAACCAAAATGATTTTAGCTGAACGAGCTATCAAATTCATCGCAATTTTTAAAATCACCGAAACCACTAATATGATCTGTGGTCAGAGACCATTTTCTACTTGCACAAATTGCATAATACACCTCTCTTCCCCCTCAAAATTTTGCATAATCTTTGTTTGCAATTTTTCCTGGGACATGAAGATGAAGATGTCCCAAGAGAAATTGGAGACAATACCTATGCACTTTTTTTTTTTTGGGGGGGGGGGGGGGGAGGAGTAAAACAGGTGTATTACGGGATTTGTGCAAGTAGAGTATTGCATTATTTTCAGGTCGGCGTCGATACAACGATATTTAGTCTCAGAGTGAGGCTAAGAAAACCTCCGCTCTTTTAGGTAACTCAAACCGGTTTCAACATCTTCTTAGGCTGAGGGACTCTACAACAATGTTTCACGTAACGGCAATTCTTGGTCATTGTTGTGGTAAATAAATAATAAGACGTGCGATCATTTGTCTCACGATTCGCGACGTTTCGACCAATTACTGCTGGTCTTCTTCAGACGATGAGGTCGACTATAGATATCTCGGTGGTCGGCCGAGACCGGTGGATTTAATCCTTATTGTCAAAGACAATGAGGGGTAATCAGTCAGTCTAATCTCGTACCCAGATCTCACTCTGTCACTGGAAATGTGAGATCTGGTAAAGTTCGACAGTACACCATTTTTCCTTGGCTACTAAAAAAAGGTTGTGGCAATGCAATCTACGCTCCGATTGGCTAATTTCGCGGAGCACTAATTAGTGAAGGTTTGGTTTTCGCGAGCTCATGTGCTGTTTTGAATAAATGCCAGTTGTGCGGAGGAAAGTTTTGTTTTTTTCCGACGCCGGAAAAGCTTTACAGTTGAGGAAAATCATTTTAAAAATTTGCGACGTTTGTGTAAATGGTACCGACGAAAGCCCCACGTAACCTGCCACTCGAATAAAGTTCTGCGTAGCTTGCTTCGCGGTACGCAGAAACTAATAAATTCAAGTTGAAGTATGTAGTATGAAGTATGTATTCAAAACAGTATTTCTCGTTCTCAAAGGGTGACCGCGAATTAAGTAGTGATCAATTGTGAATTTTACGGTTAGATACATTACATTTTTCACGAGATCGTGTCAAGAAAATAGCACTCGTTGCAGTGATTAGATCTAAGCACTCTTTAGCATTTTCGCTTTCAATTTACGGTTTGTGTGAAGAAAATAGCACTCGTTTACTGATTAAGCCTAAGCGTTCGTTTCAGTGATTAGGCCTAAACCCTCTTTAACATTTTAGCTTTCAATTTACGGTTTGGCTAACTACACTTTGCACGAGATCGTGTGAAGAAAATAGCACTCGTTTATTGATTAAGCCTAAGCGCTCGTTTCAGTGATTCTGCAATTGCTCCGACAATTAAACAATCTCGACCATTCAAAAACAATCGCCTGTAGCGCTTCTTTCTGTTTCAGCTTGAGTTTAAGGTTTCCTTGTCCTCTACCCTAAAGAATCTCTTCAAGAATACTCTCGAAATCCATGCTTATTCCGCAAAATCACCTAAAATCACAACAGACAGTACGAACATGCGCAGTGAAAGAAAAGCCCGTATTTCGGGCCCCGCTGGCACTGAGCATGTTCGAAATCGAACTTTACCAGATCTCCCTTCCGTATGACCGTGGGAGATCTGGATACGAGATTACAGTCAGTCCGTCATTCAGTAGTCAATTGACCACAATAAACACCCGCATATGAGCACCTAGATTCTTCCAAGTTTGGCTAAATAGGTTCTTATAAAAATGGTATTTATTTCAAGGTCATTTTCCAAAATAAGAACCTGTTTAACTTTTAGGCTAACCTGGTTCTTATGTAAGGGAGGTATAAAATGAAAATTATCGCCTAGCATTTTACTAAATTCCAGGTTCTTCTATGAGGGTGTTTATTCAACTGAGGGAGGAAACATAACTCACCGGCCGGACATCCATAAAATTCGACTCGCATGCACGGGTGACTGTACCAGCCTCTTGGGTTGAGACGAATATACTGGCATCTAACAGAAGGACTGAGAGCGTTGACAACAATGCTGTTTTGATCGCGGTTTGCTTGGAAGAGCTGTTTCAAGGAAAGTCCAAACAATGCACAAATTGCAATTGCGTGTTATAATAGTAAGAACATATAATAAAGCAATGTCAAGTAACTATTGTCGTCTGAGTGTTCCTTACTTACCCCACCCTAACCATGACCGAAGTAGGGATAATCTCCAGATTAAGTAGACCTTATCTATCACGACCGCCACATTGAAGTCTTTGCCTCTCATGCTCTGCCCATCGTCCATCAATTACTTCAACTGAAGGTGAACCCAGGAACAAGAAGTTTTTTTGTTTTTGTTTTTCGTGAAAAGCATCTCTCTGTTCCCAATAACCAAACCTCACGAGCCAAAATACCGCCCCCGCATCTCATAGCCAATGACACACAACAGAATAGAACAACAACAGCAATAACTTAAAGAATCCCAACTGGCCGGAGACAAACCCGTTGACTATTTACAAGAGGGACTACTCAGATCTAATCCAACTAATGGTGAGAGAGGGTTTTGAACTCGGGGTATCCAGATTTCAAGCGTCTTATCCACTGTGCCGTACTGCCTCCTCTCAATAGACTATTTTCGAATTGTCATAGCTGGACTGGAACTGGCATGAAATGGACGCTAATGCGGGCAAATTTATTTGTGTGTGAAAAGATTTGCCCGCATTAGCCTCCATTTCATGCTAGATCCAGTCCAGCCGTGAGAATTTGAAAATGCTCTATTGCTTTTGGACTTTGAGAATATTTGCAAAAGGTCAGTTTTAGCGCATGCTTCAGCTAAGCAGGCACCTGATTGGCCAGTTGTAATGACGTAAAATATGCGTGGCTTGAGCGGGTTGTGGAAAAAATGCCCTCCGTAGTAGGGATCACTTTCGTCGACGAATCTAAAAACTTTGATTTTGAAAAGAGTGGAAAAATGACATTGAATCCACAGAAAACCGAGATGCGAGCTCTTCGGAGAAAGATGTTGAATGTGAAAGCACGAGTTCTCAAAGCGAGAGTTATGAACGTGCTCTCTGTAAGCGTGAGCTCTGAAAGCGTAGACTCTGAAAGCGAAAATTATCCCTCTGACGACGAAGAAACGGACGAAACTGACAAAGACGTCACAAAGGCAAAAAACAAAAGTGCAGGCAAAAGGAAGCCAGCCTCTCCGCGGCCATGATCATCTAACCACGCGATATTGGGAATGAAAACTTAAACTAGCTTGGCGAGACTAAAATTAGATTTTAAAAAACTATGATCGGGCATGGGGATCCGCTTTCTGACTTTATCCTCTCTTGATAAGGCCTATTTGGCCAGATCATACAAAATCACTTGTACTCGTTACCTTATCAGCACTTTTGAACCTGTACACAGCCCAATGGACGTTATCTGCGCTGAACGACACATAGTATGAAGTAACCCATTGACGAGCATCTTGTCTACCCTGTGTGGCTATCTTCCTTATTCTCATCAATTTTCCAAAGTCCACTTTAAACCACTGGTTGTAATTCCTGTATTTGGCACACCATCCCCCGATGTACTTTCCGGTTTTTTGCCTCGCCAGTCTTCCGAGCCAAGCAGCTTGGTAAACATCACGTATGGACGAGGCTGTGATTTTGTCATTGGGAATGCGTCCGTTGCGCATGCCTAGATCGTTGTTACACCGAGACGCTATACAAAGAAGAAATATATTCAGTAATAAGAAGTTTTAAACAACTGGAACACCCAATATTGAACAGATGAGGAGATATATTTTATGGAATGGTGATGTGCAGAGGTAAGTGTTAAACTGATCAATGTCCAGGATTACAACCTGCAGACTGGTTGGAAAGGAGACATCTGACTCAGTTACCTTATGACAGGTGAACACTGAAGATAGCGACAATGATAACGATAATAATGATGATAATAGGGACCTTAAGCAAGGACGAAGACGACGGTTACGAGAATGCCACATAACGATAGGTTTAATTAACAAAAACAACAGTTCTGCACGACCTGCACGTGCGTTTTACATTTTGATACATTTCTTTGCCGTTCTCATCTTGACAACGACGCGAAATGATCAAATTTGAGGTCATGTGGAGGGCGAGAGCCCCTGACGATGAATTTTCAATTTTCTCTCAAAATCAACACCGTTCTCACCAATTTTAATTTTGGAATAGGGACTCACACTTTTCAAGCCGAGTGACTCAGAGTAATCACAAAATTATTATAGTAAAGGCTCGTTTAGACGGTTTCAACATTTGACCAACATTCATTCAACAAAAGTTGAACGGATGTTGGGCAAATGTTGGATGCAAAAACAAAGTTGTGCGGAGGCTGTTCAAACAGTTCCAACATTGCGCCAACAAAAGAACCAACACTTTCGCGAAATTTGATTGCGAGGAACTAAGAGCTAGAAACCAGTCTCTCTCGTCCAGATAAACTACGCCGTATTGACTTTTGCGGCCTGATGTGAGCATGCGTGTGTTCTACAATTGTTGAACAGAGTTTTCAAACGGCCTCAACACCATTCAACATTTTCGAGAACAAAGGAAAAGTTCAATGGATGTTGAATGAAAGTTTAAACCGATATAAACTTGATTCAACACGCTTTCAACATTTTTACCCTTTCAACAATGTTGGACGACCTGCTCAAAACGCACCAAACATTTGGTTCAATAAACTGTTGAATGCATGTTAAAGCAAACATTGAAACCGTTTGAACGGGCCTAAACGGTATATAATATTTTCAGACAACGTTCTCGTAACCGTCTTCGTTGTCCTTACTTAAGAGGGACACGGCTACGAGAACGTTGTCTAAAAATATTATTTCCCGTTACTGTAATAATTTTGTGATTACTCCAAGTCACTCGGCTTGGAAAGTGTGAATACACAACCCAAGAATAACGTTGATGAGAACGGTGTGGATATTTAGAGAGAAAATTGAAAATTCATCGTCATGTGCGCTGGCCTCCACATGACCTCAAATTTGATCATTTCACGTCGTAGTCAAGACGAGAACGGCAGAAAAAGGTATCAAAATGTAAAATGCACGTGCAGGGCGTGCAAAGCTATTGTTTTTGCCCACTAAATATGCAAATTTATGGTGTTCTCGTAGCCGTTTATGATGACGATGATGACGACAATGATGACGACAATGATGACGACAATGATGACGACAATGATGACGACAATGATAATGATCATGATGATGATGATAATGGTGATACAGGAAAGACGGAACTACTGAAGTAGACATGTCCAATATCCATCGTATTTCTTAGAACAGTGAAATCTTCCCTAACAACAATTGACTCAGTTTGTCTATAAACTGCCTCAAATGATGCATGCGTGCGGTATACCTGCACAGCCGTACAACTCTGCTCTTAAGCAAATCCAGCCATACCAAGTCTTCGGATACAGGCGCACGTAAACAGCTGTGAATGGTTTGAGAAATTGGTGATAAACTATTGAATGGCGGTCCGTGTTGCCTTCGAAGGTCTGAAAAGGGTAAAAAGAATAAAAAAGATAATGACAATTCAGGGAAAGCAAAAACTTCTTTTGAAGTCTTGGGAAAGTTATATACATATTATATTGACTTTAGCGATATTTGTGCACCTTAAAAAGTTAAGTTAGACGCGTAGAACTGAATAACAGCAAAGTTAACTATAAAAGGGTAACTTGTAGTACTAGAAATCCATGACAGCCATCCAAGTGTTGGTCCTAGTCATGGAAATAAGTGGCCACAATAAAAGACCTCTGTCCAGTGGAGATCGAAACCACGTCCGAATGGGTTACCAAGGCTAATGCCTCAATGGCTTATCCTGGCAGGTCTAGCACTGCCACTTATCCTTTCACAATTATTACTTTAATTTTGTCTACAAACAATTTGATTACCAACATCATTTCCTTCGGTTTAAAGTTATCCTTTCATAGGAGTGTGAGTTCCCTTTTAAGTCAAGCCTAATTTTCGAAAATGGGTTCCACGCGATTATAGCGCGACAAGCCGTCTTTATTTTTCAAATAGCTTTACTTAAATTTCTTGGACGTTCCGGTGTAGGCCTAGAGTGGCAAGTTACTTCATCGCGGCTGAGTTGGCTGCCAAAACCTATACACACATATTAGCTTTCCTTTGATTATGCAACTAACAAGGCGGTGATGAAGTCACAGGTTTATTGAATGGAATGAATGTATATTTGTGCGGGTTACAGACCAAAGAGAGAAGTAATCCTCGCTCTTAGCTGGACAATTTAAGCAATTGTTTCTTATAGACACCTGAAAAATTCAGCCAATTTTGCTTTCAATTTTTTTTCATTCGACTTCTTTCAAGAAAGCACTTGAACTCAACAAATTGACCTACTTCCAAATGAGTGGCTTCATAGCTCACTGAGTTGGTAGAGCATTGCACTGGCATCGCAGAGGTCATGTGTTCGAATCCCGTTGAAAGCCACCTGAATTTTTCAGGTGTTTGTAAGATACGATTGCATAAATTGTCCAAATAAGTGCGAAGATCACTTTTCTCTTTTGTTTACAACTAACAAAGCGAAGGAGCAAGGGTGGCACAGTCGGTTAGTGCGCGGCCTTGGTGCATAAGGTCCTGAGTTCGATCCCCGGATCTCACATCCTTGTTTCGACTTCTTTCCTTTCAGTGTAGCCTAAGTAGCTTTAAATACCCTTAAAACGGAGCACTGGTGGAAAGAGGGGGGTAAAATGAGCGCACCGTCGGCCTCCTGGGAGAATACTCTCTAGAGAATAAAGGAACTACCGACGTTAAATAACGTGTACCTTTACCTTACCTTTACCTTATTGCTGTCAAGTCAAGGATAGGCCTGTTTATTAAAACAAGCGCTAGCCTTTGAAAATTCCTCAAAACATACGCACCTTAACTCGTGCATTCTCCTTATAAGGAACAAAGTTCATTCCATCGACGCTATAACCGACCGTGTATGTTTTCACCCAATAATTTGCATTATGCCGTCCTTGTGTTGCCACTCCTTTAACACGTGTCAGCTCAACGAAGTTTACTTGGTACCATTCTCCATGACGATTAGATCGCACGCCCCAGGAGTAGTAGCCGTTTAGTCGACCGTATAAAGGCGAATAACTGGAACTATAATATGTTGACGCGCTCAAATGGCCGTCAGGAACTCGTTTGTCCTCCAAACCAAGCGGCATCACACAGCGATCTGCCAAAACCAAATATAATAAATCTAATTTGTTAAGTTTTTGAAGAACAATGCACTGTTGGGGTTATTACTTTGGATAACAGACGTAATAGCGTAATCATTGTTTGTGACGCATTGCATTTTGATTTAGTATTGTTTATTTATTGAATTCTCTGTTGCTTTTGCGTTGTACGTGTTGGCAGAACGTACTTAAGCTTTTCCCACCGGAGAGTGACACTTACAGATTTTACTCTGGCTAACGCAAGATGATTTTAGTCACCGATTGGAGACGCGCTTTAGATGTGAATGGGTTTGACAAACATCTACGTCGACTCAAAAACTATGTCCCCTTTAAAGCCGTAGTTTACTAATCTGCGGCTTTAAAGGGCACACGTCAAACTACAGATACCGGGAAACTTCTCAAGATAGAGAAAAAAGGTAGAATCAGGTGCCTACGATTCCAATTTTAAGTCTATATAAGTAACGGAATTTCACAGATCAAATTATTTTTAGACGAGTGCTTAAATAAAATTTGGCTTGCACATTGACCATTCTCAATGCCATGGGTAATAATTTCTCATGCAAGACTTGTAATTAATTGAAAAGGTCTGATTTTGCAGGAAAATCAATCTAAAAGTAACTCGGAAAGGTTACGTTTTTGCAAACGTTGGCCGTATAGCACTAATATTTCAACAGAATTAACTATTGGAGGGTAATGTGAAGTGCTAGCTCTTTACCTACCGACTACCGACTGATCTACAAGGTCAGACAGGATTAGGTCGTGGGAATTTAAGATGTCAATGTCACGGCAACGAATATGTACAGCTACAAGGATGGGATACGTTTTTGCAAACGTTGGCCGTGTAGCACCTACATTTTCACAGAATTAACTATTGTAGGGAAATGTGAAGTGCTATTTTCTACCCACGTTAACCGTGTGAGCGTTAGCCCTACTAATGGAATTGTACCAACACAAGGACAGAGAACGCTAACGTTCACATGGTTTACATAGGTAGAAAACTAGCACTTCACATGATGCTCGAATAGTTAATAATGGTAAAAGGACTGAGTGGTGTCCAATTTGGTCTTTAATCATACGAGGCATTAACAAAATCGGACGACCGCGTAGCGGGAGACCGATTTGCAAGGTTGAGAAATTTACATGATTTAATTTACTTTATTCGCCCTCGTTGATTAATCACTCAGTTCTCGTGCATGTTAGTACGCGATTAGCTGCCTATTACATCCTGTTTTGGCTTGCATGTCAGATCATTAGTTGTATTTGTTTTCTTTTTCTTTTCTATATGTATCTTGTGCAATGTAAACTTCTGTTATGTTAAATAAATAAAATAAAATAAATAAATTAAAATTAAAAAAAAGAGACCGATTTGTTTAATCACGAGTATGACTACAGACCAAATTGGACGACACGAAGTCCTGTTACCAATTAATCATAACCATTACAATTTCCGAGAAAACAAAATTAATGCATTCCTTTTTCACTGTCTAATGTTACAAATTTGTCCATTTTGGAAAATCCCCAGTTTGCTAGGATATAGTAAGTGATTGTTATTATGATCACCGTGATAAATTCTGTGATTTGTGGATTAAGCTGAGTGAACTTAATATGATTGGCTGATGTAACTGTCCGACGTCAGGTATCCGATTACAGCCAACCGTCCGATTTCACTCTCCGATTTCAACCCTATACAATAATTAGTGAAAAATAAAGCAGTTAACGCACCGATCAAATTTGAGAAAATTGTAATGGTTATGATTAATTCTGTAAAGGTAACTCGGCTGTAAAAACGCCGTTGCACGAATACATGGAAGTTGTAAGCTCTTAGTCATAGGCTCCTGGTAGAACAAGATGCTTTTATGACGGGGAGGAACTGGCCGTTTGCCGTTTCAAGTAAAAATCTTGCTATATCTTTCTAATGCCCCTCTGTCTAGTAAGTCGATACTATTTATATGTAGCTATGTAAAGCTATAGAGGTTTTGTCAACGATATGCGGCTAACTGCGATCAAATGACAACACAGACGATCCACAAGAAGAATAGTCTATGGTCATTTCATTAAAAGATAGTTAAAAGAAATGGTTGTGGATATGATGATGATGATGATGATGCAGCTAACATCACCATTTGTATGCGTTTGTAATTATAGTGTGCCTAATCAGTGAGAGGTATACGCCGGTCTATCCGTGGAGTTACACCACAAATTTGCTACCAAGCAATGTAGACTGTCACTCCATTGAAAGCCTAGATACAAGCCTATGGAAGACTAAGGCTACACCTTATTTCAAAACGTTTTTATTCTTGTTTTTTATTTATTTATTTTTTATTCAGTGGATAATTAAATCCCTCACTAACCTTCACGGCAACCGTAGAATTCAACTCTCATGGAAATATGCGAGTACCAATTCCACGGATGAACCCGAATTATGTACGCTTTGATCCTTGGGTAGATGCCATGTTGGACCACACTGTTCTGGTCTTTGTTCCCTGTGAAATACTGAAGAAGATATAAAGTCGTTAGTGTGTAAAGGAAAGATCACCGGTATAAAACGGTTATGAAGTAAGTATTCTCATTTA
>OX421457.1:15315211-15332711 GCA_949126865.1 Montipora capitata | reverse complement strand
ACCCTGGAATATCTGAAAGCAAAGGAAACGTGTGTAATTAACGCGAGCAATGTCACGCAACGCTTTGTCACACAATTCAATCAAGAGAATTTCGTGACACATAAGATGTCCTCGCTTTCAAATGAAGTCATGCCGGCTATGATAGTGCCCCAAAATTTGCCAAAGTTGCGCAGGAGACAGGGTCGAGAGCCTTGTTAAATTACATTGTGGTACTGTTTTGGGGAACGCATTTTCATCACTTCGTGTGCGGAGCAAAAACTCAAGTCGCAAGAAAGCGACGGCTTTTACTTCGTGTAGAAGACACACATGACGTAACAAAAGCTTTAGCGGTCTTTAGGGATTTAGAATCTGATTAGGTATTGTTTCACGATTTTTGTTCTATTGTTTTAGTCATGTGTGTCTTCTACACGAAGTAAAAGCCAAAGCGACGAGTATCAAGTATTTATGAGTCAATGAGTCAATGAGTCAATGAGTCATGAGTCAAGAGTCAATGAGTTAGTGCAGTTACCCTAACCCATAAAATGAAAGCTAAAATTTCAGAGAGTGCTTAGGCTTAATCACTGAAACGAGGGCTTAGGCTTAATCAATAAATTATTGCTGTATTGACTATGAGTCTCATTGACTCATTGACTCATGACTCATTGACTCATTTGACTCATAAAACATCCGTTCTCCAAACCAACATACTAGTAGCTAAGCTTCCTAAACCACAAGAATATTGTACGTTAGCAATTTTGAAACGATTGCTTACAATTGTCCGGAAAACGAAAATATTCGATCAAAAGGTTAATGAGATCGTGGTACATACGACGTTTACTTTCTAACAGCGTAAGTGATAAAAATTTAACTTGAAGTTAATTGTTATCGAACATGAATATACGAAAGTCTTTTTGCATTGTACATGAAACGACTGCATAAAAACATTGGCCCAAAGCAGCTCCACAGTGTTATTGTTTGCTGCGGTTCAAAGAATAGCAGCTAACTATTGTTTTTTGGGTTCGCCTAATATGGTAGTAGATTCATCATCGGGAGATACCATATGAGACGAGAAAAGCTCGGAAGCAGCAAGGAGTTGGCGCCATGTTGAAACAGCCGTCAATCGCTGCGGGAATAAGGGGAAGCCCAATGCCTCGTGTTTATGGTAAGCAGACGAGGAAAATAAACGGGATAAACACGAATCTACTCAGTTACCGCCGAATACGTGATGGAACGTGTAAATACATCTCTTCTATGAATAAATGTGAGCGAAGTATCCTAAAAATAAATTGGTACGAGCGATTTCAGTGTAAAAAATTTAGAATGAAGGGTTTGTGTTTGTACGCTTACGTTATCACTTTGTGATTTCACGTTGTTGTTATGCAGAGTACAGCAAACGCGTGTGCTAACGTGCGTGCCGCACGTGCAGCACGATTATTTTTAACCAATAATATTCTTGTTTTGTGGCGTTCTCGTTGACGATCGCGTTGTAGATTTAAAGTCCTTACTGTTTTTTTCTTTTTTTTTTTTTCAAATAACAAATGAACAGTTTCCTATTCGAAAATAAATGATATCTTTACCTTGGTTGTGCGACCTTCTTTGTAAGGGTAAAACTGATATCCATTTTTACTGTAACTTAAGTAGTATTTCGTAACCCACTGAGCCGAGTTCTGTCTTCCTTGTGTTGCGACAGCTTTCACTTTTGTAAGCGCGCCAAAATCAACCAATAGCCACTGGTTTTTGTCACTCCTTTGCGCGCACCAGGCCCCTCCCTGTCGGCCGACACGTCTTCTGTTGAGCCTGGCGTTGAATGGCTTGCAGTAGAAATTCTGAGATGAAGAGGCACGCATGAGCGGATCTGGAACACGGCCGTCCTCGAGACCAAGGGGCATATCACAATTATCTAGAAGAGACATAATACGACTCTAGCCACTTCAATTACACGAGGGGAGCAGGGCAGCGGCCCGTAGTGGGAGAACTCGCTAAACACCAACTTGTCCCGGGTTTGATTCCCAGACTCGATGTAGTTAGTGGCAAAGAGATTGTTGGTTCTCTATTCCGCTCCCAGAGGTTTTCTTCTCGTGTCTTGATAAACAGAAAGTTAACGTCACCAGGAAACCATGACTAGCGTACAACTTCATTCTATTTGTGGAAAGGCCTTTTTACAAACCGAGTTATTTTTAGATTGATTTCCCTCGAAACTAGACCTTTACAGCTAATCAGTAGCTTAAAAGTACTTGCTTACGAGCCAGAAGGCCCATCAGAATCGAACAGCACTTATCTCCGGTTTCATTCACATGAAGCGACTAGGAGTATTGCTACTCCCCTCTAGATGGGATGCTAGTCTATCGCAGGGTTACCGCCAACATTTCGCCGGTACCCATTTATACAATTGGGTGGAGAGAGGCACCGTGGGAGTAAAGTGTCTTGCCCAAGAAAACAACACAATGTCAACAGCCAGGACCCGAACCCGGACCACTAGATCCGGAGTCGAGCACACTGACCACGAGGCCACCTCGCCTCCCAATCAATAGCTTTGCATGAGAAATTGATACCCATAGGATTGAGAATGGTCAGTCGTGCAACAAGCCAAATCTTACAGAACTTGTCTAAAACGAACTTGATCTCTGAACATGCCGTTCCATAGACCTAGTATTGGAGTTGTAAGCTCCTGGGGCCCGGTTCCTCAAAAGCCGCTTAACCCTAATCCCAGATTAAAAATTAACCAAGGAGTTTATTTCTCTACTCCCAAATGTTGTTTAACGCTGACATTCAGCAAAATTTTACATTAAAAGACGTCAATCTTATACAAATAATAATAAGCGAAAGAAACTTTCACCAAAACGTTGAAAACATGAAACAAAAGTTTGCCTAAATTCAGGATTAAGTTAATCGGCTTTCGAACAACCGGGCCCTGGTTATGGTTTCCTAGCGACGCATATTGTCCTGTAAATTCTGTTCCTCAAGTAACGAGAAACAGCTGGAATTACCCAAACCTAAAAATAACGCTAACACTAACACTGACTTTATTGGTGGAAAGAGGTAGAGCGGTTTTCAATTGACTGTCGAAAGTAATTAGCGAATTGCTTTGGTTTTGCATTACTTCAATCAGTGATTGGTTCAAAGTTCTCGCGCCACTTTTTCAACCAATCAGAAGTGAAACCAAAATCAATCGTGGCTTGCGCGTGCACATTTTCCCGCGCTTTGCGTCGGCTTCGTGTAATTACTTCTAGTTTTGATTGGTTTACCGGATTGTCTCCGTCCTTCTTGATTGGCCAAAGTAATTACTTTGGTTTTGGTTTTACTACACTCAATTGAAAACCGCTCTATCAAATGATTAGACCTAACGGGACAATTGGTGTTGCGTTTTGGATATCAAACTTGCGCGTGCAACTACTGATTAGTGAATTTTTGGACATGAGAGGAAAAAGTCTTGTTGAATCCAAACGAGTCTACTGTTTTTTACCATGTTTAAATAAACCTTCTCATTATTCTATTCGAGTGACCTTCTCAAAAGTTCAATTTTTTTACGAGACAAAATGACAAGAAGAAGAAAAATAGCTTGATCTGTGAAAATGCCGTTACGAGAGACCTAGTGTTGGAGTTCAAGGGGGTCCTGTACTCAATTAGCTTTCGCGATACACCTGTGGTGTAAATTTAAAAAATGTAAATTTAAAACAAAAACAAAAAACGCCAGGGAAAGAAGCTAATATTTTAAAGGATATTGCTCCAACTTACCCCAAGGGCCTCCATACAGTTCGAGTCTCAACGCAATACGGGACCTCCAACTTCGGGGATAGAGTCGGACATATTGACCATAGATTGGTGGATCAATTGGGTGAGTCTGGACTGCTTCCTGATCCCGGTTTCCTGTGAATGTCTGTAAAACAATTTATATTGGAACATTAAGCTGCGACACTACTGGAAATTGCGATAAACTTGATATGGCGCACAGTTGCAGCCTTCCTGCTCCTATCTCTTTGCAATAGGCCTCGTTCGTGTTTTCACTGTAGAACTGGACGAGCACAAGAATGATGCATACGAGGGAAGATAATTTGCATCTGAAAAGATTCCCTCGAATTAGCTTCAATTCCACGCTCCTTCCAGTGCAACCAATTTTTTTTTTCTTTAAAACATACCTCGAACTCATTCATATCTAAAACAAGCATATCATTTGATTCCGACGCAATAAAATTGCAATGATGCAATTCCTATATACTTCGAGTCGAGTTCTTTTCATTGGAGACCTCAAAAGCACGCGACGTTTTTTGAGGCAGGGACGGAAACTAATCATCTCTACTAGTGAAAAGACTCTCAACAATACAAATGTGATTGTGTGAAGACAAGTTAAATACAGCTGTAGAAAACAGCTCACTCCATGTTGCCGTCCGCGGTTCAAATTGTTGCGTACTTAAGGTGACTGGAACCAGTTTCACCACTTTTAAGAGACCTTCTTATTAGAAGGGTTATAACTACTATAATGCATCACGTGACAGCAATGTTGTGATCCGATATGAAACACCAATGACTGCTTCAAAAAATGCGCCCTCTGCTGTGACGTAATAGATTACCATGGCAACACGAAGGCTCTAAAAAGACACCATACATTTCGTCTTTACTTGCTTACATCGCAAAAGTGAACTCGGTGGCCCCCATTTTTTATTGTAGAATTGGCTCCCATGATCTCTTTTTTTAAACTTTGCTGTTAGTTCTACAGGCCCGGGTTGTTCGAAGCATGGTTAGCGCTAACCAGCGTTAAATACCATGGAACCAATAGGTTTAGATACCTCTTAACCAACGGTTAGCGCTAACCAGGCTTTGTGCAACCGGCCCCTGATTGCTAATTACTAGTCAAAGCCTTTATATCTTCATATTTACCTTTACGTAATTCCACCAGTGTTTGACTTTCGCAAAGTTCACTCCGTCAAAACTGTAAAACAGATAGTACGCTGTAACCCAATAAGCAGAATTGTGCTGTCCTTGTGTCGCGATCCCGGTGATCTTCATTGACCTTCCAAAATAAACTTGTAACCACTGATTATGATTATTATAACGCGCGACCCAGCCTTGCGGACCGAGGAGTCTCGCCAACCAGGCGGCTTGCTTGACGCTCAACTGAGAAGAGGCTGTTATTGCTTTGTTTACAATTTTCTTGCTTTGGAGGCCAATGGCCTGGTCATAAAACCGCTCTGGAAGAAATTAATAAATACCTACGTTAGAGCGGAATTCAGTATACTTGGGATTGATGGAATTACTGCTCCCTTAAAACGTTATCAATATAAAATTTACCTTTCAGACGACATCCATAAAGTTCAACACGCAAAGCGATGTAACTGTACCACGTTTTCGGGTAAATACGGATGTACCGTGCTCTTATTGGTGGCAGGATCTTGTGTCCAACCGTATGATAAATGTCGTAATTACCTCGGAAGACCTTAAGTTCAGGAAAAAAGCCAAGAAAGAAATATCAGTGTAGGAAATCGACATACGATCTCGTGTAAAATTATAAATTAATAGGTAAGTATGCTGTTTTTTTGTTTTTGTTTTGTTTTTTAATACATAACACTTTGAAAAATCTGATAACTTAAAAGGAAAAATTTTGCTGGTTGAAAAACAGGTCAAAAACTATATGAATTTGCTCTGACGAAGGGATGACGCTCAAAAGCTCAGCTCGCCAATCTTTCTTACGGTGGTTAAAACCCTTTGACTCCGAGAAGTAATCAGTAAATTCTCTTTACAATTTCAAAGAAATTTCAGTCAGAAAGATATTGAGAATGAAGATAATTATCAACTTAAGAAGACTAGTGTGACCTTGATATAACTCCAAATTCTCATGACTACCCAACAAAGAACTCTATGGTTCTAGTTGGGAGAATGAACGTTCCGATCGTGGGACTGAAAGGGTTCAGTTACATCTATTTTCCTCCCCACTGACGGAGTACCACATTATTTTAGAAACTAACCCCTTCAAGAAATCTCTGACAATTTCCGCCTCACTTCAACGCCAAAATGAGAAGACCTTCTACGCAATAGTAACTGATTACTTAAGATTTTGACAAGTATCCCTTACCTTAACTTTTCCATACGACAGGTAAGCCTTGAACCGCACTCCTAAAGTACTGTAGGACAGTTGATAGGTTTTCACCCACTGATGGGCTCCACGCCTGCCCTGTGTTGCGATACCTTTGACGATACTTATCTGCACAAGGTCGATCTGTAGCCACTCTCCGTTCTTACGATTTTTCGCCACCCAAGCTCCTGTTCGGCTGTTCGCAGCGACGAGGTTAAGTCGCGCTCGTTCAGGTCCGTAATTGTAGTTGTACGACGATGAGGCCCGAAGTCGATCCGACAGGATTCGCTCGTCCTCCATACCCAATGGCATAACACAGCGATCTAAACAAGGAATACAAGACTGAAACTTAAGAATTCTCTCCTATGCTTTCTTTGAAGTCGTTTAATTATCTTCCGGAAGACCAGAAGTAGAATGACATTTTAGTCCAATTTCTGTTCTCAGAAGAAAATAGACCATTTAAGTTGAGCTTCTTTCTTTAGGTTCTTTATTAAAGTGAGTCCAAGAATGAAGTCAGATTTCAATTATGTAAATGGCACACCTGTGTTGCAGCCGTAGAACTCTACCCTCATGGCGATATACCTGTACCACCCTCTTGGATGAACCCGGATGTAACGACATCGCAATATAGGAGAGAAGGAATTGATCACAACAGTGTTTTGATCACGGTTACCCGTAAAGTACTGCAAGTAAGAAAAACATGTGATTCAGTCAAAATGGCGTCACTGATACAAGATACTTTTGATGAGTTGATAAATGGCACATGGTTTGAAGCCAGAGTCATATCAAAACTCAATGAAGTAAGATCGTCCGGGTGAGAGTAGTCCTGAGAAAGAATGTTGTTGTTGTTGTTGTTGTTGTTGTTGTTTTGTTCTTGTTTAAGTAACAATCTTGCCATGTTCAGCAACAATAATAACATTCAATGCGAAAACCGTTTTATCCGATAAATTAATTTTACGGTTGTTTAGGTCTGAAGAGTCGAACAAAGGTTTAAAACGCAAAATTTCACCTTTGAAAACTCGTTCCCAAGAGGACAACTTCTGATCATAAAGTCGTTGTCGACGAGCGGCTGATAACGAGTTTCCCGCTTGCGTGACAGTGTATACGCGGGATTCGGCCACACGCTAGTAAAGTTGTACTCGAACTTGTTATTGTCCTTGAATCTAAAGTTCTATTGACTGACTTGTCGACAACCTGAGCGAAAGTTATCCTCAGAGAAAAAATATCTTTTCAGTTCTCGTGGGAGAAATCTCGGTCTTTGTGAAGGAAAGTCAGATCATTAGCGGAAAATTGACATGTCGCAGGTGTTGTACAACAAGCACCTTTTATTTGAATTTCATATCCCTTCATATTGGATATTTTGTGATGGTCAAAACCTTACTTATTTCCCCTTGAGATGCCAACAAAAGCGCGCCTTTTAATAGACCGTTAACAAAGTGATTTCTATACCTTGAGACTGTTCCGCTCTTCGTACTGTTTAAAACGAAGCGCATCAAGACTCCTTGTGACGTAATATTGCGTGACCCACATGGGCGCATCTTGGCGTCCCTGAGTGGCTATCTTAATGATCTTCGACGCTTTGCCGAAATCAACCTCCAACCACTGGTAGTAATTGTTGTATTTTGCCATCCACGTCCCCGCGTACCGTCCGCTTCGCTTTCGTTGAAGCCGCGCTAGCCAAGGGGAATGGTACCTATCTTTGAACGACGATGCCGTAATCATATTGTTCTTGATTCTGCCAGTCTGCATTCCCATTGGTCGGTTGCAGAGGACTCCTAGTGATGTTTAAAAAATATCAAATTTTAGCTGAGAGAGTATAGTTGAACTTGAACGTTCTAAAGATGGCTGCTAAAGAATAAGCCCTATGCTTTCATAGCGGCGATATCACAAATTTAAATCACTTCTACGCTGTATCGTAACAGGCTTTCCTATGCTCAATTTTTTATTTTGCGCCGAGCAGATCACTAGTTTTTTTCAGTGTACAATGCCAGAGTTTAGTCCAATGAGTCTTAACCGATGAAAATGAACCTAAACTTCAATTATGTTATGTTATTATCTGTCTCTCTAGAGATTGGTTACAAACTTCAAAACGCGAACGCAAAACTCTTTGTGACGTAAAGTTAGGAAAGACAAACGCCTCTCCTTGAATAACAGCTAGTTTGGGTGAGTTTACGTAACTTGCGCTGCAAATATAAAGCGAAATGGTGAAGAGAAAACGGTAAAATATGTAAATTATAAATAAGGGGATATATTTATCTTCGTCGTCGTCAAGTGCTGTCTTCGATACAAAGGTTGGCTCTTGCACACCCTCACGAGAGCAATAAACAATATTTGAATTTTGGAGCACTTCAAATCGGCTGAATTTGTCGTTACTTGATCATTGCGATAGAAACGTTTTAAGTTAACTGTCGACAGCAAACGTTATTTATGTCTTTCCTCGACTGAATGAATCACAATTAAATGACCACTGAGATGCAAGATCCTTCAACCGATTTTACGATTTGTATCCATACCTAATCTGCATCCATACAGCTCCACTCTCATGGCAATATAGCCGTACCAAGTCTTTGGGTGAACACGGATATAACGGGCTTTTATGGTCGGGTTTAGCCTGTGGTAATTTACGAGGTATCGCTCATAATTGCCTTGGAAAACCTAAAAATGAAAAACATAGTAATTACAAAGACGATGCTTACGCTTGCGTCGCTATGAGGACCAAGCCTTTAATAGACCATTTTACAGTTGTAGCTAAGTTACCTGGCGTAAGAATGGAAGCGAGGCTGCCGGTGACCCTGTTTTGATACAAACCTTCATGCTTTTGTAATGTTAATATGGACTAATTAGAATTACAACAACACAATTTACATGATAAAAGCAGTAGGGGCTGTATCAATACAAGGTCACCGGCAGCCTCGCAGCCGTTCATAGGCTAGGTCGCTGAGCAAACAACTGTAAAATGGCCTATTGCACAGAGTCCCTCGGAAGGCAGCTAACCGACCGCGAAACGAGAAAGTTTAAACATGACAATTCATTTTCAATCACTGAATGACTAGCTGACTGTCTGACTAACTGACAGAATGACCGACCGAGCGACCGACGGCCTACCGACCGACAGCCGACCGATCGACCGACCGACTGAAGGCCGGCCTGCCGGCTGACTTACTGACTAGCCGAAAAGAGACATTTAGCATCGCGCGTACGGCAAACGGCAAACGTCTGACTCAACTGCGATTTGAACTTTGCGAAAAAAATTTAAAAATCAAAACTTTTCCGATATTAGCTTATATATTTCCTGTTACCTTCAGATGTCGAGCAACTTCACAAGTTAGAACAAGAGAATTTTCGTGCTTCTTTGACTACCAGCTGCCTGCCGCTTTAAGATCGCCGTTTCACGTAATCTCTCTGATGACTGACAGACAGAATGTATGACTGAAGAACTCATTGACAGCTAACGGGCTAGATCGCCTGCTTCTCCTTTTCTCAACCAAAACACCAGAAAACTAGCTATCAACGAATCAACCCTCTCAGTAGAGCATACCTTAATTCGTTTCCCGTACTTGTACGGGTTGAATCTTGCTCCGTCGTTGCTATAAGACAATGTATACGTTTTCACCCAATGATTAGCGTCGTAGCGAGCTTGAGTTGCAATTCTCTTGACACGTGATGTCACCCCCAAGTCAACTTGCCACCACTGGTTCGCATTGTTATACTTAGCGACCCAGCCTCCTCGAGTTTGACCCTGATTTTGTGCCTGTAGCCTGGCACTCCAGGGACCGTAATAATAGTTGTACAAGGAGGTGGCTGTGAACATGGATCGTAAGACTCGGCCATCTTGTAATCCGAGTGGAACATCGCATCGATCTAGGGAAAAAGATTTCAAGAGATGTTCAAGACGCTATAAAAAAACGCTTTACGTAATATCTTCATTACAAGAATCTCGAGAGGATTCCACTTTAAGTTCGTGAAACGAGTTTCAGTTCAAGGCAAAGCCGAAGTACAGAGCTTATCGCAGGGGGCTTATCAGATTCCACTCCGAGGACGATATCCACATGCTGTATTGCATCGACTCCCGCAATACTACTACAGATGTTGTATTTCCATAATCCTAATTCCTAAATGTATTATTGCAAACTTGAATCAACTCTTTCATTTTCGATCATATCCCTTTTATTTAACTATCCTGATTCTCTTCCCTTCCCCGATTGGTTTTCAGCTACTTACCGGAGGAAAATTTTGCAAGAAAGTGTTTTTGTGTTTTTAACGAAGCTTGTTTTGTTTGTCTCTCCGAATCCAAGCGGAGGTCGAGTCGAGTCCAATTTTACAATAAACCAATTTCGATACATTAAAATTCAGTCCTAAACAAAAGACATCATCTCGAGGCTCTGGGGGATAAATATAAGGATTTGTATGAGTTTATTCCCCAGAGCCTTGAGATGATGCCTTTTGTTTTCGACTGAATCTTATCGAATCTTAATATATCGAAATTGGTCTATTTTAATGAGACGAAAATATGCTTGAGGAATAAAAATGCCGTGGTCACGGTTCAAATGAGCCTGGGTGGAATTAATGTGCCAAGCTTCCAGACAAAGGTGATGATGGTACCGCCGTTCGGTGGTTGTAATGTTGTTATTATCCACGCTAATGTATGGTTGGTTTGGCAAGCGTATTCCGACAAGGCGAAGTTCTATTTTTAAAAGGCAAAGTGCTTTTGGTGCTCATTTAAACGTAAACTAAACTAGTATTTGGTTTATTATTCGTTTTCACAGTCATTGCAGTGCCTGGCGCCAATTTCTATTTTTTTTTTTCTTCTTCTTCTTCTTCTTCTTCTTGTCCTAGAGCTTTGGGAATGTGAAACTAATCTGTTCCGCTTCACCACCTTCACCAGTCACGATATAAAAGCAATAAAATTCCACGATCGTTTGCAAGTGCCTCGTTAGCGCAGTAGGCAGCGCGTCAGTCTCATAATCTCACCTAGACATCTGAAGGTCGTGAGTTCGATCCTCACACGAGGCATTGTTTTTTTTTCCTTACGAAAAACGACGTAACATGAACTACAAAGAAACATGTACGACAACCAATGCAATTACATAAGCTTTTTCTTGCAGTATGATTAAATCGTGAACGTCTTAGGAAGTATGTTTCATTTCCAAGTCGGAAGGAAGCATGTTTTTAGTTGTCAGTCAACCGCGAGGCGATTTCTTTTTCGGTCATTTTTTCTTGCTCCTATCTTCTCATCTAAGTGGAGAAAGAAGGACTGCTCATGGTCTAAATTATGACTCGCTGCCCAGTGCGCTAATGAGACTTCAAAACATCTAAGGTACCGAATATACGATTTGAAAATTCCTAAAGCGAGTAAACAAAACAGCTCTGAAGCAGAGTGTTCCTGCAACATAAAATTCTGGAACTTTTCTTCCTAAACGAGAGATACAACACAATTTTTAGCTACGTCCTTTATGTAGGTCCCGAATGGACAATGTGTCCAGATGATCTGCGGGCTCAACAAAGTCATGCGCCTCAATTTGGCCATTTTCAAGTTCATGTTTGCCTCCTCTTCAAAGCGAGTCTAAGTGCGAGGTTTTTGTGAGGGGAATTAGTTCTACTTTACATATTAATAAAAACTAATTTTTAAAAGAAAACCTTCGCACTTAGACTCGCTCTGAAGAAGAGGCAGACATGAACTCGGAAATGGCCTATTTTCAAAGGCAAGTATACAAACCCAGACTGGTTGCTTGGCGACCGGCGAAGCTAATTTCCCTTTCGTAAACAAGCGAGGCCATTTTTGAAGGTCGATGCCATTCTTAGTAACCAACAACCCTTTTTTTACTCGGTTAGCTTTCAACAAATTGTTACGATTAGCTTCATTTAAATACTTTAAAATTGCCAACTGAAAGGTAGTGTAGAGGTTGAGTACATTTACTCTCAAGTCACTGAACCAAACTTTTCCTAATTTTTTTCTCAGGTTTTTTTCTCAGTTTTTTTTTTTTTATTCTAAGTGACATACGCTACTTATCTAGTCCTAGATTAAGTATTTTTTTCCTCATTTGCAAACGGCAAACTTAACAGTGAAAAGTCTCGTCCAAATGGCATCGCTTGTTCACGAAAGGGAAAATTGCACCGGCGAAAGGACAAGTCCTTAGCAGGATGCGAATCGGTGACGTACGTACACTGGTCGAATGCTCTACCCGTGCACGGAGGTCGCAGGTTCGAATCCTGACTAGGACAAGTTTGCTATTCATCAGGAAATTTTTCTATGGAGAGTCTCCCATTAGCCATAGAGGGAAATTTGATTTAAACAATACAACATCTTGACACTCTTGATGCTAAACGTTCCTATCAAAGACAGTTTGCAACGGAACAAAATAAAGCATGATCAAGAGCCCATCACCCGGAGCGTGCAACTTCCATACAGCGTCTGTGAAACGGCGTTTTCACAAGTAAGGTTATTTTTAGATACGCCTTTCCCGCGAATTAGTTTTCAAAAGCCAATCAGAAGCGGTGCATAATTAACAACAGTTTATTATTAATTATGCACCGCTTCTGATTGGCTTTTGAAAACTAATTCGCGGGAAAGGCGTATCTAAAAATAACCTTACTTGTGAAAACGCCGTTGCACGAAAATAGGTCAGTTGCACGCTCCGGGTGATGGGTTCCTGGCATGATAGAGAATTTGGCGCGCAAGAAAAAGCGAATGATGTTCGTTATCTCGCGAGTCTGAATTCGATTGCATTTGCCCAATTTGCACTTTCTCTTCGTCTTCGGACGCCTATCCCGACGCGCCACGCGAATCTTGCGTAAGTGGACACCCATGGGGCCGCGCTCCGGTGTTTACGAAAATCACTTACCAGCGACGCACCCATAATACTCGATCCTCATACAGATACGTCGATACCAACCACGTGGATTCAGTTTCACATATCTGGCGTATATAGCAGGTGTTATGGCATTTTGCACAAGGCTGTTTTGATCTCGATTGGCTTGGAAAAGCTGTGAATTTAAACATCAAGCAATTAATGGACTTTTGTCTTTCGCAGCCAACCACAACCATTGAGTATGAAAAAATGGCGTTGCACACATGTCCGTTAAGAAGCCTTCACATTCTCTAGCACAAGGAACAGTCGAACTTCCAGCTGTAATAAGAGGTCCTTAAATTACATTTTCTTCTATATGGAAAATTTTCAGGACGTGATCACTGTTATAATTAGGCAGAAATCTGAAGGTCTGAAGGTCGCAAATACAAATTGCAAGTATATTACCCGGTGGTGAGATACGAGTTTTATGTTTGAGTGGCAAGAGCAATATTGTGTTCTTGCCACGAGAACATAAAATTCAGGCTTCGACCAAACGCGTAATTTTCTTTTATTATATAGACAATATATATACATGGTAGAGATTGAAAAGCAGGCTTTAACACAAATACTGGGTATCAATACAAACAAAAAAGGCGGTAAAAGAAGGCGGGAATCGTGACGTCAATGCTCGATACGACTACTCGTGGTAGACACGAAAAATACGCCACTCGGTTCCCGTATGTAGTGGTCGTATTGATTCTGCGAGTGTCTTAGTTCCCGGTAAAACACTCCCGTCCATATAATCGTAAATAATATGCCACTAGAAATCACTGTGTATCAACTTTCTACTGACTTCACCTTATTTCCACTCTTAAACCTGTACATTGACCAATGCACGTTATCCACACTTGACGACAGATAAAACGAAGTCACCCAATAGCCGTAGTCGTAACGTCCTTGCGTGACAATTTGTGTCACTTTCATCAGCCGACCAAAGTCCACCTTCAACCACTGGTACTTATTGTTGTCGCGCGAGCACCAGGCCCCCATGTTGCTGCCTTTCTTAATTTGACCCAGTCTCGCGTGCTTGGCGTTGAATTGATTAAGTTCAGAGGATGCAGTGATTCGACTGTCAGGGATGCGCTTGTTTGACACTCCCAAAGGTGCGTTACACAGAGACGCTGTGGAAATGTATCCAAACGCAATCACGCATGAAAATATTGTTGGTTCCATCGAAAGCTCTTATCTTTGCAAAATTCATTAAAAATCTTATCGATGATAATAATAATAATAATAATAATGATAATGATAATGATAATGACAATGATAATGATAATAATAATAGTAATAATAATAATGATAATAATAATATTATTATTACTAATAACAATAATAATTACTTATAAGATCTTTTATGGACAGCTTTTTTACTTGTTACAAAACTTACGAGCGACACTTTCACTAATTAGTTCACCATCTATTTTTGTTTTCAAAAGCAACCTGAAGGATTATCTAGCTGAAACCCGATTTACCATTTAAATTGTGAGTTGTATTTGCTCACTCTGTACTTTACCATATATCTACGTAATTAGCCCAAGGAGACTATTCATTATAACCTCCAAGCTTCGTTATGCTTCTGTGTCACACCAATCCAGCTTTATTCAATTAAAATTTTTTTAGTCAAGCTGTGTTGCGTATCTTTTACATGTGTAACCCAATGAACAAATAAATGAATGAATAAATAAATAAATAAAGAGTGTAAGCATCGATATTGGAGCGTTTCGTCAGTTTCAAGCGTCGTTAGCAGATAAACAACCAACCAGAATTGAGATTTAGTCCACGGGCTATCCGTGCGCGATGGGTCCTAAAAAAGGTTGGCCAAGGTTGGTGTAACATCGTCAGTCATACCAAACAAGTGTTTGCTAAAAATGTCGCTCCAGTTAGCCAGGGATTTAGTGCATGTGATACGTCATTTTCATACCTGCACAGCCGTAAAATTCAGCCCTGAGACAAATCCAACCATACCAGGTCTTTGGATAAATACGAACGTTTACAGCCGTGAAAGGCTTGATAAACTGGTGGTACACGATGGTGTGACGATCTGAGTTTCCATCGAAGACCTGAAAACGCCGATAGGGTTAGTTCATGCGGTCAATAGAAAATCAGACTTTAATCTGAGGATTTAATTCCTTTATTGATTGACCACGTTTTCTCTATAAGAAAAAAGTAAGGCACGGAATACGGTGTGATGGTCTGGCGTTGTACAGGGAGAAATATCGTCTTTGCTTTGCTGTGTGACCGGTGAAACTGAAATAACTAAACTAAACTACGACGATTACAGCGTAGCACTTTGAAACGTGAGTGACCCTTAAGGAAGAACGACCTACTTCTAATGAAATGAATATGAAACGGGAGAGAATTGTAAAGGTTATAGCTAGACTCTGATACTAGAATAGGTAACGAAGTTGGAGGGCATAGAAGATATTACTTGACTATGAGGGGATCCGAATCAGTTTATCTTTCAGTGCTGAAGGTATCTCTCACAAGTGAGCAAGGCGAACGAAGGAGGAGAAGGAGATTTTCAAGAGCAATTAAAATGCAAAGATAACGAAAACGGCTGAACGACTTCGCGAGTGAACAGGATGCACAAATATTACTGACTGACATGTCCGTAACCATGACGACATCAATATCCTAAGGCGAATAAATTCAGGATGCTCACCTTCACTGCACTTCCTTGTTTATAAAGCGCAAAGTTCATTTCATCAACGCTGTAACCAATGGTATAGCTTTTAACCCAGTAATTACCATTCTGTCGTCCTTGGGTGGCCACGCCCTTGACAACCCTCGTCTCCACGAAGTTCACCTGGAACCACTCTCCATGGCGATTGGATCTCACACCCCAAGAGTAAATACTGTTAAGGCGACCATACCAAGGCGCATAGCCTGAGTTGTAGTAAGTTGAGGCGGTCAGAAGACCGTCTGTGATTCTTTTGTCTTCCACACCGAGCGGCATGACACAGCGATCTAAATCAAATAGGCGGACGACAAACTTCAATTCTAAAAATTGAGTGAAATGATTGAGGGGGGGGGGGGGGGGGGTGTGCCTCACATACCCACACACAAGCTACAAACTTCTTTTCAACTAGAATCATAGAGTGGCTGAAAAGCTAGTATCTTCGAGCAAGACTGAAGTACGTAGCTTCTTACTATTAAGAACAATTCATTTTACGAATAACACATCGGTATGGTAAACGACCCAGTTCCTACCGGTTTTATGTGGCATCGGCTTATTTTTTCATTCTCTGTTAGATGCGGCTGAAGGGAGATTATTTTAGGAGCGATTTTTAACCCTTTAAGCCCTATATCCCCACTGAAATTCTCCTTACTGATCTCTGTACATTTCATTATAGAAGTAGTTTGGAGAATTTGTTGAAGGATCAAAGGGTTTTCTCTTCATAGATAAGTTTGTAAATTCTTGAAACCTTTCCTGGTCATTTTGTAAACATAAGGTGAGAAGATGATGATGTTTGTCTCCCTTCGGACTTGAAGGGTGAAAAGGACGATGGTACCGTACTTGCACAAGACCGGCAAAGGTCTATGTTCGAGACGCAATGTTCGAACGGACGCATATGAATATTTGAAATGCTCGCTCCAGTGTTGGAATTCTCGGCGATGAACCAGAATCACGACCTCTGGAGAGCAGAATAAGACGAGAAGTCACCTTTCTATTTTTCTATTGCCTCGCTCGTCCCTCCCTCGAACTTACTTCAGCGTCTGTTATAAAGGCATTTGTCAATTCGAACACACATAAACCCTTAAACCGCACTCTAACAACACTTGAAAAATCACAAAAAAAGTTACTACTCGCGAAGTATCAATGCTCCTTTCCTTTGGATTTCCTTCTTACCTTCAGCGCATCCGTAAAACTCCACTCTCATGGCAATGTGAGAGTACCACTTATATGGATGGATCTGAATATACTGACATTTGATTCGTGGAAACAGTCGATATTGAACGATGCTGTTTTGATCTTTGTTTCCTGTGTAATACTAGAAGGACACGACTGCGTTAGTTTGAAACACTTTTCATGATTATGAAAAACACCAAGCATTTATTGGTTTAGTGCTAAAGCGCTAAATGCTAAGACTGCAAATCGATGTTGATGTAGGTTTTGGATGAGAAAGGAAAACAAAAAAAGCCGAAATAAAACCTCTTAGGGCAGATTAGATAATTCAAAAACTCGAATTCCGATGATCGGAATTGAAATCGAACATGCGACACATTAGAGAAAAGCGAACCCTCTCACCGTCTCTGGCCCGTATGGTCCGTAGATCGGAAACTGAACAAACAACCCCAAAAAATACAGTTGGCAACATCCAGGGCCCGCTTGTTCGAAAGCCGATTAACTTAATCCAGGATTAGCGTAAACTTTTGTTTCATGTTTTCCACTTTTGGTGAGTGTTTGTCTTGTTTATATTTGTTTTTTCAAGATTGGCTTCTTCTAATGTAAAGTTTTGCGAAATATGCAGCGTTGAACAGCATTTGGGATTAGAGAAATAAACTCCTTGGTTAATTTTTATTCTAGGATTAGCATTAATCGGCTTTTGTAGAACCCGGCCCAGACGTCCACGTGTTTCCAATTGTTGCAAGTAGAGTTGCATTG
>OX421457.1:15255211-15312711 GCA_949126865.1 Montipora capitata | reverse complement strand
AAATATTTGATAAGGAATGCTTGAACCATCAACTTATAAAAGGAACGTTAGCCAGGCAGTGTTTTATGCACCTGACGAGAGAGCACCATCAGGCCCTTTCGAAACAGTTCTGTAGTGTTTTAATGTTTTAATTTTTCCTTCCCTACGCAAGTAATTATATATATATATATATATGTAATAACGAAATAACTTCTTGAGGCATATATGTTTCTAATCGGTTAAATACTTCAAACGTTTCGCCGTTTAGAGCTTCGTCAGTGAAAACGGCGAAACGTTTGAAGTATTTAACCGATTAGAAACATATATGCCTCAAGAAGTTATTTCGTTATTACATTATCTATCGAGGCATGGCTACACCTTTCTTCTTCTCATATATATATATATATATATATATATATTTCTAATAAATATTAAAATGTATTGCTAATTAAAACTATTGAGAAATTCCTTCAACTGTCTCTTAAACATTAGTAAACTATCACTTTGTGTTATTTCACGTGCAAGAGAATTCCAAAAGGTCTTGGCAACCATAAACAATGGCCTCGTTAGCGCAGTAGGCAGCGCGTCAGTCTCATAATCAATATCAGAAATTTGAAGGTCGTGAGTTCGATCCTCACACGGGGCATCTCCTTTCTGTTTTCTTTTCTTTAATCGAAAACGTACGTAATACGCGGTGATATTTACTACAGGAAAGTGCAACCGACCAACTCTTGGCAACCGTAGTCAGTAGCCTCGTTAGCGCAGTAGGAAGCGCGTCAGTCTCATAATCAATATCAGAAATCTGAAGGTCGTGAGTTCGATCCTCACACGGGGCATCTCATTTCTGTTTTCTTTTCCTTAATCGAAAACGTACGTAATACGCGGTGATATTTACTACAGGAAACTGCAACCGACCAAGTCTTGACGACCGTAGTCAGTAGCCTCGTTAGCGCAGTAGGCACGCGTCAGTCTCATAATCAATATCAGACATCTGAAGGTCGTGACTTCGATCCTCACACCAGGCATCTCCCTTTTGTTTTCTTTTCTTTAATCGAAAACGTACGTAATACACGGTGATATTTACTACAGGAAAGTGCAACCGACCAACTCTTGGCAACCGTAGTCAGTAGCCTCGTTAGCGCAGTAGGAAGCGCGTCAGTCTCATAATCAATATCAGAAATCTGAAGGTCGTGAGTTCGATCCTCACACGGGGCATCTCTTTTCTCTTTTCTTTTCTTTAATCGAAAACGTACGTAATACGCGGTGATGTTTACTACAGGAAAGTGCAACCGACCAAGTTTTGGCAACCGTAGTCGGTAGCCTCGTTAGCGCAGTATGCAGCGCGTCAGTGTCATAATCTATATGAGATATCTGAAGGGCGTGAGTTCGATCCTCACGCGAGATATCTCCCTTTTGTTTTTTTCATTTTTTTTAATCGAAAACGTACGTACTACGCGGTGATATTTACTACAGGAAACTGCAACCGACCAACTGTTGCCAACCGTAGTCACTAGCCTCGTTAGCGCAGTAGGCAGCGCGTCAGTCTCATATCAGACATCTGAAGGTCGTGAGTTCGATCCTCACACGAGGCATCTCCTTTTCCTTTTGTTTTCTTTAATCGAAAACGTACGTCATACGGGGTGATATTTACTACATGAAAGTGCAACCGACCAACTCTTGGCAACCGTAATCAGTAGCCTCGTTACCGCAGTAGGCAGCCCGTCAGTCTCATAATCAATATCAGACATCTGAAGGTCGTGAGTTCGATCTTCACACGAGGCATCTCTTTTTTGTTTTCTTTTCTTTAATCGAAAACGTACGTATTACCCGGTGATGTTTACTACACGAAACTGAAAGCGACCAACTCTTGGCAACCGTAGTCAGTAGCCTCGTTAGCGCAGTAGGCAGCGCGTCAGTCTCATAATCAATATCAGACATCTGAAGGTCGTGAGTTCGATCCTCACACGAGGCATCTCCTTTTCGTTTTGTTTTCTTTAATCGAAAACGTACGTCATACGGGGTGATATTTACTACATGAAAGTGCAACCGACCAACTCTTGGCAACCGTCAGTCTCATAATCAATATCAGACATCTGAAGGTCGTGAGTTCGATCCTCACACGAGGCATGTATATATATACATATACATACATAACTTTATTTCGATTCGGATTTTTTTTTAGAGTAGCAAAGAAATATGCTAGTATCTCCGAATGTAATCTAAAATAACAATGCAAATTACACAGTAACAACGATATTAAATTACAATAGCTTAGATTATAATATTACGATAAAACTAAACAAAAGTATGTACAATGAGATAAGTATGTACAATGATTACAATATTAGGATAAAACTAAACAAAAGTATGTACAATGAGATAAGACATAATAAAAACTAACATATAAATGACTTGATATTGTTCCTAAAATTAGTTACACTGGGTGCAGTTCTAAGTTTATCAGTTAAGATATTCCAGTATTTAGTAGCAGTGAATTTAAATGAGTTTTTGCCATAGTTTGTAGTGTTCACACGAGGTTGGTACAACTTATTTATACCTCTAAGCCCTTGGGTATTGCGTCTCAGAATAAGTAAGGATGTGATATACGCAGGTGTTAGAGCATGAAGTGCTTTATAGACCATTATAAGCATGTCTTGTATTCTTCTTGTTTGTAAAGTTGTCATATTCAAATTGTTAAGCAGAGTCTCGTATGTGTTGTCGTTGTCATCAAAAATAAGACGTAGAGCCTGCTTGTCTAGCAATTCTAATTTTCGCGCGTTTCCAGCTCCGCAAAAGTGCCATACATTACTACAATATAGAAAATACGGCATGATGAAAGCTTTATACAACCTAGTTTTAGTATTACTGGATACAATATTTCTGAAAGGCTTAATAACCCTAAGCTGGTTGTTAACACGATCACAGATGTCTGAAACATCCTTTTTTGTTTTGTTTTCTTTAATCGAAAACGTACGTAATACGCGGTGATATTTACTACAGGAAAGTGCAACCGACCAAGTCTTGACGACCGTAGTCAATAGCCTCGTTAGCGCAGTAGGCAGCGCGTCAGTCTCATAATCAATATCAGACATCTGAAGGTCGTGAGTTCGATCCTCACACGGGGCATCTCTTTTCTGTTTTCTTTTCTTTAATCGAAAACGTACGTAATACGCGGTGATATTTACTACAGGAAAGTGCAACCGACCAACTCTTGGCAACCGTAGTCAGTAGCCTCGTTAGCGCAGTAGGAAGCGCGTCAGTCTCATAATTCATATCAGAAATCTGAAGGTCATGAGTTCGATCCTCACACGAGGCATCTCCTTTTCGTTTTGTTTTCTTTAATCGAAAACGTACGTCATACGGGGTGATATTTACTACATGAAAGTGCAATCGACCAACTCTTGGCAACCGTCCGTCTCATAATCAATATCAGACATCTGAAGGTCGTGAGTTCGATCCTCACACGAGGCATCTCTTTTCTGTTTTCTTTTCTTTAATCGAAAACGTACGTAATACGCGGTGATGTTTACTACAGGAAAGTGAAACCGACCAAGTCTTGACGACCGTAGTCAATAGCCTCGTTAGCGCAGTAGGAAGCGCGTCAGTCTCATAATCAATATCAGAAATCTGAAGGTCGTGAGTTCGATCCTCACACGAGGCATCTCTTTTCTGTTTTCTTTTCTTTAATCGAAAACGTACGTAATACGCGGTGATGTTTACTACAGGAAAGTGAAACCGACCAAGTCTTGACGACCGTAGTCAATAGCCTCGTTAGCGCAGTAGGCAGCGCGTCAGTCTCATAATCAATGTCAGACATCTGAAGGTCGTGAGTTCGATAATCACACGGGGCATCTCTTTTCTGTTTTCTTTTCTTTTCTTTTATCGAAAACGTACGTAATATGCGGTGATATTTACTACAGGAAAGTGCAACCGACCAACTCTTGGCAACCGTAGTCAGTAGCCTCGTTAGCGCAGTAGGAAGCGCATCAGTCTCATAATCAATATCAGAAATCTGAAGGTCGTGAGTTCGATCCTCACACGAGGCATCTCTTTTCTGTTTTATTTTCTTTAATCGAAAACGTACGTAATACGCGGTGATGTTTACTACAGGAAAGTGCAACCGACCAACTCTTGGCAACCGTAGTCAGTAGCCTCGTTAGCGCAGTATGCAGCGCGTCAGTGTCATAATCTATATGAGATATCTGAAGGGCGTGAGTTCGATCCTCACGCGAAATATCTCCCTTTTGTTTTTTTTGTTTTTTTTAATCGAAAACGTACGTAATACGCGGTGATATTTACTACAGGAACGTGCAAAGGACCAACTCTTGGCAACCGTAGTCAGTAGCCTCGTTAGCGCAGTAGGAAGCGCGTCAGTCTCATAATCAATATCAGAAATCTGAAGGTCGTAACTTCGATCCTCACACGAGGCATCTCCTTTTTGTTTTGTTTTCTTTAATCGAAAACGTACGTAATACGCGGTGATATTTACTACAGGAAAGTGCAACCGACCAACTCTTGGCAACCGTAGTCAGTAGCCTCGTTAGCGCAGTAGGAAGCGCGTCAGTCTCATAATCAATATCAGAAATCTGAAGGTCGTGAGTTCGATCCTCACACGAGGCATCTCTTTTCTATTTTCTTTTCTTTAATCGAAAACGTACGTAATACGCGGTGATGTTTACTACAGGAAAGTGCAACCGACCAACTCTTGGCGACCGTAGTCAGTAGCCTCGTTAGCGCAGTATGCAGCGCGTCAGTGTCATAATCTATATGAGATATCTGAAGGGCGTGAGTTCGATCCTCACGCGAAATATCTCCCTTTTGTTTTTTTTGTTTTTTTTAATCGAAAACGTACGTAATACGCGGTGATATTTACTACAGGAAAGTGCAAAGGACCAACTCTTGGCAACCGTAGTCAGTAGCCTCGTTAGCGCAGTAGGAAGCGCGTCAGTCTCATAATCAATATCAGAAATCTGAAGGTCGTAACTTCGATCCTCACACGAGGCATCTCCTTTTTGTTTTGTTTTCTTTAATCGAAAACGTACGTAATACGCGGTGATATTTACTACAGGAAAGTGCAACCGACCAACTCTTGGCAACCGTAGTCAGTAGCCTCGTTAGCGCAGTAGGAAGCGCGTCAGTCTCATAATCAATATCAGAAATCTGAAGGTCGTGAGTTCGATCCTCACACGAGGCATCTCTTTTCTGTTTTCTTTTCTTTAATCGAAAACGTACGTAATACGCGGTGATATTTACTACAGGAAAGTGCAACCGACCAACTCTTGGCAACCGTAGTCAGTAGCCTCGTTAGCGCAGTAGGAAGCGCGTCAGTCTCATAATCAATATCAGACATCTAAAGGTCGTGAGTTCGATCTTCACACGAGGCATCTCCTTTTTGTTTTCTTTTCTTTAATCGAAAACGTACGTATTACGCGGTGATGTTTACTACAGGAAAGTGAAACCGACCAACTGTTGCCAAGCGTAGTCAGTAGCCTCGTTAGCGCAGTAGGAAGCGCGTCAGTCTCATAATCAATATCAGACATCTGAAGGTCGTGAGTTCGATCTTCACACAATGCATCTCCTTTTTGTTTTGTTTTCTTTAATCGAAAACGTACGTAATACGCGGTGATATTTACTACAGGAAAGTGCAACCGACCAACTCTTGGCAACCGTAGTCAGTAGCCTCGTTAGCGCAGTAGGCAGCGCGTCAGTCTCATAATCAATATCAGACATCTAAAGGTCGTGAGTTCGATCTTCTCACGAGGCATCTCCTTTTTGTTTTGTTTTCTTTAATCAAAAACGTACGTAATACGCGGTGATATTTACTACAGGAAAGTGCAACCGACCAACTCTTGGCAACCGTAGTCAGTAGCCTCGTTAGCGCAGTAGGAAGCGCGTCAGTCTCATAATCAATATCAGAAATCTGAAGGTCGTGAGTTCGATCCTCACACGAGGCATCTCTTTTCTGTTTTCTTTTCTTTAATCGAAAACGTACGTAATACGCGGTGATATTTACTACAGGAAAGTGCAACCGACCAACTCTTGGCAACCGTAGTCAGTAGCCTCGTTAGCGCAGTAGGAAGCGCGTCAGTCTCATAATCAATATCAGAAATCTGAAGGTCGTGAGTTCGATCCTCACACGGGGCATCTCTTTTCTGTTTTGTTTTCTTTAATCGAAAACGTACGTAATACGCGGTGATGTTTACTACAGGAAAGTGCAACCGACCAACTCTTGGCAACCGTAGTCAGTAGCCTCGTTAGCGCAGTATGCAGCGCGTCAGTGTCATAATCTATATGAGATATCTGAAGGGCGTGAGTTCGATCCTCAAGCGAAATATCTCCCTTTTGTTTTTTTTATTTTTTTTAATCGAAAACGTACGTGCTACGCGGTGATATTTCCTACAGGAAACTGCAACCGACCAACTGTTGCCAACCGTAGTCAGTAGCCTCGTTAGCGCAGTAGGCAGCGCGTCAGTCTCATAATCAATATCAGACATCTGAAGGTCGTGAGTTCGATCTTCACACGAGGCATCTCCTCTTTGTTTTCTTTTCTTTAATCGAAAACGTACGTATTACGCGGTGATGTTTACTACAGGAAAGTCAAACCGACCAACTGTTGCCAACCGTAGTCAGTAGCCTCGTTAGCGCAGTAGGCAGCGCGTCAGTCTCATAATCAATATCAGACATCTGAAGGTCGTGAGTTCGATCTTCACACGAGGCATCTCCTCTTTGTTTTCTTTTCTTTAATCGAAAACGTACGTATTACGCGGTGATGTTTACTACAGGAAAGTGAAACCGACCAACTCTTGGCAACCGTAGTCAGTAGCCTCGTTAGCGCAGTAGGCAGCGCGTCAGTCTCATAATCAATACCAGACATCTGAAGGTCGTGAGTTCGATCCTCACACGAGGCATCTCCTTTTCCTTTTGTTTTCTTTAATCGAAAACGTACGTCATACGGGGTGATATTTACTACATGAAAGTGCAACCGACCAACTCTTGGCAACCGTAGTCAGTAGCCTCGTTAGCGCAGTAGGCAGCGCGTCAGTCTCATAATCAATACCAGACATCTGAAGGTCGTGAGTTCGATCCTCACACGAGGCATCTCCTTTTCGTTTTGTTTTCTTTAATCGAAAACGTACGTCATACGGGGTGATATTTACTACATGAAAGTGCAACCGACCAACTCTTGGCAACCATCAGTCTCATAATCAACATCAGACATCTGAAGGTCGTGAGTTCGATCCTCACACGGGGCATCTCTTTTCTGTTTTCTTTTCTTTAATCGAAAACGTACGTAATGCACGGTGATATTTACTACAGGAAAGTGCAACCGACCAACGCAACCGTAGTCAGTAGCCTCGTTAGCGTAGTAGGAAGCGCGTCAGTCTCATAATCAATATCAGAAATCTGAAGGTCGTGAGTTCGATCCTCACACGAGGCATCTCCTTTTCGTTTTGTTTTCTTTAATCGAAAACGTATGTCATACGGGGTGATATTTACTACATGAAAGTGCAACCGACCAACTCTTGGCAACCGTCAGTCTCATAATCAATATCAGAAATCAGAAGGTCGTGAGTTCGATTCTCACACGAGGCATCTCCTTTTCGTTTTGTTTTCTTTAATCGAAAACGTACATCATACGGGGTGATATTTACTACATGAAAGTGCAATCGACCAACTCTTGGCAACCGTAGTCAGTAGCCTCGTTAGCGCAGTAGGAAGCGCGTCAGTCTCATAATCAATATCAGACATCTGAAGGTCGTGAGTTCGATCCTCACACGAGGCATCTCCTTTTCGTTTTGTTTTCTTTAATCGAAAACGTACGTCATACGGGGTGATATTTACTACATGAAAGTGCAATCGACCAACTCTTGGCAACCGTCAGTCTCATAATCAATATCAGACATCTCAAGGTCTTGAGTTCGATCCTCACACGAGGCATGCATATATATACATATACATACATAACTTTATTTCGATTCGGATTTTTTTTGAGTAGCAAAGAAATATGCTAGTATCTCCGAATGTAATCTAAAATAACAATGCAAATTACACAGTAACAACGATATTAAATTACAATAGCTTAGATTATAATATTACGATAAAACTAAACAAAAGTATGTACAATGAGATAAGTATGTACAATGATTATAATATTAGGATAAAACTAAACAAAAGTATGTACAATGAGATAAGACATAATAAAAACTAACATATAAATGACTTGATATTGTTCCTAAAATTAGTTACACTGGGTGCAGTTCTAAGTTTATCAGTTAAGATATTCCAGTATTTAGTAGCAGTGAATTTAAATGAGTTTTTGCCATAGTTTGTAGTGTTCACACGAGGTTGGTACAACTTATTTATACCTCTAAGCCCTTGGGTATTGCGTCTCAGAATAAGTAAGTATGTGATATACGCAGGTGTTAGAGCATGAAGTGCTTTATAGACCATTATAAACATGTCTTGTATTCTTCTTGTTTGTAAAGTTGTCATATTCAAATTGTTAAGCAGAGTCTCGTATGTGTTGTCGTTGTCATCAAAAATAAGACGTAGAGCCTGCTTGTCTAGCAATTCTAATTTTCGCGCGTTTCCAGCTCCGCAAAAGTGCCATACATTACTACAATATAGAAAATACGGCATGATGAAAGCTTTATACAACCTAGTTTTAGTATTACTGGATACAATATTTCTGAAAGGCTTAATAACCCTAAGCTGGTTGTTAACACGATCACAGATGTCTGAAACATCCTTTTTTGTTTTGTTTTCTTTAATCGAAAACGTACGTAATGCGCGGTGATATTTACTACAGGAAAGTGCAACCGACCAAGTTTTGGCAACCGTAGTCGGTAGCCTCGTTAGCGCAGTATGCAGCGCGTCAGTGTCATAATCTATATGAGATATCTGAAGGGCGTGAGTTCGATCCTCACGCGAGATATCTCCCTTTTGTTTTTTTTTATTTTTTTTAATCGAAAACGTAGGTACTACGCGGTGATATTTACTACAGGAAAGTACAACCAAGATCGAAAAAATACATCGTGCAATACCTTCTTGGCGCTGTTCTCTTTGTAGTCTGCCCAATTCATTCCGTTTTGACTATACGCCAACGTGTACTGTGTAACCCACTGACGAGCATCTTCTCGCCCCTGAGTGGCGAACTTTACCAGCCGTTTGTACCCCCCAAAGTTGACCTGTAACCACTGCGTTCGAGTGTTATATTTTGCAATCCAGGCGCCCCATCGTGAACCGGCTCTGCGCAGATAAAGCCTTCCCCTGTTGGGACCGGAATTGCTGTCATAGCTTGATGAAGCGATAAGTTGTGTAGAGCGAATGCGCCCATTTTGCATTCCGAGAGGCTTGTTACACAGCACACCTTGAGAAAAGAACAAATATTGCTTCTTAATCAATTACGCTGACAGAGTTCTTGGTGCTGTTTAGTGCACAACAGAAACACCGAAGAAAGCTGTGAGGACGCCAGACTTGCGCTTCGTAGCCAATGTTTTCAAGTCCAGCTCCGATCAGTAGCTGAAGCTGTCTTGTTGACACGAGCGATTTTTGTCGTTACGACTCGATAAAATAGCATTGAGTTTCGAGTAAGTTCGAGACCCTTGCAATAACGCAGCGACAAATCGTAAAAAAGTTTTAAAAAAATTCGGGCCTAGCTCATCGGTGTTTTTCTTAATTGAAAGTCCACCGCGCCAAAAATTCCGTCGAGCTGCTGCGGCAAAAATCGCACGTTTAAGCGTAGTTAAGTAAACCTTCATTCAACTGTTCGACTACGATTGTAATAAGAGAACCGGCCCTTCTCCCTCCAGTTCGGATTCTTAACTCTTCTGTGTTTAAACGAACGAAACGGTATATGAAATGAATCATATATTGAACAGCGGATACGAAATCAACTGAAGCTATCATCCTCGAAGTTTTGAACGCAATTTTAGCAATTGCCTAAAGAAGCCTGAAAAATTCAGGACTTCAACGGGGTTTGAACCCGTGACCTCGCGATGCCGGTGCGACGCGCTAACCAACTGAGCTTTGAAGCCACCTCTTTTAAAACAAAAATAAAATTATATTAAAAAATTGCAAACTCTACCGAACTAAATAAAATACCCGGTCTACTACAAAACTAAAACAGCTCTTAAAATCATTATAAAAAATAAATTTAAAAATGTCTACATTCCTTGCATTAACACTAAAGTCATCTAAAAAGTCAGTATTCTTGTGAAAAGGGGTTCTAGACCATCGAACACATGTGTGGCTGATGAAGTCACTGATGTTGGGAGCTAGTCATTTGTGGGTTTTAAATTCCCGTGAAGAATGAATCAACGAAACCCACGAATGACCACCTCCCATCATCAGTGGTTTCATACCTCAGTTGGTTAGAGCGTCCCGTAATTTAGTCTCTACGTAATTACTAAAATAGCGTTCATAACTGCGAGGATCATAGCTTCACTTGATCTGCTGAGTTTGTTGGTATTTTTGGTTGACCAGATGGCGTAAACCCTCTGTTTCTTCCTAGTTCTTTTCCACTGCACTTGTACATGCTGTAAAGATGGCTTGATGATTTTGAGTTATAATTTCATAGGACCTTTTAGTATCATTTACTTCAGTTCTTGCCAGAATTTTCGGAGATTTTGACTTAATGGTAAACACAACCGGCTCTCTAAACAAACGAATCAAGTCTAAATTTGGCTCACCGTTTTGATAAATAGAGCCTCCAAATAGTTAATTACACTCACCGACAATACAGCCATACAGCTCGACTCTCATGGAAATCCAACTGTACCACGTGACAGGGTGGAATCTAAAGTAGCGGCCTGTGATCACGTGCCTTAGCCTGTGTCGGACCACAATGTGCTGATCAAAGTTGCCATTAAATATCTGCAAAAGGAACGCTATACAATTTCAAGAGAATCTCTTAACATGTGCAAAAAGAGAGTATAACAGGCTTTTGTTCTTATCATTCCTGATTGTATAATTTTATTTAACATCTCTAATATCTCCGAGATTGATCTAAAATGAACAATTCTTTCAACAGGTAATGGTGGACGAGAAAAGTACGATGCCGAGCAATATCCGCGCAATTGTCAACAACACACCACAGAAGGTACTGCCTGCGCCTGCGCGTGAAGGGCATTGAGAACATGCCAGAGGTTGATAATTTACAAAATGAAATTAGCGGCATGCAAGACTATTTCTCGATCAGACTTTAACTAAAAGTGTGTAATGTGAAATGCTAGTTTTCTACCCCATATGAACCATGTGAGCGTTAGCCTACTCATGGAAATGGGGCCACACAAGGACAGAGAAAAACACCTACCAGGGTGGGAATTGAACCCACAACCTTCGGGTTAGATCACCGCTGCTCTACCGACTGAGCTACAAGGTCAGACGGAAGCAGGACGTGGGAACTGAAGATGTTAAAGTCACGGAAATGAACATATAAAACTACAAGGAATGACTACGTTTTTGCAAACATTGGCCGTGTAGCACTTGTATTTGAACAGACTTAACTGATTAGAGTGTAATGTGAAGTGCTAGTTTTCTACCCAATATGAAACATGTGAGCTTTAGCTCTATTAATGGCAATGGCCCACACAAGGACAGAGAAAAACTCTGACCAGGGTGGGAATTGAAGCCAAGATCTTCGAGTTAGATCACCGCTGCTCTACCGACTGAGCCACAAGGTTAGATGGGAACTGGGTGGGAACTTAAGATGTGAATTTCTCGATCAGTCTCCGCAACTCAATCGTTAATTAAGACATCCGAGGGGTAAAAAGACTTAACACTTTTCCGTTCTCAAGATACCGCAGTGAGAATTGTGACACCCGAGGAAGGCCCGAAATGTTTCGGGACTTTCGAAACTGTTCCCTGTCCCGAAATACAGGTGACAACAATCAAAATGCCCCAATTACCCAAACACTGACATTAAACCCAAGGTTGCTAATAGGAAGTTAGGGTGAGAACTTAACGGGACACTTTATGATCTTATGGAAAATTCCCTAAGATGCATTAAAAAAGCGCGTTTGATTTCGCTGTATTTGGACTAACCTTGGTTCGACCATTCTCTTTGTAAGGTACAAAGTTATAACCATTTCTGCTGTAAGTCAAATAATACGATTTCACCCACTGCACGGAGTTCTGCCGTCCTTGAGTTGCGCACTGCGACACTTTGGTAAGTGCGCCAAAATCAATTTGCAACCACTGGCGTTTGTCGCTTGTCTTTGCGCACCAGGCTCCTCCCATTCGTCCTTGTCTGCGCCCGTTCAGTCTGCCGCTGCCTGGTCTGCAGTAGAAGTTCTGGTACGACGAGGCGCGCATCATGGGACTGGCAACGCGCATGTCCTCAAGACCAAGAGGCATATCACATTTATCTAAAACACAGTAATGAATGACGAGTAAACCCTTCTGATGTTTCGCTGTTGACCTCACGATCATATAAATAAAAGAGTTATGGATATCGTTCTTTCACAGTGGCTACACCACGTTTATGGAATGCGCTTCTACAGGATATCAGGAACTGTCATTGTTTACAAACTTTTAAGTCAAAACGAAAAACGCATTTATTTACCTTGTACAGTTTTTTTTTTTTGCTTTTAATCAAATTTTCAAATGCATTATTATTATTATTATTATTATTATTATTATTATTATTATTATTATTATTATTATTATTATTATTATTATTATTATTATTCGATTCTCTCCAGTTGTCGGGTGTTCTACTGTGTAGTATTTATTGTGTCTCAGCACTTCCCCGTAGCTTAGAGACACAACACTTTCCGCAACAGGTGAGCAGTTCCAAGAATGGCTGATATTATTATTATTAGTAGTAGTAGTAGTAGTAGTAGTAGTAGTAGTAGTAGTAGTAGTAGTAGTAGTAGTAGTAGTAGTTGTTGTTGTTGTTGTTGTTGTATTATAAATAAATGGCAGCAATGCTCTGGGGATCTATGTGGGTATCAACAATCGCTCGACTTGGGCTCGTGAAATAAATGTGTGATATAGCTAAGTTTTCTAACAAACTCGTTTTTCACGTTACTAGGCTCCCAACGTGACAATAGCGTTGCCACAAAATACCATGTACACACTCTTCACAAACTCACAATCCCTTACTTCTTATATTTTCTAATATGTGGAAATGGTTATGAAACTCGACATGTTTCTTTGTTTTATGTTTTTGTTCCCTGTTTTGGCCAGAACCATGCACAAGCCACACCCTTTTATAAACGACAGCCAATCAAAAGTTTCGATTAATTTATTCAAAACTCAGCTGTGAACCGAGGATGATCACGGTCAAGTTAACATGAAGTGCGACAGTACTGTTCTCGCTTTTGAAGTTTTCGGAGTTTCATAACCAGTCCATCTATATGTTTTTTTTGATGGAGAGCGTTCGCTTTACACCTAACTGGCAAAATTATGAGCTTTGAGTTTTATCCGAAGGCTGTTTTATTTTGAGTGCAAGTTTTGGATTTCACGGTCCGCCCTTACTCGCGTTCAAAACTGACCGATTGGACCTCAGAGGGTTGGATCTTGAGAAAATGACGTCATTTACTCACTAGCTTTTTAAAGTTAGTACTGGCGGACCAATAAATAAGAAAATTCCAGTTAAAATAAACAGGTGTCTTTTTCAAATCAGAACTTAAAACTTGGGTCAGTTAGTATTTAGTTTACATAGTTTTGAAATTCAAAGAAAAAAAAAAGAATTGCTTTTTTTTGGTCGTAGTACCACTTTAATCTCGTGACTAAGGAAAAAATGAGAACTTACTCCAAGGGCTTCCATAAAGCTCAAATCGCATGCTAATCTGAGACTTCCAACCACGTGGTATAATTCGCACAAATCGGGCGTAGATCGGCGGGTTGAAGGGACGCGTTTGTACAGAAGTGCGATCTTGGTTTCCGGTGAATGTCTGCAAGAATATGAAATAAGATATACGCTTTCTTTAAGATTCCTTCCCGCAAGGAAAATTCTGACCCTATTTCAAGTATTAAGAGTAATCTCCATTATTTAAAAAGCAATGTTCTGATGTTCTTATTCAAGCCTGGTGGTTTCTGGAGGTCTACTCGCCACTATTATTTAATATTTTACAGATACTCATTTTATAAAATGTAACAAGTATCCTCAAATTTTGTGAAATTTTTCTTCCTTTAATTTATGGGTGGCGAATTTAAGAACTAAACTAAATAAATAGATGACGAAAACTAGGCTAGAGTAAAACGCTACCCACCCCTCCCCCAATTTTATCCCGAATGATCTGCAGTGCGTTTTCCACCTTTGAGAATTATCACTTCGTAATGTAGAAGTTCTGACAATGTTCTGGCGATAGAGTATTATTTGTCCCAAAACCTCCCAATGGAATTTAGCAACAACAAAAACTAAGTTTGGTAATCTTCTTTCCCCTCTTCTACATAACCTGCAACATGGCCAAACCTCGAGTTCCTTTGAAAAACGCCGCGAATTTTGCGTCTGTTCTCTTAGTTTTACAATCTTGATTCAAGATTAGTTGGTAGAAGTTTAACAAACCAGAACAATCACGAAAAAGTTTGATAAACATCAGTTTTTACTTCAAGCTGTCGTTTTCGAAAGGTTCTCGTCGCACATCGTTGAGTCACTGTCGTTATACGGAAGGTGAATGGAGTAGTCAATACCATGGTTTCGTTTTCAGCATTGGAAAACGTGTGTGTTGTTATTAAGAAGATTGGAAATGTATACGTTTTATAACTAAAAAAAATATTTTTCAAAAGTGTTTCCCACGCAATGAGCGCTCCTTTGCAATTGTCGTAAACTGAAATTCAAATTCGACTGAGTTATAATTGACTGTCACGACAGTTAGCGGACCGTTAAGAAAAGAAGCCGACAAAGCGGATCGAAATCAGCCAATCATAATTTTGAAAGCGGATCATCAACACATTTCGCTACAATGATTGACAGCTGCGAAAAATGGAATTTGAACTTCTGAGTCCGCTAGCTTGTGAAAAACGCAGTAATTCGGTAGGTCTATTATACCTTGACATACGCATTCCACCAGTTATTGATTTTGGAGAAATAGATCCCGTCCATGCTATAATGGACATAGAATGCAGTCACCCATTCATCCTTATCGTGTCGTCCTTGTATTGCAATACCCGTCAGTATCATTGATCTTTTGAAATCAACTTGAATCCACTGATTGTAGTTATTGTAGCGCGCGCGCCACCCTCCCGCATAAGCTCCAGCACGAGCGCGATGCAGTCGAGCGAGCCATGGTGCGTGGTACTTGTTAAATTCAGACGAGGCGGTGATTTGAGCATTCTTTATGGCGCCTGACTGAAGCCCAACAGGAGAATCCCAGAAGTTCTCTGAAAAAAGCCATGTTAAATAACAGTTGTTAGAAGGTCATAGGCCTGGGCTACAAATTTCTCCAAGGGTACACCCTTCCTTGCCTCTCTCCGGTCTCTATTTGAGTGTGCCTTCTTTAATCTTTAATACAATAAAAAAAAGATAGCACAGAAAGAAACTGAGACGATAACGCATGCGCAGTCTTGCCGCTTGCAGAAAGCGAGGAAAGGAATAAAGCTTGAAGAACACGAGTCGAAAATAATATATTCTCGTGGTGTTTTAAAAGTTCTTAATTTGGGATAGTCCAATTTAAGAGCTTTGTAGAAAATCTGCCGCTTGAGATCAGCCACTAGAACAATTGCAAAAGTAGATTAAAGTTTACTTGAAAATCCACCATTCTTTCAATCACCCTCTTTTTGTACGCTTATTATTAAGAATTGGTTACCCTTTTTTTCTGGCCAAACCTGAATATACAAGTAATCATAGCTGCATACCTTTTAATCGTCCACCGTATAACTCTATCCTCATGCTGATATAAGAATTCCACGATTTTGGATGAATCCTGATGTATCTTGCTCGGATGGCCGGGTTTATTCTGCGGGCAACTGTATTGTAAATGTCGTAATTGCCGCTAAAGAGCTAGGGTTGAAAAAAAACTATCATTCTCAATTTGGTATCAGCGTGAATTTTGTAACATAACTTGGTAAGATAAAGAGGTTTTCAATAGAGTGTCGATACTGAGTCATTTCGAAAATGAATGGTTTTGAGATGATACGCTTTGCGATTGGTCATAAAATCTCGCGCTTCTTTCTTAGTATGGCAAGCAACTCTCAGGCTGATTGGCGATTGGTTGGTTTTAGTAGAGATTTGATTGTACGGACGATTACCATGGAAACGGTCCGTAGAGCCTCGTTTCCAAACAGAGGCAGTTTGACTTTTTTACGAGGAAGACAATACTTGAAGAACAGCGAACTTTCGTTGCCCGGATCACCCTCTTCTAAAGTAAATGAGTCATAAACCCCCCTCCCTCCACCTTCACTGTGAATCGAGCCCCTCAATCGGGACCGAGTTTTCTGCAACAGAATTCAACATTGCATAGGCTCCTTAATCCTGGGTTTACCGGTGACTTTCAAGAATATTCTCCTCAGTTAACACTTACGCAGTTTTGAGAGTGGGCGCGCGACGTCTATCGCTTTCACACAGAAGTTCCTTAATTGGATCGGGAAAAGCGAAAGGACAGAAGATTTGAATTTGAAGACGATAGGAATTGGGGTAAGAAGGAAGTTTGTTTTCCTTTCTTCTCCCTACAAAGTGTGCCCCACGCAATTTCGTTTTCCCTCTCCTCAGCTTCCGCGCACTTCCGCTCGAAGAAGGAGCGCCTTCTGAGGAAGATCTGAGAAGATGCCTTTGCGGAGGAGAAAGCCGACGTTAAAAAAAACTCAAGGCTGCTTCCGCTTACCTTCACGCGTCCAAATGAGACGAAAGTCTTGAACTGCGCACCGTTCTGACTGTAAGACAGCTGATAGGTTATCGCCCAATAATGCGCTCCTCTCCGCCCCTGTGTGGCGATACCTTTGACGATACTCGTCTGCTCCAAGTCGATCTGATACCATTGATTTTTGTCGCGATTCTTTGCCATCCAGCCACCCGTCCTACTGTGCGCAGCAAATTGGTTCAGTCGTCCTCGATCAGGTCCCTGGTTGTAGTTGTACACCGACGAAGCCCGAAGTTGACCCGAAAGGATTCGTTGGTCTTCCATACCGAGAGGCATCATGAAACGATCTGTGAAGATGTTATGTTATTGTAAATGATAACCGTCTTACATAAATAAAGAGACAGCTGCCAAACCCGTCCCGTCAGTGTACTAACCCTGAAATCATCCGTTGCCATGTTTTCTCTAGTATTAGCCCACTTTCGATATATTGAAATTCAGTCCTAAACAAAAGGCATCATCCTGAGGCTCTGGGGAATAAATATAAGGATTTGTATGAGTTTATTCCCCAGAGCCTCGAGATGATGCCTTTTGTTGAGGACTGAATTTTAATATATCGAAAGTGGGCTAATACTTGAGAAAACATGGCAAAGGATGATTTCAGGGTTAATACACTTTATGTGTTCTAAAATTCCATGACTTTCCAAGACTTTAATTTCAAGGGCAATATAAGACAAAATTCAAGACTTAGAAAATCCTGAAATGTATACGGTCCAGAATATAAAATGGAGTGCTCACGAAGACAGCAAGCAAAGAGACAGGTTGTAAGGCGGTTTTCTGAAAATTGAGATAACAATTTTATTTGGTTTTAGCATAAATTGTTAGTTTTGCAGGATTTTTCACGACTTGTCCTTATTTTCCAGGATTTCCAGGTCTGGATTTTATAATTGTGGAAATCCATTACTTTCCAGGATTGCCAGGACCCTATAATTGCATCCCTTTTCCTTTCTTCATAGGAAACCTACAATAGCATAGCTTGCAACTGGCTATCGAATGTCTCGATCAACTAAGCCTTTCATTCGGTCAGTCAGTGAACGTTCCTCAAAAAAAGTGCATGTTGCATGACATTCACGATTACAGACACTTCCGTATCAACTCGGCGAGCTCCTCTCGTGTGTGAGTCATCCTCTTTTGGGTGCTCAAGAAGTTACGATAGTAATTTCTCCCCGCTTTAGAAAACAGTAGTTTCTCTCTTTTCTTTTCTTTTTTTTTTTTTCGCGGCACATTTGAGTAATTAAATCATGAATCGTCTATTTTATAAATCGTGGAAATGAAAGTGGCCACGAGTCATAATGAACTCAAACCTTTCTCCGATGCTTCACGAAAATAACATGCTCACTCTTGGTTTGTAGCAGCTGTATGTTTTAACCTGACTGTAGAAGCTTCGATGTCTTCTCTCGTCTTAAGCGCCAGCTGGGTTATATGTTTGTAGTGAGGATCATTTTTTTTCCGAAGAAGGGACTCTGGTGTTCCTTTAGAGAACACCGAAATATTACTGAGACAAATATAAAAGGGGGACATTTACCCGTGCGGCAGCCGTAGAACTCAACTCTCAGGGAGATGTGAGAAGACCATCCCCAGGGATGAATACGAACGTAGCGTCCTCGAATGCACGGAACGAACGGATACGACACCACCGTGTTGCGGTCGCGATTGCCAGTGAAATACTAAAAAGGAAAGAAAGTGAGAAAAATGTCAGTCTTCTAGAGACCTTCATCTAAAGTGATGACTGTGTTTACTATTGAAGCAATAGAGGACTTTTTCCGTGTTTACATATCCAAATCTAAACACAAGGGGGAGTTGTGCAAACCCGAGACGCAGTAGAGGGTTTACATAACTGTCTAGAGTTCTCCCAACTCGCCCGAGTATTTAGATGAGGCTATGTAAACACGGAACACAACTGTTGACCAATGCAAGTGCGCATACTATCCTAATTATTTTATAATGCATGATCTATCTGCATACATTTTTATATCAACAACGTCATAATCATCATTATCCTAGTCATGATCACCATCACCATAATTACACGATTCTAGATCCCTGGATGCAGGGACTCAGGTTTGAGGTCTCTGGGTTATCAAAGGTCCCAGGTTTGTCGCACAAACCGGGCACGGAATGACTTTGTTAATACAATGGAATATTATAGGAGTGCAAGATGATTATGCAGCCTGTAAATAATATGTAGTCTCGACTTTTCTTATAGTTTCATGCTTGTTAAAGATCACGAATAAAGAGAGTTTCTTTTATGGTACAATGTCGGTCGGACCTCCCAGTGGCTAGAATTTCAAAGTGGTCCCATTTTAGGTTGTGACCAGTTGAGATTACATGATCACCAAGAGCTGACGTGCTATTGTTACTTAGCAACGCCTTAAAGTGTTCAGATTTCCGGTCATGTAGCCTACGCTTTGTTTTACCAATGAAAATTTCATTGCAATCCCAGCAAATAGCTTTATAGATAACTTTGGACATCAGAGATCGAGCTAATCTGTCCTTATATGGGAAAAAAGGACTTGATGTTACAGGGTACTATTAAAAAACACTCTAAGGTCGATGCAAACGTAAAATTTACAAATGCAACATTAAGCTGTCTAGCGATGACATTACTTTGTAAACCAGGAAGGGTAGGACTATGTAAATTATCCTTTTAGGTACCGTTGTTGGGCGTTTAGCATTTTGCTGTTGTCGTCTTAAAACATCATTAATACTGTAGTGATACCACACATCGTCATCAACACATCTACTGATCTTCAAGAACTCTGTATTCCATGGTTTTAGTCCACAGGAAATAGACTATACTTTTTCCGAAATAAGATGTTCTTGAGGCAAAACGCCATCCAAAGCCTTAGGATATTCTCTTGGTTTTTTGAAAAAAGTCCTTAGGAAGCCTTCCTCCCACAATTTTGTCTCCAAAGAAAGCCGACATACAACACAAAAGACCCATCAACGTATTGATTATTGATTCAAAACGTTTCCAAATAAAAACGCGAATTACCTTTCTGCTATTTCGTTCCATGTACTCAACGAAGTGCACTCTGTCCATACCGTGTGACAAATAGAACTGTGTCACCCATTGGTTGGCATCCTGTCTTCCTTGCATTGCGATCCTGACGATCTTTGAAGCACCTCCAAAATCAACCTGGAGATACTGGTACCGATTGTTATATTTCGCGGACCAGGCCCCCATGTATCGTCCGCGGCGACGGCCATGAAGCCGAGCGAGGAATGGGCCATGGTTGATATCGTGAAAAGATGAGGCTGTGATCATGTGATTTTTGATACGACCATTCTGTAATCCCATCGGCCGGTTACAAAGTGTGCCTATGGAAAGAAACAGCAGAGAGAGACAATTCCTTGAATTATTTAGTCTTTTTTATCGTTGCCTCCTATTCAATTCAATGCCTTTCAACCATCTCCGAGGTCACTGAGTCAATTTAATTGAATTCAAATGCGAAATTGTCTTTCGTTTCGGCGACATGTCACCATTATTAAATGTGAAAATTTAGACTGATTAAAGATGAGATTGGTAACGTTGTATCTAACGAATGAAAGTGTGAAAATACATTGGAATACCAACTCGCACGCCTGATGGCGCATGTTCTGTTGACAACAGTAACAGAGGAGTCCTGGATACTAGAACAAATCCGGATACGTGTGGACGGGTCCTGAAAATAGCTTGATGTTGTTCTCGTTGAAATTGTCGTCGTAGATTTTGAGGTCCCTTTTGAGCATACAACAAAACGAACTCACCAAGTCTGCAGCCATACAATTCAAATCTCATAGCGATGTAACTGTACCATGTCTTTGGGTGAATACGAACGTACTTCGTTTTCAGTGAAGGCCTGAACTCGTGGAAAACCACAAGGTGTCTCTCCATGTTGCCTTGGAATACCTAAAATGAAGAAAGCAATTCAGCACCAAGTCCAAATGAAACGCAAAATTTGATACAAGGCACGTGTAAATATTTTCCTGTGCTGAGGAAGAGGAGATGTGATTGGCTTGCACGCCACCTCCTCTCCCCTCCCCCCTCCCCTTCCCCCTCCCCTCGTGTATTACGCTGTAAAAGCTGATTCTAACTTTTGAGTTTGATGGTGAAATCCCAGGGTGTCGTCATTCAAATGAAAGCTACTAAGCTGTCCTTTTCTGTGATGTTGTTTATTTTGCTGTACAAGAAGGTTCTAGCTTTTGACACTGTGGATTCTAACGTGGGACCATTCAGATGAAAGCCATTGAGCAGCAATTTCCCGTGGTGTTGTTTATTATACTATACAATGTTATTGTGACGTTTGAGTTTGCAAGTACAATCCAAAGGATGATCATTTAAACAGAAATTCCTAAGCAAACGTTTCCTGTGGTACTGTGTTTCCTGTGTTTGTTAGCTGGTGTGTTTGTTAGCTGTGTTTGTTAGCTGGTGGCCCAAACTTGAAAGTGTGGGAGTCAAAAAGTAATTGCACAACACAGCAGCACTTTTTTTTGTTACCGCTGTGATTCATTTATCTGCGTGGGTTGTAAGTAATCAAACTAATTACCTTAGTCTTGGGATTCAATGTGGCTTTGGCGAAAAACCAAAGTTATTACTTTGCAAATTACAAGAGCGAAGCACGACGGAAAGCAATACAAATAAAGGCATATGGCAAAATTATTTCCGATCCTGAAACAAAGCACAACTGATCAAAAGAAATCATCTTTACCTTAAGTTTGTTTCCTTGTTTAACAGGGAAGAACTGTACGCCATTGTCGCCATACGAGACTGTGTAAGACTTTACCCATTGGTTGGCATCATACCGACCCTGGGTAGCGATTCTCTTTACTCTCGTAGCAACGCCCAAATAGATCTGTAACCACTGATTGGTGTTCCGGTACTTGGCAACCCAGCCTCCCCGCAAATTGCCATGGTTCCGCGCCTGTAGTCTTGCGCTCCATGGCCCGTAATACTGATTGTACATGGAACTTGCGTGAAGCATATCCCTTGTAACCCGGCCATCTCCCATTCCCAAAGGAAGGTCGCAAGGATCTTTTTAGCAGAAAACAAAAAAGGAGCATAGCGGTAAGCATACTATTGTAAACGGGGTGAAGGAGGACCCAGGGTACGATGTTGGAGTCCGAATATGTCGGAGATTTTTTATTTGAAAACGTCAAAATCTTCGAAGACTCAATGGGTGAAAACTGTGGATTTGGTTAAGAAAGAAGGACGGCTCGTTTCATTACCTTGACGGCTCTGAAGTTCAAATTCCAATTAAAAACTTCGTTTTTTACTGTCGGCAATCACAGTGGCGGAGTGGGTAATTGGTTCACATCCAGCATTGTGATTGGCCGATTTCGGTCTCTTAGTAGATTTCAGTTTCGGACTGGCCGCCAGCAATCACTGCAAACATGATTGCTGGGATGAAAAATCGAAACCATGTTGTTAAAAGTTGAACTTTAGAGTGTTCTGTTCGTATTTATGAACTGGTTTGCTAAAATATAGACTGAGTAGCTGCCGGATTGTTGGTGCGAGGCAAATTAACAAGCGACGAAGCCGCGCGGAGAATGTGGGTAGGGAGGGGTAGTACGCCCCTCCACATTCGCCGCTCGTTAATTTATTTGCCTCTCGCCACAACACATCCTCTACCCCTGAAATAACGATTATCGACAATTCTTAATTTTCTCTCATTGATTATTATCGTCAATAGACCAATTTCGATAGATTTAAATTCAGTCCAAAACAAAAGGCATCATCTCGATGCTCTGGGGAATAAACACTTACAAATCCTTATATTTATTCCCCAGAACCTCGAGATGATGTCTTTTGTTTAGGACTGAATTACGCTTAGCGCTTGAAAGGAATTGTGGGAAATGTATTTTTAAAATCCGAACCCCAATGCCTAAACTCGCAGGACTCGAACCTGGGAATGTTCGATTAATAACCCTTTACCTTAACCACTTGATTACCAAATCACTAACTGCCAGAACATTATTTTTGTTAATATGTCCTTTTTTTCTCTTTTTCGCTGTAAACGTGTATTATAACCCGCTAAGGAACAAGTTTAAACAAGAGAAAATGTCGGTTACCAAACCTCAAGAGAAAGCTAACCATTTTAAACTCAAGGACTAGACTTAACAACTATTCAGCAATTATTTTATATACCGGTAATGGTATACTAATTAGAGCTGGTAAATAATCGATACAATTGTCAGCCAGTTGATCTTTAGTGGTCAAGTGGATAAAAACATTTCCTCCAAAGTGTGTGCTCCGGGTTCAAATCCCGTTAAGAAATGCATCTTTTACTTTTTTTTCTTTTCATCGGTACCACAAGTCCTGGGACAGAGTAATCTAAATTGACGATAACAGACAATCCAGAGAAAATTAGGAATTGTCGATAAACGTCATTTCAGAGGCAGAGGACATGTTGCGCGCGAACAATACCGCCAGCTATGAAGGCTATTGTCGCTAATCATAATACGACTTCCAGAAATAACACCACAAATTTTGCGAGAGAAAAACGTCCCTTACCTGCTCGGCAACCATACAGTTCCACTCTCATACAAATATGACTTGACCATGATTTTGGGTGAATACGAACAAAACGCGCCAGTAGTGGTGGGTTGATAGCGTGCGTGACGATAGAGTTTCGGTCACGGTTTCCTGTGAAGTACTGCAAAGACACATCAATCACTATTAAAATTATTATTCCTTCTTTAGTAATTTTAATAGCGATATATGTTAGTGCATAATCCAATTTATTGGCGGATGTAATTTTTATTTGCTCAGCGATAACCTTTGTTTTCACGCTTTTGGGCGTGACAGAAACTGTCGCAAAAACTGCGTGACACCCGCTAACCTTTCTCGCGCGTCCAAACATCGCCTAGGTAGAAAATGTTCATCCCATGTACAATAGTAGACACTTTAAACACAAAAATTTCGATTAAACCAAATGCAAGGGGATCTGTTTTTAATGTCGCATGATAAAATGGATCGATTGTAAAACTATACTCCAAGGAAAGCCTTCCAAGGCCTTCCGTGATGAAGATCGGTCTTTCAGAACGCTGCTGTGACACAACTACCAAGAAGATTATTCACTGATTATTGCTCACTCTCTGGTGAGAAGACGAGCTTGATGAAGCCAAGAGCATTCTTAGGTATTTCCCACAAACACTTCGCACAGTTTGTGTCGGAAAGAAGTTTGTAATGCACGATCTGGCAACAGCAATTGTCAAGTCGCTCTGATCAACAAACAATTTTTTCGACAAGTACGAGGCAATCGGATCAAAAACCACGCATTTTATACAATACCGTAAAATCGCTGCAAAATACCAAAAGGCTCATTTTCATTTAAAAACATAGACAAAAGCCTTAGCAGGCCTTGAAAGAAAGGGTTAATTAAAGTTAGCCTCTGATCAGTTCACACTGTCAAAAAATACGGTTGATTTGTTAAATATATGAACTCACCGTTCGTGTAAAATTACATATTTCTGGGCTGGTCGGTGATAAGGTGAACACGATTTATGCGACAGTTTTTTCGATGTTTTGCAGCGTTAGTCGACAGAGCATCAGAACTACAGATTTGAACGTTCCCGCTAAAGCAATGTCACGTGACAAAAAACGTCACGAAACAGTCATTTGCGTTATGCCTGCAACATGCGGGAAAAATATGATAAGAAAGTTAACGCAATAAATGATCTTCCTAAAAATGTATTCCAATATCAAAAAGAAAACAAAGCAGTCTAGTCCTAAGCTTTACAACAAATAAGAAATAATTCTCTCCAACTCTTCAACTGCGTTAAATCTAATCCAGGAATCGGCCGAATCATCTATTTCACACATGAATATCTTATATTTTTTATCCGAGTTGCCTATATCGTGTCCATCACGTCTGCTAGAACCGTTTTTTGTTATCTTTATGTTTGACAGTTTTGTTCATAAATGACACTGTGCACCCAACTTTTCAAAATTTTGACTCGGTCATGCGCAGCAAACTAAGGTGCTGGTTGCACAGGCATCTATTAAGACAATGCGTCACACCATATGATGTCACACAACAATCTGCAAAATTCGGTCACGAAGACAAAACAAAATTCGCACACATTTGATGTATTCGGTGCACATCAACTCGCAAAAAAGTGTTCTTCACAAAATCTCAGCCTCTGGCATCATCTTGGCATAAACCAAATATTCTTAAAATAGAAAAGGATTCATAAAATAGTTGCATATTAGTTAAAACGATTTTGAGTAAACGTTGAAGTAACCGGGCGACCTGAATTAAGATGGCGATGTTCTCCCTTATCTTTCAAGGTAATATATTACTTTGAGGTAATGACATTAAACGTTTTCAGGTTGTTAAATTAAAAGTATCCAAATGTACGAACTGATACTGCTTTGTTACATTCCTCATTCAAAATTACTCTGATCAGATGACGAATACCCGTAGGATTATCGTCTATGTTTGCTTGTGAAGGGAAAACAACAGTCCAAGAAGGTGGACAGTGCCAAATCGAAAGACGGTAGGAAATACTATGTTGCAGGCAATCTTTTCAAAGAGCATTAAAAGCAAGGTGAACACACCGTAAGACCAAAATTTTTGTTAAGCGGTGTTTAAAATTCAAGAAAGACAGTAAAAATGCAACGCTTTCCAAGGATCAATTTGAGCTCTTGTTAGTCCTTTTTAGCAGTCATCAACAAACGTGTCAGTGCGACATGGTATCAATCGATATACTCGGTCAGCGTTAAATACCATGGAAACCTAAAGGTTTTGATACTTTTAACAAATGGTTAGGGCTAACCATGCTTCGAACAACCGGTCCCAGAATTTCAGAGATTTAAAATCGCCATTTTTAACGCAGACTTCTCCAACTTTTGAATCGAGTATTTCGAACAATAAACGTTTTTACAACTGAAATTATAATTTCGCGTCCTACTCACTGTTACGAGAGAGAGATACGTGGAATGCAGCCTCATATCTGCATGGCTCAAAAGAATGAAAATTTTCCTGTTCAAATTTGTCTCTCTCTTCTAAGAAATTGCTCGGTATCTTCAGCTTACAGACAAGGAATTCACTTATGTCCAGTCGCATTAAAGAATTAACGGTGAATACAAACACCAATGACACATTGATACAGGGTTAGTTTCGAACTCAGTAAAATAATGACAAAAACCGGCGGGAAGGTGAATGAAATTTGAAAATTAATTAAACAATAGACAGAGTTGTAAACAGGTCATCTTCTCGCTGGAATTTGTGAATATGTTTACTTCAGATGGAGGCTAACCCTATAAAATGCGCACTCAGTTCTTTTATTCAGCGGTCATACACCTCATTCCAAAATGGCCGCCTTTTTAGTATTCTTTTGTTTCATTGTAAACTGGCTATTTTGGCCTCGCTTTCAAACGTAAAATTCAACCTTGAACGAGGCCAACAGGGCCACTTTGCAATCAAACAAAAGAATACTAAAATGGCGGCCATTTTGGAATAGGGTGTATGTCGAAGTCGAAACTGGACTATTAGATGCACGGCCAATTTTGACATCCAGCACGAAGTTAGCGTTATTTTAAGCTTAGGGTAAATGCAACTGTTTATCCTCACTTGAGGAGCAGCGGCATCTGGGGGACACATTGTGAGGTCAATTGTCTGTATTCCGAGATACGAGTCATGTTGAAGTTGGGACGAAGAGTAAGGGGACACTTCGGTAACGCTTACTAAAATCAGCGTGCATCTAATTAGCCCATTGCCGAGTTGCTGCATGCCTCAGTTTCAAAACGACTCCTGGTAGACAACCATTTAGATGGAAATGTGTTGCGTATTCTTATGCAAATCAAACTCATTTCCCTTTTAATAGTTGAGCACCAAGACTCACTTCGAAACAGAGACAAGCAGCAACTCGGAAATGGCCCATTACTAGCATTTTTGGACACGCCTGCAGGAATAGACCAAATCGGCTAACTTAACGTTGTACCCAATTCAAATCCCTTGGGAAGAAAACGTTTTGCCGGTTCCAGGTGTTTCCACATCATTTAAATGTGAATGCTGCAGTATAATTATGCAAATAAAATACATCCCCGGCAGATTTGAATTGGGTACAACATTGAGTTGGCCAATGTGGTCTGTCAACCAAAAGCAAACGCATCTGTTTGATTTTACGCAAAATGGAAGCGACACAAAGGACCCGTTCCATTTGACAGAACTGACCGGCCAGACAGGTCATTTGGAAGGGCTAATTCCACAACGCCTTCAAATTAACACAGTTCCAGGATGATATATATTCCTCCAGAAGGGAGGATTATCATGCAGGTGTTCCTTCAAATTGTTGCGTTTTCTTTGCAAACTGACGGCTCTGGCATGGCCTCCCAGCTCTGAAAAAAAGAAAGCGCCCTAAATCTCTCTCTTGAAACACAAATACGTACCACGTCGTTGCTTCTCAACCGGTATGTTTGCCAATGAACTCCGTCCAAACTGGATGTAATGAAATATTTAGTGACCCAGTGGTTGTAGTCCTGTCTTCCCTGTGTTGCTACTTTGGTGATTTTCGTTGGACGAGAAAAGTCAAACTTTATCCATTGATAATAATTATTGAGTCGTGCGCACCAGGCACCAACGTACCCTTTTTGTTTTTCTCGACCCAGTCGCCCAAGCCATGCCGCGTGTTGATTGTTTGCCTCTGACGATGCTGTGATCTTAGAGTTGGGTAGTCGTCCATTTTGCAAGCCAAGGGGCTGGAAGCACGAAATTACTGTAATGCAAAATTAAGAAGTCAAACACTCTGAAAGATAAATTCAAAAGATGTAGGAGATTCCATCTTAAGAACGAGAAGACACAGACTAAGACGTAACTGGAACACTTAATTACGTTTCTTTCAACAATATTAGACTAGAGTGTCTTCCCATGCAAGGTCAGAGAGCCTTGCAACATAAGCGAAACCATGACTATGCGCATCCTTGACCATGACATTAAAGTGTCGACTCCCAAATCTTTCCTAACAAGGGGTATGGGTCCCACGAAGACCAAGCTGGCTCTGTTAACAATGAACTTCACTGACCAATCTTGCTCTTACAATAAGTAAAAACGACAAAATGAAACCGCGCCTTCAACAACGCTAGATCGTTAAATATGTTAAGGTGGAAACCCAACCTTTGTACACTGGAAGTTGTAAACCCGAAGATATTTGGCCTCAAATACCGGATGGAGACTATGTTGAACCCTGCCACGATCGCAGAGATGTTGTGTTCTGTTCAGGGATGGTCAGCGGGGCTTCATTGCAGCCGGTTGTGTTTGTTTCAGCGCTCTAGTTTTCGTCCCCTTTTGTGTCGCACAGACGTTCTCGGAGTTTATATGTTTACGACAACCTTTTCCTTTATCCCAATGATGCTTTAGGTATATATTTTTGCTGGTTTCAACTTCTGCTTCTCTACGGTCAAATATCTTCAAGCTCATCGTCGACAATCGCTGTCCGCCATCTTGGATCCGCGAGCGTGTTACGAAAGTGTAAAAGATCTTACAATGGTGATGAACTTTTCTCAATTAAGAAGAACTGCCCTAAACAACGACTTTCAAATGATCTTTGGATGAGACTCATCGCTCTCGGAATTAAAAAGGCTTTTGCGTGGTAAACGTACAGGAAGCAGGCATAAAAATCAGAGTGGTAACCCTGTGCCTTTGAGCTCCATAGGAACTTCAACACGGATCCGGATCCCTTCTTCAAGTTCATTTTCCAACCGTAATTCATTGGAATCTCTTCCAAACGTCATCTATTGCAATGCCAGATCAATTGCTCCAAAGATTGATGAGTTACAAGCTGTTGTCTATTATAACAAACCTAACATGGTATCATAGTTAATGCATGGAGATGGTTATGAAACTGGACAAGTTCCTTTGTTTCATGTTTTTGTCCGTATTGTTGGCCTTGACCCTGCACAAAACACACCTTTTTTCGAGAAGATAACCAATCAAATCCTTCGATTAAATTATGCGCAACTAATTTGCGAACCCGTGCGAAGCGAAAACAAAAGATTGTGCAGGGTCACGGTCAATTCAACATCGATTGCAACAACATTGTTCTAGCTTTTGAAAGTTCTAAGGTTTCATAACCAGTCCATCGATTAACTATGATGGTATCAATATGCGAGTCTTGGTTGGACTCAGAAGAACCTGAATTTGCAATCGAATTAACCGGCATAACTGCTTCGGAAGAGATAGACCTACCAACGTTGGAGGAGTATGTATGTGGATTGAGCATTCCATTCCCTGCACTCGTCTCTATGATTATGAAATACTTGAAGTGGAGTCCCTTTGGACTAAAATAACACCGTACCGGTTACCTCGGCTTGTCTCTATGATCCTTGAAGCAGTAGTCTATCATTCCACCAGCTGTGGTAGTCCCGAAAATCAGCTGCTGCTGCAGCACTTACAGACCAACATCAACTCCTTCTTACGACATCACCCAGATGGTCTGATAATGATAACTGGAGACTTCAATCCCACAAGCACAGGCCTCCAATTGTCGGACACAACACGTATCTTAGGTCTCGCTCAGATTGTCAAGGTGTTGACAAGAGACTCTGGAATTCTGGACTGGTGTCTTACAAATAGACCCAATTTATGTCATTCACCGAAACAATTGCCAAAGTTAGAAACAAGTGACCACTACACCCTTTCGATAGTACCAGCTAACTCATCAGCTCTCGTTAAAAACAGCAATTCTACAGTCTGGAAACGTGACATTCGTCCAAGCAGAATGAGTGATTTTGGTAACTGGATAACACAACATAGCTAGGAGCCAGTCTTTGACGCGGCCTTGGTCAGCGAAAAATTTAACATCTTCACTAGCATCTTATTTTCTGCTGTTGAAAAATTTCTTCCTTTCAAGAAAATTAGACTCTGCTTAGCTGATAAGCCATGGATTACACCTAAGCTGAAAAATCTGATTGCTAAACGACAAAAGTCACTGCACATCGATGGAAAGGAGTCTAAGGCTTACAAGGACATTAGAAATGCTGTCCAGGTTGAATGCTCGTTGGCCAAGAAGCTGTATTACAACAACAAAGTTGCTGCCTTGAAGTCCACAAATGTCAAACGATGGTTGAGTGAAATAAAGAAAATCAAAGACGGAAACAAATCTGCTCCATGGCATATCCAAATGCTTACTGAAGAAATACGTTCGCAGGACCATCTGGCTGAACGCTTTAACGAATACAAAGGCAGCCTTACGGAAGATTTCACTCCATGGGAGCCTCCTGAGCCACGTATTTTCTATGAAACTCCTGAGCATCTCTTGACTGATGACCGAACTGCATATACTGCCCTTCGACAAGTGAAAGTCAATAAGTCACCGGGTCCTGCTCCTATATCAAACCGAATTTGGAGTGATTCATGACATATACAATGCCTCAATTGTTCAGGGCTACGTTCCATCGCAACTAAAAGAATCTTTAGTCAATCCTATCCCGAAATGCATCCCACCAAAGACCGTGGAGAATGATTTACGACCTATTCCAACTAATAACATTCCCAACTAAGCAAGGTTTTTGAAGGATTCACCTTAGCCTCACGTCCCTGTTCAAGAAAGTACTCGGAAGTCTTAACTAGAAGCAATTTGCAGTAGCAGGTAAGCCGACAACACAAGGTCTTACAAAAATTTGGTTTTATCAACGGAGTTGATAATGTAAATTGGCCACCGTACAGAGATTCTAAAAGCTGACGTTTCGAGCGTTAGCCCTTCGTCAGAGCGATTCGCTTTAATACATGATTGGAATTATCGTATGGAATACGTCGATGACCTGACTATTTTCGAGATCAGCCTTAGAAACTCAGTTAAGTTACCTACCGATCATTGCTGGCGACATAAATACCTATGCTTTCCAGCGTAGAATGACATTAAATGCCAAGAAGTGTAAGGAAATGTTTGTCGACTTTTCTAAATAAAAGATCAACTTGCCTAAGCCCTCTAGTTGTTGGCGGTACTGTTATTGAAAGTGTTACTGTCTACAAGCTACTTGGAGTTTACATCTCAAGTGACTTGAGTTGGAATGCCCACTGCGAATATCTGTATGTCAATACTATTAAAAGGTTATATGGTCTAAGGGTACTCAAAAAAAGTGGCCTCGCTTTAGCCGATCTGGTCTCTGTCTATTGCAGCGTCATCAGAGCTGTACTTGAATATGGTTCGCCTGCATGGGTAGCACTACCAAAGTACCTCAGCGATCTTATCTAGTCCGTCCAGAAAAAGGCTTTAAAGATCATCTACCCTGATGCCTCATATGAACTTGGCCTTGCGCAACTTGACTCCTTATATAGTCGCAGAGAAGAGTCATGTAGGAAATTTATAGCAAAATGCAAAAAGGACGGCGGCCTTCTTATGAACATTCTTCGGCGCCCTATAATTAACGAACACAATTATATCTTGAAATCTGGTAACCAATTTTGTCACCATGAAATATTAGGAAATATAAATTCATGTATAATTAGTATATTTAAACTTTCTTAATGTAATCACTTATGTAATTTGTTATGAATTTATTCCCATTTATAAATATTTATTGCCGACAATCCTGTATTCAGTTTTTACTGCAATAGGTGATTATTAAGCGATTAATTGATTGATTGATTGATTGATTGATTGATTGATTGATTGATTGATTGATTGATTGATTGATTGAAAACTGAGAAAACTTAGTCACGCTCACAACAAAATATCCTTCAAATACGCTTGCAAAATGCGGCCTTAACTTCGTGTGAATCGCCTTGCAAACAAAACATTCTCAACAAAGGAAGAGCTCATGACCGAAAAACAGGAGAATTGCATACACTGAACACCAAGCCGAAAAAGGTTTTTGAAATCCCAGAGTATTTATGGAACGAGTAATTTAAGACGGGGCCAATGGTTAATAGACCTTTCCAGCGACTCTGCAGCGAACGGTTCCACACCCTTACATCTAATGCACAACGTCAACTCTGATTTAGGATCAAGGGAAATACAACCTTGCCACAACAAAACGGAAATGACGTCTTACCATAACAGCCGTAAAATTCAGCCCTTAGTGAAATCCAGCTGTTCCAGGATTTGGGATGTATTCGAACATAGACAGCGCTGAATGGTTTGGTGAAGTCATGCTGGACAATCGTGTGTCTGTCACTGTTTCCTGTAAAAAGCTGATTGAGAGAAGTATGTTAAAATAGAGTTTCAGTAGTAGGTGCTTAACAGGGTTGAATGTATTATCTATTTCGATGTATTTTTAAACAGCGAAATTCACGTGTCTGTAAGAGACAATTTTTTAAATTGTCCAGATAAGTCAAATACGTGCGAGGATCATTTCTCAGTTTGGTCTTTAACTCGCACATCAAAGATAAACATAAACAGATAACAGTATTGAGGAGATCAATTTTGGAGTCGAAATGCGCTTTCTCCGATTTCAAATCCCGCTCTGACAACTGGCTGAACTTGTCTTTGTGGTAACTCCCAGATAATTTTTTAGGTAGCCAGGTAAATGCCCCCTCACCCCCAACCCCGAGGAAAGACTGGGTAGAGGTGTGTGGCCCGCTTCCTGAAACCCTTACACTATTTCAGACCAAAATCTGCGATTTCAGACCTGACCAAAACTTTTATACCCTATTTCAAACCTATTTTCAGACCTATTTCAGCTGTTACATGGTTGGAGTAATAACATTTGAGAAGGGCTTTTGTTGGTGGTCTTATCGCCTAATGGTGAAAAAGTAGCTTCTTCCGGCAAAAACATACCCATTTCAAGAATTGAGTGCACAAAACATACCTTATTTCAGACCAGAATGGCTAAAGAACCATGCCCTTCGGGGCCGCACATACCGAAATAGCCCATATAAGGGGGTGTATTGCTTCCTACTAGTTGAAGGGGTTTCAAACCTTAGCGTTTAGAAGAACCATAATCAATGCTACGGTGTTACCATTAAGTGATCGATGTTACCATAGCTAAACAAGTAATATTTTCCCCTTACCTTTGCACCACGTCCTTCTGTGTAATAACGGAAGTTTGTAGAGTCCGGGCTGTAGTACAACGTATACGTTTTCACCCAGTAGTTCGCGTTCTGTCTTCCTTGAGTTGCTATCCCCGTTACCTTGACAACCGACACGAAGTTCACTTGGAACCATTGGTTTACGTTATTGGTGCGCGCTCCCCAAGAATAGATACTGTTTATCCTACCGTACCACGGCGAATAGTACGTATTGTAGTAAGTCGACGCTGTTAAAGCGCCGTCTGTGATACGCTTGTCTTCTAAACCAAGAGGAAGGAAACAGCTTCCTGCAAAATAAAAAGCCAAGTCGTATCTCACTTATTGGTTTTCGACGCGCCAGTCGTAAGTCCTTAAAATTCAAGTGATCGCTTTTACACATGTAACTTCGAGAAGTCAAAAACCCTGCAAAAGCTGGAGATACGGGACAAGAACTGTTAAAAACATCTATAAATGAAAGATTTGCTCCGAGCAGGAGATCGTCATGCAAAGAAAAGTTGCTAAGTTAGGTAATAATTTTTATTACAAGTACCTTGTGAGCATCCATAAAACTCCACCCTCATGGCAATATGTCGGTACCAACCACTTGGATGAACACGGACGAAGCGAGCTTTAATTCGTGGAAACAATCGATGTTGCACAATGCTGTTTTGATCCTTGTTTCCTGGAAACGTCTGTTGGAAAAAGGGGAATAGCGTGATCAACCACTTTCATCTTCAAAAGTGGCTTTGTCATTGTAGCTCAACTCTTCTTTTTTGAGGGGGAAAAGCGGAATAGAATAGTAGCTATAGCGTCCTGGACTTGAACTAGCCTGTTATTTAATACAGCGGGCTTCAATAACCATTTTAACTCCAGAGTTTTCTTAACGTAAGTTATTAACGTATCGTAACGTAACGTAAGTTGTTTCGAGTGCAAGAAATGCTTTTCTCCCTTTCTCATGTCATCTCGACACTATTTTCGACACCAGGGATGCCCAAGATCTGAATGACTTAAACGCAGGCTGTGCAAGCATGGGTTGAAATATGCAAATTTTTTTTCCCTTTGTCGTTTTACTTAAACGCGGAGGTAAATCTCTCTCAGTGTTGATTTTCTGTGACAAACAACGACTGTGATCTCGACTGCGACCCACAGAACGCCACACGTACCTTTCGAGCGCTGTTTATTTTATATTCGGCAAAATGTGCTCCATCCACACTGGATGACAAGTAGACCTGGGTAACCCATTGGCCGTAGTCTTGGCGCCCCTGCATAGCGAACTTCACCACACGCATTGCGCGGATAAGATCAACCTGCAGCCACTGGTAATGAGTGTTATGGCGTGCAATCCAGGCTCCTACTTGTGACCCTCGTCGACGAAGATGAAGTCTTCCATTCCAGGGAAGAGTGTTTTTGTCCCAGATCGAGGATGCTGAAATCTGTTGGGCTTTTATGCGTCCATTTTGCATGCCGAGTGGCTGGTTGCAGCGTTTTCCTGAAATTGTGTAAGTCAACACTATCATCGGTTATCGTCATGAGGCTGAATATAATTTAGGCAAAGTTAATGTGGGGAATTCAGGGAGGTTTGCAGGGGCATTGCAATGTGCTCTGGCTTGAGTTGCTTTTTGCGCTTGCTTTTCCCTCCCTCCCTCCCATACTTTGTGTTAAGTACACATTCTACACACTGTTTTTTTCTCAGTAATGTTGACGGACTTTATGGCACCTCCCCTCCAAGAAATTGCTTAGTGTTTTAATTCATAGCAAATATAGAGAGATTTAGCAACGCGCGCGTTTACGTGAAACAGCAAAAGACAAGCTGCTGCTTGTCATAAAAGCACGAAAATCCTCTAATTTGAACTTAAGGAAGTTGCTTGATATCTGTAGATCATAGGCAAGAAATGAGTGAGTTTAAAATCAAACAAATTAGTTTGCTTTTTTTGGAAAATCGCAAATTTCAGCCCGAAGTTTGCCGTTTGCAGTAAACGCGATGATAAATTTCTCTTAGAGTAGTTTTCAAATGACTATCGAAAGTAATAACACGATTAAAATTGCCACGTTTAGTGATTGGTTTAAAAACCTCGCGCCAGTTTATCAACCAATGAGAAGGAAAACCAAGACCAATCGAGTCTACTTGCACGCGCGATTTTTCCCGCGCTTTGAGCATGTTACACAGCATTGCTACAAATTTGGATTGGTCCATTGCGCTGATTCCACTTGCTGTGATTGGCCGAAGTAATTACTTTGGTATTTGTTTAACGAAACTCAATTGAAAACCGCTCCCTAATCGTAAGGAAAGTCGCAACAGTTGAGCCTTTGGCTCAAACGGCCAATCCGGATCACATGAGGGCTACCTAAGTCTGTCCTCCATGTTAATAACACCCAACGGGCGTGTGAGGATCGCACACGAAGAGCGCGAGGATTCGCGTCTTAAAGAAACGAGATTGAAAAACGACTGTTTTGCCGTCTAAACTTAAGTCGAGTTGCTTCGCAGAAGGATTTTCTAGAAATTGCCCCTTTCATAGCCATACTCATAGTTCCTTCTTGCTTCAATTTGTAACAACATCAATTTAAGTTGTTGTTAAGGTAATGGAAAAATAACTTAACGAAAAATAGCAATGCATGTTTGCTTGCTACGCCATTCTGTTTGCTCCGAGAGAATTTTAGCTCCCACTAACTCGTTAATTAGCCTCACTGGGTAGATTTAAATTTAACCAATGACATGATCCTTAACTTAGGACTTAATGTAGTTTTTAGGAATAAAATTTAATTTTATGATAAAGTCTACTCGTCGTTTTGTGAATTTTTATTCCCAATAAGCGTTAATACTTGTCTTGCCTTTTTTGGCACCCCACGTGAAATTTGTATTTATTTCATAAGCTTCATGAAATTCAATCACATAAGTCCCGGATGACCACAAAAGACGATAACCCTTAATTAAAAAACACCATTAGCCTGATTTCTTACCGTAAACGCATCCATAAAACTCGACTCTCATTCCAACATAGGAATACCAAGATACAGGATACACACGGAAGTACCTTCCATTTAATGTGCGAGCAAACCTGTGTTCAACTATAATGTATCTATCCCAATTTCCGGAAAACATCTGGAAAGGAAAAACAAGGATGAATTGTTGTTGTGGAAAATAGCACAGTTTACAATGGGTAAAATTACTTCTTAAAAATAACCGGTGTAATAACTGCCTTGGAAGAGACATCCATCTTTTTGGGGGGCGTTACACAATGATAACGAAATAACCTCTACATAAGAATTGGTAGAAACGCCATTGAATTCAATGTAGAGAAAGATTAGCTGTTGTGGACTCAATGAATTGGAGGCAGTACCTTAAATTTGGTCAATTCACGTTGTTGTTCTTCTAGACGGCGCGAAGGAAATGCACTAAAACGCACGCTGCACGAAAAGGACGTATCTTAACCTGGTAGTACTCCTCAAGTGTGATTCTACCAAAATGTGGTTGGTTCCCGTAAGCGTTCCCGGCGACTTTGAGTTGTAATAATGCTGTTTTTATGCCACCAATGGAAAAGGCTCAGGTTAAAGCTTGCTTGGTGCCGAGAAGCCTGCACTTTTTTCGGTTTTTGCACAATAGAGACTTTTAGATCCACGTTTGCGGCTAACCTCAAACTGCTGGAAGTCACATGACTAGCGCTTGCCGTCACGTTCGAGGGTAAGTTTTGACGTTTTCAACGGCGGAAGGTAGGTTTTCACGTAAGTAATTTACCTCACCTCCTTATGGCATGGAAGTTACATTATCCCACGTATGAACGGGGCAGATATAAAAAGCAACTTTTTATCTTTCATTTCATGTGAATTAAACAATCAAAAGAGCCGTGGTTTTATTTATTTCGTTGACTGAAACATCAACGCTAAGCATCGAGGAAATTCAATATGGCGGCCTCCGCAGCTTTGCACTTGTTTACTTAAATCTAAATGCACGAACTATCACAACTTCTAACGCCAAACCGCAAATCTCAAACCTCAGTTTGCGGTTAGCCGTAAACGTGCATCTAAAGGTCTCTAATAACAGACTTGTAGCTTGTAGCTTATTCCTTATTTCCTATATAATCCGCGATGTCTAAGTGCCCCTAACCCTTCAACTTGGTTTTTTTGGTAGATTTTCATATCTTTCAAGAACTCATTTTCGCATTTTTTTTTTTTTAACATTGGATCCTGATTATCTTACGAGCGGTTGAAGTTAGTGAATTTTTAATTTTTTGCGCGCTATAAGCCCCTCTGGACAAATTATTGTCTCGTGGGCTCATTAGGAACGAGCCAATGGGAAGCTAAATATTTTAAGCAAGAGCCGATACAAAGTAGATTTAAGTGGTGTACTACATTTCGGCTGGCCAAACCAGCCTTCTTAAGGTACAATGAGTGTTTACATTGGATTGCTTCTATGTACATATATGTATAGTAAATCGATGTTGACGTAATACTGGAAAAAATGGGATAAAATATGGTAGTTACAACAAATTTGAATTCAAACACTAAGAGTAACGGAAAATAACGGAAGCGACTGTAAATAATAAACTGAAATCTAATACGTTTCTTCGCGGATATTAAGACCGTTGGAATCAATTGTCCTGCCTTTTGAAATTGAAAAAGCTTCCCTGGCCTTAAGGCAGGCCAAGTGATCCCAACGGCCTTAATATCCGCGAAGAAGCGTATTAGATTTCAATTATTATTTACAGTCACTTCCGTTATCATTGCGTTACTCTTAGTATTTGAATTCAAATTTGTTGTAACTACATATTTTATCACATTTTTTCCAGTATTACGTCAACATCCATTTACTATATATATGTACATAGAAGAAATCCAATGTAAACACTCATTGTACCTGAAGAAGGCTGGTTTGGCCAGCCGAAATATAGTACACCGCTAAAATCGTAGATTTGTGTCGGCTCTTGCTCAAAATATTTAGCTTCTCAACTTGCAATAACGCCGATCAGATCAAGCCACTGAACCAACGTTCATCGACAGGAAGATTGTCCACGGTTACTTGCTTCAAAAGTCTGCAATGAGAAGCGTCCGATATTTGACACTTTTTTAGCTGTGACGTAAGAAAAGGATATTCCAACAACTCAAGCTTGCACGATGTCCTTTTCTTACGTCACTCTCGATATATGGACACATTTGGCCGAGTGGGGGACTAATGCGAACGATAGGTGAAAAAATAGTCAAGACTACCTTCACTTTTAGCGCTCTTAAAAAAATCAGGATTCAATATTTTTAAATGAATTTTCCTAAAAGGAGTTCTTGAAAGATATGAAAATCTACCAGAAAAAGAATTTGAAGGGGCACTTTAAGTACAGTCAAAGTTAGAGTTTAAATAGGCCCACACATCGTGCATATTATAAGGAGACTCCCTTAATTATCCATACCCGAGTTGGCTTCACCCGTGGTTTCCTAAGGAACCCCAGTGCATTTTTTCTTTTTTTGCGTCCTTGCTTATTTCTACTTTCTTGTAAGTATTCGGGCCACATGTATACATGTATACATGGCCCTATACATGTGGATGCAGCCCAACTTACACCGTAACTAATGTTCTATATCTAAATTACAGAAAGAGCTTTCTTTAATTTTTAATTGTCTTTTCCCACATAAAAACACAGAAAAACGTACCTTTGTTGTCTTTCCCTCGCGATACGGAGTGAATTGATTTTTATTTTTGGCATACATAATGTAATATTTCTTGACCCAGTAATTTGCATTGTACTGTCCCTGAGTGGCCACGCGTGTCACTTTTGTCATAGCCAGGAAGTCGACTTGTAGCCACGGCTTTCTTTCGTTTCGTCTGGGTCCCCATGCCCTATAGCCGTTGAGTCTACCATACATAGGTCCGTAAGACGTGCTGACGTAAGAGGAGGCTGTCATGACCGGACCTGCGACACGTCCGTCTTCGACTCCCAGAGGCATATCACAGGCATCTGAGTGATGAGAATGAAGATGTATTTAGAAAGATGGAACCCTCCTCTCTCACGAGTGCACTGTCTTAATACACCATTTTTGAAGTAGCGAGGTTAGATGGACAATCTTGTATTACGGCCTCACACGACGAGTCACAAGAATTAATGTCTGCACAGGAAGCTTAATGGAGAACTTACACAGAACAATATCAAGATTACACCACTTACCAAGCTGATAATAATCTTCATTCTCAATACCTGTCTGACTGACATTTCATTGAAATTGTAAAGAGAATTTACATACTGATCACTCCTGGGAGTCAAAGGATTAATAAGTCTTTCCCCTAAATAAAGTGGTACTGGGTACTACCGTGTCTTTAATTAACAATTATTCCATGAGTGCGCGTTGGATATGAGATGGTAAATAGCCAACGAGGCGCGTAGCGCCGAGTTGGCTATAACCAGTCTCATATCCAACAGTGCGAATGGAATAATTGTTTTATTAAATTCCTTAAACTCCAAAAGTTTGGAAGTACAAAATACGAGCGAAAAAAGGGAGAAATCCTAGCGAAGTCTTTTTTTTGCTTTATTCAGAGACAAATTTCGCATTCCGGCAAAAAAATACTAGTCCTCCCCCAACAAAAGCAGAGTTTACGTGCAGTTACTTGGGTGACAAAATTACAATCCATTGGGTATATGACAAGTTACTATGTTTGTAAAGCACTTATTTGACTTATAGAGAGTAATAATAATAATAATAATAATAATAATAATAATAATAATAGTGATAATAATAATAATAAATTTATTACTTCTAAGGCGCTATTTACAAAAATAGATCAATAGCGCTTTACAACTCTTGATAACATAAATACAGTATTAAAATCTCCGATTCAAATATAATGGTAGATTACAAATCTTAATAGCTTTATAAAAACTCATGTATTAACCATTACTCAAAAAATTGCCTAAAAAGAAATGTCTTTGATTGACTTCAGAATCCTAAATAACAACAATGAGTATATACCACTCAAGTGGAGAGTGCTTTCCGCGCATTCTGATTGGCTGGCTAGGAGGTGAATAGCAAGTACTATTCACCTCTGAGCAAACGGAGTTACCGAGGAGCAAATTTTACCGATAAACTCAGCTGATTATTCAACTTGTGTGGTATATAATAATAATAATAATCAGTATCGGTGAAAGTGGTGGATATTTATCCACCACTGTTCACCTCCACTTCAGGGAATAATTGTTTAGTCCGTATTCTTACTCCATGCGCCTCCGTATAACTCCATTCTCATGGCAATACGTGACCTCCATCCTCGTGGGTTGATTCGTACGTATCGCGTGTAGAGCGAAGGTGTGAACGCGTGTGTTTGGACTGACAGCATATCATAGTTTCCTTGAAATTGCTGAAGAACGAAAATGAAATACGACTTAATAACCGAGTTCGACGTCCATATTGTAAGCTACGGACACAGTTTTTTTTCCTTTGATTTATGGAAGTGTACCCTAGCTCTTCTCTTCCCTCTACGAACAGGAGAAGTAAGACGACTCCTTCCTTCCGCTAGCCTATGGGTCACCTGTGGGCAGGGTGTAGTACCTGGTGAGCCCCCCGATCAGGGTTACGTGAAGTCAGGGGAGAGGGTGGTGGATGTTTTTTAAGGAAGGACCCGATGTCATATACACAGTGTTGGCTCCCCAAACTGGCACCAGGCATAGGATCCTTATACCTTGGACACTGGCTGGGGCTACCTATGTTGTAAAGATACCGCCTAGGAAGGAAAGACTAGGGACCCTACATTCCGAAACAACCAGTCCCAACAATGTGAGACCGTCGTAAAAAAGGTTGCTGTTATTCATCGTGGTGAAGTACAATAATAATAAAGTATTCTCGTTTGTCTCACAACGTGGTCAGTTGTGATGTAGACATCTACATCACAAGTAACCACATCGTGAGACAAAGGAGAATACGTTATTATTAATCTGAGACTGTGTGGTCGAAGATGCGACGCCTATTAGGATAAGCATTTAGAGAGAGAGACCCTAGCTCTTCTCGCCAATTCAACAAGCTACTCTAACTAACACTTATCTTATTGCTGGAAAAAGTTAGAATCAAAGTCGGGTTGGGGTCAGGGAATCTAATTATTTGCATTTCTGGACATAAGTGCATGCAGATCAGAGGATCAATGACAACATTGCAAAGAAATGGATTGTATAGGATACCTTAACAGCATTCCACCAATGCCTGACTATGGCGAAGTATATTCCATCCAAGCTGAACTTCACATAATAGGCAGTAACCCAGTAGGCTCCATCTTGTCTTCCTTGAGTCGCGATGCCGGTGATCCTCATGGGGCGTCCGAGATCAACTTGAATCCATTGGTTGTGATTTGTGTCTTTGCTGATCCACGAGCGGACGCCATGGAGCCTTGCAAACCACGGTGCGAAATTGTTGTTGAGGAAAGAGGATGCAGTGATGGCGGAGTTCTTGAGTTTTTTATTTTGAAGGCCAACAGGATTGTTATAGAAGCGATCTGGTTCGGGAATAAAAGGATTCGGTGCATTTTAAGTTCCGGCTAACGATGTACAACGCGTAACCCAAAGCGTTGTAGTTAAGCAGGGTATAGCATTTAACCCGGCTTCAGTGTCACAACAAAACCTATCGTTTGTAACTGTATCTACGCCAACTAGGGGCAATTCTTCCTTAGAACAACTGGATTTCATCAATGACCAAGCAACTTTTCGGCTGAGAATTAAAAAAAACAGTTTCTACCGGCGAAAAGATTATGACGACGTCTACGAAAACGTCATGGCCTTGCACCATCGTGAGTCTTTCGCGATTATTCCATCCTATTTACGTCGTAAAAGGTGGACGACAGGACAGTTGTCTCTTCTAAATTTTTACACCAATCGTCTCCAATGGTAAAAAGATACTTAGCAATAGAGCGACTTTTATATGAGTTTGAAAAATAAACGTAAAAGCAGAACGTCAACAAAAATTAACACATTTAATTGGCTTATTGAACCAACAAAAGACAGCGACTTTTCATTGGCTTAGCGAACGCGGATGCAAACATCGTCATCCCTCTATGGAACTTTCTCGAAAGCGATCGGCATTTCGCTTCGACGTCATTTGAAATGCAGTAATTTGATTGGGCAATCGAACTATTTACTGCCCATATTAGGAACTTCCTTGGCGGGATATAGGAGAAGCTTTGTTTTAATCTTGCCAAACGATGGTACGTGAAACAAAATGCGAACACTTTTTTCGATATCATAGGAAAGTCGCTCTCTATGAATGTGGTAAGTGTCAAGACAAGTTAAAAAGGAAAACAGCTCACTTCCAGTTGCCTTCCGTGGCTCTAAAACGTCTCGTGCTTAAAGTGCTACTATGATCAAATCATCACTTCCTCTCACTTTTTCTGCAAATTTTTAAAGTGTGTTCGCTTAACACCTGACTGGAAAAATTTTGAGCTTTGATTTTTGTCGAAGGCTGTTTACTTTGTAAGTTTTGGATTTCACGATCCGCCATTACTCACGCTCCAAACTGACCAATTGGACCTCAGAGGGCTGGATCTAGGGAAGTGACGTCATTTACTCACAACCTTAAATTTCAGCGCGTAAACGCAGCTTCTTACATATGCAAAACAAGAGTTTAAAAGTCTGAAAGCCCGAAACTCCCGTGCCGTACATTAATTCATCCGCGCACACGCGCATTGTATTCTTAAACTTTTGAGTCTTTGATGTCATGTTCTCCTCGATCCAGTTCTCTCAAGATTTTAAAGTTAGTAATGGTGGACCATTAAACATGTAAATTCCAGTTAAAATAAACCGGGTGTCTTTTTGAAATCAAGGCTTAAAACTTGGGTCACTTATTGTTTAGTTAGTTTTGAAATCCAAAAAAAAATAGAAATTGATGTTTTGGTCATACTAGCACTTTAAGCTCCCATAGTGCTATATCCTTGATGTCACAGGGTCGTAGATCTCAATTAAAAGTCCCTGTTGAGCTGGAATTGGACACAACGGTTGATTTCACCAAGTGAGTTTTGTTCGGCTATACGCGGACAACAATTCAAAGAGGACGGTAAGCCAGAGGACCGGCCTGAGCGAATACATTACGGAGTTTCAGCAAGAACAGCGGCAACGTACACGAACACTCCGCTTCAGAAGAAGCTCTCATAAGAATTTTGCGATTAGTCCATCTTGTTGTTCACGTTGGACAAAACGAGCGAACTAACATATAAACGGAATTGTTACGGACGGTTTTTTTAAAAAGGTAGAAAATGAACGGTTCATTGTTATATGCTCACGTCGTTCCGTCAAAAGCTATTTCACGTTGTCATTTTGAGGAGTACGTCAAAGAATGCTTTAACACGCGTGCCGCACGTGCAGCACGACTACGTTTACCTCTTTTAACCAATGATATTCTTGTTTTGTGACGGTCGTTATCGTAGCCGTCGTCGTTGCTTAAACGCCCTATAGAGTGTTTTGATCCACGTGATCGGTAAGCTTGTTTTTCGACCGAAACAAAAGAAAACGTTTGCATGATAACAGAGCTCAATTCTCGGAGGATTGGTTGCGGAAACCAACATGGCCAGTGGTTCCTTTGTTTAGGGACAACCAACATGGCTGCCGTGACGTCACTTGAAAACACTATTTACTAACCTCCTCCGTAGTAACACCCATATAGCTCTATTCTCATTGCAATGTAGGTACGGTACCCTTTAGGATTAAATCGGACAAACTTGGCCCTTATCGGTGGAGTGAGGTCGTGCTTCACGATGGTGTAACGATTGTAGTTTCCGCTAAACAACTGAGAGAAACGAAAAGAAGTAACATGGTCAGCCAAAGGTCTGCAATATTGAAGGAGACCCAGATGGCCTTGTAATTTCGAGCTACATAATAAGGAATCTAAGATCTAAGAAGACGTCGTCGTAGAAAACGTCACCTTAAAATATATACAGGATATTACACGGCGACAAGAAGATATGAATTTTATGTTTGAGCGGCAAGAACAATATCTAATACCTTTCCTTTTTTAACCAATAAACCACTTTCATAAATGGCGACCACCTTTACATTCTTTTGTAGCGGAGTTCCGCGCGCGCCGCACCACAGTTAAGAAAATATGGTAACCCATCGATGCGACGAAATTTGGTTTTATAGCCATGACGTCATGACCGTCCGTGCGTACGTATGTACGTCCGTCCACCCCTCCATGTATGCCAATGTGACCAGTATCATGCTAGTTTACAGCATTCATCTTTGATATTGGACATCCGTGTTTTGATCACTTGACACCTGTCGAAACAAGGTATTCGCTGACCAGTATCACGTGACCATATCGCGGGCTCAAGCTTAGAGCTCACAGAAGAATATTTTATTTGGTCGCTATCTTGAAAGAGGTCTATGATATTATTTTTTGTGGTGTTGTCGTTACCGTACCCCCATCGTCGTTTCTTAAACTCCCTAATGCTTCATATGATGAGCAAAGTCGACTAATACTGACTGACTGAAATATAGCTAGTAAGCCTTGCAGTATCGTGTCCAGGAATTGAAGCCTGGGAGACCAATGGTCACCAATATTGAAAGACATCTAACCTTCGGCGTTATGTCAAACAGCGATCTCTTAATCACGAAGGTCTGTAAGGGTAAAGAACTTTAACTGAAATGTCGTATTTTTTGTACTCTTTCTCGTAGTGCCTAAAATTTATTCCAGTAATTTTTTCAAAATTAAAAATGTCAGTAAGCAATACACAAGGCAATACCTTATTCCTTCCGTATTCAAGATACGCTTTAAACGTTTTTCCATCCATACCGTGGGATACAGCATACGTTGTAACCCATTGGTAGGCATCGTACCGACCCTGTGTAGCCACCCCTGTTATTTTGGCCGGGTGAGCTAATTCCACTTGAAGCCACTGATTGGTGTTCCTGTCTTTTGCTACCCAGGCACCTGATCGGCTGTGTCCTGACGGCCAGTTAAGTCGTGCGCGATCTGGGCCATGGTTGTAGTTGACGTAAGAAGAAGCCGTGAGAGCACCGCTGTCGATGCGAAAGTCTTCTAAACCAAGTGGCATCTTGCATTTGTCTTGAAAGAAATTGCATAGACGTTAAATGGGCGAGAATTCTTCGAAGATTTTTCAAAGGGCTTTGATCTTGTTGATCATAATCTGGTGATGCGCGAACTCGATCTTTTTTGACAGCGAAAATTGAAGACCGGGTTTGTATTTAATCTTGGGTTAGCGTCAATCTGCTTTTGGATAACTGGGCTTACTTCTTGCCAGTTAGAGACTCTAAAAGATATTCGGGGTTTGTTTCATTGGTTTCACATGTCTGTTAAGTACGTATTGCATGTAAATCTTCATCCAATGGAAGACACTAAAGCCTAGTTCATAGTTACTTGCTAGTGAACGTTTTCACGCCACTTCTTCGCCCGATAGGAGAGGCGAAAGCCAAGTATACAGTGACTTGATCGTAAGCGTTTTCCGGCGCTTTTCCTCCGGTTCATACATTTGTTTCACGTTATGACTGACTGATTTCATTGTCTGCGTATATGATTCGTTTTACGGTGAACAACTAAAAAGCACTCTATGTTAAGTGTGAGTCAATAATTAACCTACGTAGCATGAACAATCAAGCCAGTTCATGGGTTAACTATCGTAAAACGTGGACATATTTTAGAACGTCAATCCAAATAACTTCTGCTTTTCTGATTCTGATCCCGATGCTCAAGAACTAGACAAACTTCCATTGAATAATGGCTATTTTTGCATACGAAGCCTCATTCAGCAAACACCGTCTTCAGATGCCACTGTCAAGATGGCCGCAATCAGTTGGGTGTTAGAACTTTACCGACGAAAGCTTACAAAAGAGAAATCCGTGGAATCCTTTTTCAAATATTGATAAACGAAAATCATGAATGACTCTATTGAAACGTCTACAATTTTAAAGAAAGTAGGATTAGTCAAATAGTTACAATTTTTTTTAATTTTTAACTACCCTGCTATGTGCTACTATCTGCTGTCCTTCATGTATTTTGTTCCCTCAGTCGTTTGTTTATTTATTTGTTTATTTATTTGTATCGTTCTTCTGGTTTTCTTTGTATTTGCAATTCATCCTTAAGTAAACTGTAAGTCTGGCCCGCCTAGATTAGCTGATGCTACTTGCGGGTCAGTCATATTCTCGAAACTTTTGTATCAACAAAGTAAATGTTGTTGTTGTTGTTGCTGTTGTTGAGAGAGTAAGACAGGCCACATAAAAAGTGATCATACACTTAAACTGCGGAAAGTTAAATACATGAGAGTTGTAGATCAGCGCAGTTAATCAGCAACTGATCCCAAGTGACCAGGGAACAGTGACCGGCCAACCACTTGTTCAGGAAAGCTGAGCTTTTAAGATGTTTCCAAGATAACAAAAACCAACAGAGGGAATTTTGACACGCGAAAATGGCCCGTAAAGTTTCGCGACTTTCGAAAAACGAGTTCCAGCTCCCATTTCCCTTGCTAGTTCAGTTGGTAGAGCACGTGCATGTGCAATAACATGGTCATTGGTTCGAGTCACCTTCACTGAGCCTGGATTTTTTTCAGGCTTTCTTCGCAGCTGTTTTATTTGCTGAGTAACTGCGATGATATCCATCTTTTGTGTACAAGTTTTTTCCCGTGGCACCGTTGGCATGTTAAGTAGATCAAAAATAAAACATTTATGACTACGTACCAGTCCGACATCCATAAAACTCCACTCGCATGGCAATAACACTGTACCAGCTGTAAGGTACCACACGAATGAAGCGTCCTCTGATATGGGGCGACAACGGGTGTGATACCTCGGTGTTTTGATCCGAATTGCCAGGAAAATACTGTAGCAGGTTTGAAATGAAACAAATGATAAGTTTGCCAAGAAGGTTCAAGACTGATTGACTGACTTAGGTCCATCGATCGATTGATCGATAAATCTATCTACTGACTGACAAAGTGTTTGGTGTAACGTTGAAAACGTGGTCAATTCTTCATCATAGCTGGCAGAAGCCCATAACCCACAAGTGTAGATCTCTCTCAGATGGCCTTCGCCCATCGGTTTACTGCATTATTTCAAATTTAGAACATGGGTCCCGCTAAATTATGGCCACAACGCCTCGGATTGGTCTCGAACCATGTAACCGCACAAGAGAGTTGCACGTGCTTCATGCACGATCACTGATAGTGCAAGAAACAAAATACCGCCACGTTTTTCTCCCGAAAAATCTAAGTAGTAGCCGTCCTAAAAATTGATGATAAAGAAAAGAGATGAGCCGCATTTCATCGTAGATCGACACCTCTGGGTTATGGAGTTCTTGAGCTGCCTGGAAAGCCGTGGTTTTAGGGAGGTCTTTCAAATTTTATCCGGAGAGAATACAAGCTACTTAAATAACCAAAACTCAAATGGTAAACTTGTTCAAATATGCTTGAAACAGCTAAAAACTACAACACACGAAATTCTGAAAAGGGTGCATTACCTTAGTGGTAAATTTCTCTTTGTAATCCACGAAGTGAATTCCATCCAATGAAGATCGTAAGGAGTACTTTGTGACCCACTGTCTAGAATCTTCTCTTCCCTGGGTTGTAATTCTAACAATTAAAGCTGCTCCTCCAAAGTCAACCTGTAAAAAAGATGTTAAAGAAAACAGTGAGGGAAAATGAAACAACTCAACGTTTAATATTTGTGCCTTTGTGCTTACAGGAACCTCATTGCCTTTTTCACAAACAAGCGAAGATTAACCCGAGGGATTCCTCGTTGACGAGTAAAATCGTCTGGCGTTAGACAGAGTAAAATCGATTGGCATTTATGGCGGTGAAAGGGTTATATAAAAACATTTCCTGTAAGAAAGTGACGTTACTCAGCGAGACAACGATTCAAGGACCCTTTTGCGAGACCTGAGGTCCTTAGAACGATCTGTTTGCATTTGTTGCCAGCTTGCAGGTTCAGGAATCTGAGCCATGAACCACATTCTTAGCGAGTGTTGGAAGGAAAAGAGCTCTCACCAATGAGCTAACATTGCTCCTCCGTCGGCTAGAGGTTCGGTTTCAGGTTTGGAGCAAACGGCAAACGCTAAACAGACATTTGACCTTTACAAAAAAATACGCTTTTGGATTGAAGTTACTTCTTGAACGTTACTCACAGATACCGAAAAAGCAGTAAACAAAGTGACAGGCATCCAAGTCTCTATAATTATTCAGGAGTTGATTTTGCAAACGTAAAAATAAGTTTTGTTGGCACTAGCTGTACCTGTAAAAACTGATACCGGTTATTTGTTCGTGCCCTCCAAGCACCCATATACCGGCCACTCTTTTTGAGATGTAGCCGGGCTCGAAAAGCAGCATGGTACTTGTCCCATTGTGAAGAAGCAGTCATTCTTGTGTTTGGTAGTCGTCCATTTTGCAACCCCATCGGTCGGTTACACAAAGGACCTGAACACAAAGAAGAAAAGGAATGTCAAAGTGCGTTCGATAAGATAATCTTGACAAAGACATTACAAACTGGGCTTATACCCCATTTTCACCAACAAGACACGTTTCATTAACCTGGGTTTAACAAAACGAAAATCAGTCACAGAAAAAGTGTAGGACTGGCTTTTACATGAGATTCAGATGAGTTTCAATACATGCTTTGATTTGTGTTAGATGTGTAGTCGACAAGGATCAGTATACATGATTTAAAAAGAAATCAATTTGAAACTGTATTTAACTAAACATGTTCAAAACATGGTTGGTGTGAACAGGGCATCAGTTGGTTCGGATCAAGATAAGACGAGCCAAGACCGGCTTCTCAATATCTTCTCTATCCAAGCTTGGAAAAAGATAAGAGAGCAGATTTTAAACTCACCGTGTCTGCATCCGTATAACTCCATCCTCAATGCTATATAACCGTTCCAACTTTTTGGATAAAGTCGAACATACCGTGCCTTGAACGGTACCCTGAAGCGGTGCAACACGACAACATGTCTTTCACTATTTCCACTAAAGACCTAAAATGTACCAATGATCAATTAGTTGTCAAAATAGTAGTCAAATCCTTGACTTCAAAAAATGTTCTGAGTCGTATTATATACAGTTTCTAGAAAACCAGTATCGTATGAGTAAGGATGACTTGAAAGGCTTAGCTTGACTTCTACGGACACGAAAGGACTTGAGTTAACAGGAAACCACTTGCATGACATGACGTGACATGACATGACATGACATGATATCACGTGAAACGAAATAACACGTCGCAACTTTACTTTTTTTGATTTAAAATAGCTTAAGGTTACTTCATTTGGCACACTCTAGTTTATAGAGTATGACATTCTACTTTCCTGATGAACTCATCAATCAAATACTACGATCTCCAAATATGGTTCGCGCGAATTTTATCAACATAAATCGAAATGAGTTGTTGCACTTTTCAAATTCACATAGATAAGAAAAAAAGCAAAGGTAAGCTGTAAAATTAGCATCACATTTGTAGCTGTTTGGTGTCTAAACTCGTTGAAAGGAGGGTCAATGATAAGGCTAAGGTCAGCCTCGAACCCAGCGTCGCTTCCTTGTAGCTGAGAGGTATGTAGCCTAGGTTCAATACAAACAAGGGTAATTGACATGACATGTCGTGAAGTAACTTTATATCACATTAAGTCGTCATTTGGCTGCCTACCACACCGGAAGACTTTCACTGCGGTAAAGTTGGGGGTACTTAGCAAAGCAGAGACACATTATGCAGTTTTAAGTTTGCTTAAACAGATTTTAGGAGGGGGATAGACTATTCAGACCATTGTGTGACGACATCTACCTTAGGTGTGCTTCCTTCTTTGTAAGGGACAAACTTCCTTCCGTCTGCGCTGTATTGTATGACGTAAGACTTCACGTAATACGTTGCGTCATAACGACCCTGTGTAGCTACGCCTTTCAGTGTGGCAAGTGCTTCGAGGTCGACCTGAATCCACTGGTTTGTATTTTGCTGGCCGGCTGTCCATCCTCCGTACGTAGAGCCATAATTCCTAGCCTGTAATCGTGCATTGTAAGGTCCATAGTTCATGTTATACATTGATGAGGCGGTCAGACGCGGTTTCAAGATGCGACCATCCTCCATTCCCAGAGGAGCAAAGCAACTATCTGTAAACGAAATTGAGGAATATTACTCTTAGTCTTGAAGGCTAGGATACGAACGTGTTAAAAAAAGTCCCCATTCAATTTTCGCCCGCTTTTTAGTCGTAACGATATTCTCAAACGAATAAAAATGTATTCATTTTCAGAGATGTCGCCTGCAAAGGGTGATTTTAGTCACTAATGGCACCCTCACGTAACTCATGTACAGCAACGCACCTGCAGGACAGCCATAAAATTCCACTCTCATGCAAATATGACTCCGCCAGCCTCTTGGTCGAATCTGAACATATCTGGCAACGATCGGAGGAGCTATCGCTTGCGTCACCACAGAGTCTAAATCACGATTTCCTGTAAAGGTCTGAGAAAGAATCAGAATGAAATTAGAAAGCATTTCAAGTATAAAGCCCGTTTCAAACGTCGTGCTAGCGTCGTCCTACTGTCGTGCCGAACTCAATTCATCTCTCTTAGCACGGCAGTAGCACGACGTTTGAAACCATGTCGCGCCACTGCCGTGTGTCATAGAGTACGGGGATTCGCTCTCTCGTTTCATATTTACTGCTTTTAGGCCTGTTTCAAACGTCGTGCTAGTGTCGTGCTAAGTTGGCACGACCTTAGCGCGACTTGGTTTCAGATGTCAAATTTGTTTTCAGTCGAGCTATGAAAACCATGAAAATAGACCAGCGGTTGTCCAACTAAGCACACTCTTAATCAAAATGGAACTTGGGATTGATTGTAAATACATCCTAGAATATTCATTTGGTTTACATGCGAAAATACAGATTCTGGGATCAAGTTATATTTTGTTAACATGCTAGTACTTTTTAATTCAGCGCTGGCTCGTCGATTTATGCTCATCTCCTTGAGAGTCATCCAACACATTCTGGCCTGTTTAAACACTGCTCGCTGAAAGACCCGAAAAGTCTCTTCTTCCCGCTGACTCTAATTTGGGCATGCAGCATTGGCTTCTGCGCGGGGCAAAGATATTCGAAATTGTCGGCCGTGTACTGAAGATGAATCACAACCTTGTCCCCAGGGCCATCTTCGGTTTCAAGATGGTGGGTGGGCCAACTGGGCATAGTATCCGAACAAGAAATTGGAGGACAACAGGTGCAACACCCTTAAGAAGCAGACAGACAACACAGAAGCCAAAAAAGGTAAAAATCGCCGATAAGTTGGCTCAGATGGTTGAGTTCTTTAGGTATTTACCACTTGTCATCACTCTTTTTTTTTTCTTTTCATCATTGGGGAGTTTAAGATCTACGACGCGACGGCAACGAAAACGTCACAAATTTTGCATATTTCATTAGCAAAAACAATAGCTTTGCACGCTCTGCACGTGCATCTTTAGTTTTTGTGCATTTCTTTCACGTTTTCGGCACATCTGCAACGTGAAATGACCAATTCTCAAGTTTTACGGAGAACGTAAGCAAAAGGCAGCGAATTTGAATTTTCTGTCGTAGATTCAATACCGCACCTCCTCATTCAGTTCCTGGAAAGTTATACTAGTTTTTAGAAGTTAGACAAGGCGACACAATGACGAAAAAGATTAATAAACCTGAAGTTGCAATTTTAAATGACGTTTTCGTTACCGTCGCGTCGCAGATCTTAAACTCCCTATTATGATCATTAGGGAGCTTAAGCAACGACAACGGTGACGGCATTAAAAACGTCACAAACTCTGCACGTGCGTACTTTGCACGCGGTTTATCAAGGACGTCAGCACTTGAAGATAAATTTTCATTTGCTCCCCTAAATTAAGCACCATTCCGACCAGTGTCAATCTTGAGAAACTACCACATCCTTGTCGTATTAAAAAGGTTGAAATGGTCACGAAGCGATTAAAATAACGAGAATTTATATTTTGAGATGACGTTCTCGTTGCCGTCGCCGTTGTCGTTGCTTAAACTCCCTATTGAGTGTTTTCATCTGATGTCATGGCGTCCATGTTGGTGTACAGAACAATGCAGTAAAATGTCTTTTGGGAATTTGACGCCATTATGCAAAACTTGTGGGGCCATTTTCTATTGTTTTGTACACCAACATGGCGGTCTCATCACGTGGATGAAAACCAAGAATTACCACCTGTGATAAACGTTCTCCCAAAAAGAATCAGTCTTTTCTTACCTTGTCATTGCTCATGTGTCGGTATAATGCCCAATGAACATTATCCTGACTGAAGAGCAACCAATATTGAGTCACCCATTGATGCGCATTGGATCTTCCCTGCGTGGCTATTCCTGTTACCTTGGTAACACGACGGAAGTCAAACCTTAGGTACTGGTTGTGGTTGTTATATCTTGCGCACCAGGCCTGACTCTGGCGAAGCCGTGCTCGAGAAGTGGTAAGGCCTGGATATGATGATGATGCTGTGATTTGGTTGTTGTGCAAGCGTCCGTTTTGAAGGCCAAGAGCAGCATTACACAGACCCGCTGTAACGAGAAGAGAAACCATTTCAATTCATTTTCTTTGGACATCTTTTCAGCTCAATGTGGAATATATTTTCGGGAGGAGTTTCATGGCCTTGCCTTGATACAATGCAAAAATGTCTCGCCATTGGAGCAAAACTGTCACGCTGCATTATCATTCCCAGACTCCATTGTTCGCCCTACCCCACACTTGGTGCCGTTTGCGTCTTTTCCTTTGCGTTATGATTGGTGTCTTTGGCCATAGATAGCCTTGAATCACATGATCAGCGGCCATGTTCATTTACCAAATCAACCGATCACGTTCACTTTGTGATAGAGTCGAGCCATATTCCACAAGAATTAGATTACGGCACAAAAAAGGAGGCTGCTCCTTCGTTAAAAGCATAAATATGGCCGCCATGTGGACAAACGACTGTGGTAATTGGCAATGGCTTTTCACCTCAAATCCAAAACTCCTCTTTAAATCTTATCCATAATTCACATCGTGGAATTGGCTTTCAGCAAAAAATTCAAACTCCTCTATCATGTCTACATTCACAACATGTTTTTTAAAGAAATTTGTAAAACTTCGAAAAGGAGTCTTTTGAACCAATTTGTAAGAGTGTCACACCATAAACTCGACACAAGATTGCATGTATTGTACGAGAAACCCGTTTATCCTGTGACTTCTCAAAGGCCATCTTCTAGCCAGCTCTTCCCTATGGAGCTGTGCAAAGTAAATGTAATTTGAGGATGAGAGTGAAATCCAAGCTGAATTGTGACCATTCAAATGAAAGGTACCGAGTGAATAATCATAATACTGTACAAGGTTATTATAATTTTCAAACTACAACTGTACACAAACTGACGGGCCAAAGAGTGCCTCGATGCTCAATTCTGAATTGTGACCACTCAAATGAAGAACCGAGTGAATACTCATAATACTGTACAAGGTTATTATAATTTTCAAACTACAACTGTACACAAACTGACGGGCCAAAGAGTGCCTCGATGCTCAATTCTGAATTGGGACCACTCAAATGAAAGGTACCGAGTGAATAATCATAATACGGTACAAGGTTATTATAATTTTCAAACTACAACTGTACACAAACTGACGGGCCAAAGAGTGCCTCGATGCTCAATTCTGAATTGTGACCACTCAAATGAAGAACCGAGTGAATAATCATAATACTGTACAAGGTTATTACAATTTTCAAACTGCAACTGTACACAAACCGACGGGCTAAAGAGCACCTCGATGCTCCATTCTGCGACGAACATTATTGAGATGGGAAAAGGTTCAATAGAAATGGATTGAATGACAATCAAAAATCCTACAATTTTTGGGGCCTGAATTTGCCTGTTGTTTGGATTGGAAAATAAATTAGAGAATATGATGGCTTCGTTTTACACGTAAACAGTAACATTACCTGTTGGGCATCCATACAGTTCAACCCTCATTGACATCCAACTGTACCAGGATACAGGATAGAAGCGAACATGACTAGCCACAAATGGTTTGTTAATACGGTGAAAAACAATTCCATTTCGATTGACGTTTCCTTGAAATAACTAAAAACAGAATCAAAAGAAAACCATATATTTATCAAAGTTATCCTCCAGCGCATCTCAGTAGATCTCAGTTATGGTCCAATAACTGTACAAAATCTGTAGCTAACAGTCTACAAACGAGTCTCATTGTCATGTTACGAAACTATATACTTGACCTGTGTTTATTTATCTGAATTTCTTAAAACGCGATTAGTTACCCTCGCTGAGCTTCCTTCACGGTACTGAATGAATTTCACACCATCTACACTAGAGCTCATAGTGTAGGTCTTGATCCATTGGTTGGCGTTAGATCTTCCTTGTGAGGCCACGCCCTTTATAGTTGAGCTTCCGTCTAAAGATATTTGCAGCCATTGGCCACGTCTGTTATAACGTGTGCTCCACGAATAGACTTGATTTAGCCTGGCGTACCAAGGTGCCAGGCTGCTTGTGTAGTAGGAAGAGGCCGAGAAGGCACCTGGGACCAAACGGCCGTCTTCAGCACCCAGGGGCATGGTGCAGCGGTCTGCAAAACAAAAGTGCAAAGAATTTTCTTAGTCAAAAGGAAGATTTAATTCCCGAACGGTGAGAAAGTAGTTAAGTAACGTTTTGTCGCCTTTTCTGGTCGACTAGGAGAAACGACAAGAACTTTCACACTGGAGACGCAAGTAAGGCGATCAATGCAACTGAGATAAAAGAATGCACAACATGCCCGTAGGGAAGGAGTGTGCGACTATCCGGAGAAAGAAGATCTTAGTAAGTACTCTTGGTATCCAAAAAGAAAATTGGGGGTAACCATGTATTTTTCAGAGATAATTAAACTTCAATTTGAGAAAGAATGCCACACATCGCTTTGTATTTTAGCTTTTTACAAATATTATCCATGAATTGTCTTTGAAAAATGCGTGGTTACCCCCAATTTTCTTTTTGGATTTCAATAACACTTGTAAAGATCTACATTTCCTGCATAATCATAAACCGGGGCAAAAATATCTTTGAATTAGTAGGCACCGTCCTTAATTGCAAGAATTTGTGAAGCAACAGCAAATGTAAACGCAACAAAACGGAAAGATCGATTGCGAATGGTCAGCCATGAGATCGTAAACATACCAAGTATAGGCCACTTTCATGAATTCTCTACTTTCTCAAATCCAAAAATACACCTCTTTGCCTCCCCACACCCCCCCCCCCCCCCAATTTTTTTTTTTGCAGAATCATTGTTTGCGATTTCTCCTGCGACATGAAGATGTCCCAAGAGAAATCGAAAACAATGCCAATGCAATTTTTTGGGGGGTAAAAGAGGTGTATTATAGGATTTGAGAAAGTAGAGAATGGCGACTCAACCTTACATTCCTTTGTGTTTATGTTAACTACTCCTACAGCCCTTATTTTGAAGCAAATATTTTTTTGAAATTTGCTGGTTTTAGCTAGGCTAGAAAGGCTTATTAGCATTAAAACAGAAGAAGATTTTATTTGGCCGCTATTATGAAAGACGTCTATGGTTCGTTTGCGCGCCTGGTCGTTGACTGTTTACAGTGATCACAGAGGAATCTTACCAACATAGCATCCATAAAATTCTGCTCTCATAGAAATGTGGCTACTCCATCCCCACGGTTTTATCCTTATATAGCGCGCTAAGATAGGCGAAGTGAGAGTGTTGGTGACCACAGTGTTTCTGTCTTTGTTGGCGGTAAAATACTGAGAAATGGGAGCAAATAAAACAGGGTTACGATTTAAATTATCATTGAGATTTCAAACGCTTTCTTTCATTTTTCTCAAATCAACCCTCGAGACCCTAGCGCTAACCCTTGAGGAAAAGATGAAGGGGTTAGGGCTAATCACATTATCGTGTAAGCCTAACTCCAACCTGGATATTAAGTGAAGCTATGATCCTTGCAGTTATTAACGCAACTTTAGCAATTGCGCAGAGAAGCCAGAAAATTTCAGGACTTCAACGGGGTTTGAACCCGTGACCTCGCGATACCGGTGCGACGCTTTAACTAACTGAGCTATCAAGTCACAGACGTTGGAAGCAGGTCATTTGTGGGTTCTAATGTTCCCGTGATGGATGGATGAATGAATGAATGAATGAATGAATGAATGAATGAATGAATGAATGAATGAATGAATGAAACAATGAATGAGGCGAGGATCATAGCTTCACTTGATTTCATATCGTCAGTTCAATATATGATTCCTTTCATATATCATCTCATTTATTAATCCTGGATATGTCTGGTCAAATTGGAATGTTGGAAAAAAACACAGACAAAGTAAGCCGGTTTCAAGCAAAGATCATTTGAAGAGAAAATTTTGGACGTTTATTCCATTCACGCTCGTTAGACTTGAGATTAGTTATAGCTAACGAGGTGATACGAAATTTGATTTTAAAAAAGTTAAATCAAACTCAAACAATTTTGTTTTAACAGCAAGCATATCAACGCAATCGAATCCAGTAAGAGCGAGCTTGCAACATTACTTACTTTGTTGTGCAAGCTGATTACGTAAGCAAACTCAACCGGGTGATTTTAATTATATAATTGGTAAAGGTGATGTTACAAACCAGTTTTAACGCCGATTTTTAATCCATGTAACGCGAGACGACTTTTAACGCAAACTTTGATACGGCAACGGTATGTTACACGAGACGATTTTTAAAGTAACATTGCTCGCAACATTTGAGGCTCCTGCCTCGTGCCCATGCTCCTGCTTGACAAATCCCGGGCGACAAATATGGCGGACACTGTTGACGTGACTGTCGACGTGACTTATTTCGGTTCTCCGTGGTGCATTCCGGGACGATGTTGCGTTAAAAGTCAACGACGGGGGTGTTGCAAGCACAAACCCCAACAAAATTCAGGCAACAATATTGCAGGTTTTTGAAAGTGACTCAAAAACCTGCAACATGTTGGCGCAACAAAATGTTGCGTTAAAAATCGCCCTATGCGCCATGTTACACGAGACAACTTTTAACCCAACAATTTTGAGTTCAAAATCGACTCGTGTAACATTACCTTACGGCTTTTGGAAAGGTTGGAGAGCACTTGAAATACGTTTCACCAGGAACCCATGGCCTACAATTCCCATACTGGTCCTTTGTCACGACATTTTTACAGATCGATGTATTTTTAGACTACCTTTTCCGAAAAAAACAAAGGCAGTTCCGGTTCGGTGACCCTATGACGTCAGGTTAATTTCTTGTAATTGGTCACCGGGCTCCTATGGGAGTCTCATAGGCGGGAAATTCAATCTAAAAATAAATTGGTAAGTTGTAGGCTCCGGGTCATGGGTTCCTGGTTTCACTTCTTTCGTGTTCCTTGAACTTCATATGTGTGTGTTTTTTTGTTTGTTTGTTTGGTTTTTTTGCAACTCGATACAAGCGCGTTTAAGCATAAGAAATTGTTGAATAAAGCAAGCTCTCACCTTGATGGAGTCTTGCACCTTGTAATCAGCCCAAGAAAGTCCGTCTTGACTGCTAGACAGTCGATATTGCGTTACCCATTGATTGGCATTCTGTCGCCCTTGTGTAAGAACACTCCTGACCTTGGCCGGCTTTCCAAGGTCAACTTGCCACCACTGGTAGCGGTCGTTAAAGCGCGCGCTCCAACCGCCTTGGTATTTCCCGCGCGCTGTAAAATGCAGACGCCCGAAGTACGGCGCGTGATTGGCGTCGGCCATTGAAGAGGCTGTAATTGCGGTGTTCGGAATTCGGCGATTTTGCAGTCCGAGGGCTTCTTTGCATGGCTCTAAAGAAAATCATCGATTACAATGCATTTTAAGTTACAAC
>OX421457.1:15220211-15245211 GCA_949126865.1 Montipora capitata | reverse complement strand
TTAGAAGAACACGTCCCAACATCGTTGTAAGAACGCTTCTAACAATGTTGGATACGCATATAACATTGTTTGAAACACGTCACTTTAGTCTTTGCAGTACAACATTGTTGCAAGGGCGGTTACACGCTTACATTTGTTGTATGTTGGAGAAAATGTTGTATCGAAATCAAAACATTCTTCCAACCAAAAAGTGTTGAACAGACGTCATCAAACATGCACGCTACACGTTCTAACATTGTTGATCCAACAAATGTATATATAACAATGTTTGAACGTGAAGCCGGGGCTTTAGATCACGTCTCTTCCGTTCCCTTGAAAACGGCAAATCTGAAATTACGAAACTTGAGGTTTTGACGATAACAAGACCAAATTGTCATATAGCAGTTTTCAATGACTGTCGAAAGTAATTACGAGATTGCAATTGCTACGCTTGGTGATTGCTTTGAAAATCTCGTCCCAGTTAACCAATGAGAAGGAAAACCAAACGGCGACTTGCACGCGGCATTTTTCCCGCGCTTTGAGCGATTTACATGGAATTGTACTGATTGGTTCACGGCACTGTTTGCACCTTCTGTGATTGGTCGAAGCAATTACTTTGGTATTTGTTTCACGAAATTCAATTGAAAATCGTTCTAATACAGTGATTTCGCATCGCGTCTATGGCAAACAGTAAGTCTCTGGCTGAAATTTGCGTTTTGCGAAAAATCAAAGAAATTTCTTGCCTATTAACTACAGAAATCGAGCAACCTCTCAAAATTTGGAGAGGGACGGTAGAAAAAGAGAATTAAAAGCTTTTGTGACAAGCAGCATCCATGCGCTGTGCCGTTTGCTGTTTCTCCATTCTCGTCCCCACAGTAAGGACTCTGGCCACACCCAAAAATACGCGCAATTGCGGTAATGGTATAACCGTAGACGACCGTTATTGTTTCACTGAAATTTCTGAAAATGCACAAAAGAGCCAAAAGTCCGTGATTTGTGGACTTCCTGCTTTGGCTGAGGGCAGAGTCCGTGTTCTTGGCGCTGACCAAAAGAAAAGCGGACCGGCTCTGGGGACTAGAATGCTGTTTTTCCTAAACACGATGCTCATCTCTCAAATAGAGCTTATTCATAAATGGCGGTCATATTTATAATTCTTTTGTCCACGTGCAAATTAGCCTATCAAGCCTCATTTTAGAGCAAGAATTCTTTTCAATTCACTGTATGGTATCGAGGCTTAGTAAGCTAATTTGCAATTCGACAAAAGAATTATAAATTGACCGCCATTTATGAATAAGGTCCATACTTTCCGCATATCTGGGCGTTCCCACCAACACAGTTGTAGGTTACCATTTTCGCTGGAGCTTGCGTCGTCCTTGCTAAAGCTTCGTACGTCGTCATTGACCAAAGAAAAAATCACGGGGTATGACGACGACATCGAGTCACTAGAGAAGCGAGGGGACAATCAGGCTGAGAGGAGCGCAAAGAAAACAAGTGCGAATGAGATACTGCCGCAAACTAAAACGCGCGCCTTGCCTTCCGGCTGCTTCTCCGAAAGCAACCTCAAGTAAATCCAGGCTCTCTCCTTTTTCTCCTTGTGAGCCTGGGCGTTAGGTTGCAAGGAGCATGATCGCGTAAGCCCGGTGACGTCACTTGTTCCATTGTGTGCGTTCGGGTCGAATGATTTCCACTGATACTAGCAGTGTGATCTGGATTCAAACTGGGACTAGCTATAGGATTGAATGTTTCTGGATAATTTGCAGTTTTTCGATGTGGCTATCTGTGGTCCTTTTCCTTATTTTGGAGAGCTGTGCTCGAAAGAAAACTTCCCACAGTCAGCCCTTTGATATCTATTTAACATCACGGAGCACGGTGGCTCAGTTGTTTAAGCACTGGGCTGCCATTCGGGAGGCCGTGAGATCGACTACTCAGGAGAAAGTGCTGCCTTCGTAATGACATTTCCGCGCACCGGTGACTCAGTTGGTTGACCATCGGGTTGTTATGCGGGGGGTCGCGGGTTCGAACCCCGGCCGGACCAACACTCAGGATCTTGAACATTTGAGAACGAACCAAAAGTCAACAAGCCCTGGAATTTTCAGAGATGTCACTGTTAATCTTCTTTCGGGGGTCTAGGTATTGGGGCTAATACAGCATTGTGTTAAGCACGGAAGCGATCCGAGGGGTTGTGGTCGATTACATCTGATGTTAAAGTCTAAGCGGGTATTCTCAAGGGACCGGAACGAACTCAGACCGGCATGAGTTCGTATCGGCCTCCATACATTTCTTCTTATCCGTTAACCTGACAGTGAACTCAGTCCGGTCTGACTTCGTCTCGGTTGCTGGACCGGTCTGAGTTCGTACCGTTCTCATGTAAATGAGAGCAAATCTCAGACCGGGTCAGCCATATATATATTTATTAGACAAAACATAACTTCGTCCCGAATCCAGGCACCCAGCATTTCGTCCCGGTTTCACGTAAAGCGCTGCAAAAATTTCATAGCGGTACAAGCTCACACCGGCCTGAGTTCGTCACGGTCTCATGTAAATACCACCCCCCCCCCCCCCCCCCTTAAGAACAAATCGGTGTAAGCCACCATCGCCCAAATCGTTTATCCGAACTGATGAAGCAACAATGTATTACGAAATTAATCTTTATTTCTTCTAAACCCTTTTCGTAAGGAAAGTCGCTACAAACAAGCTCAATGAGATTAACGCTTTTACAACAAGTCCCCTCCCAAAATGATATCCCATAACTACACGTGGAAGTAGGAAACAGCCCAAACATCTTTTTTATACAAAACTATCACCTTAAGATTTAACACAACAAAACATTTTAAAAGGCTAAGTATCTCAAGCGCTTTACAACATAGTAGTAACTGAATTAGAAGACAACGAAGCAGTCAATCAATCAAATATAGAAGTGTTCCTTCTGTGATGACTACAGCGGAAGATAACAGAACTTCAAGACGAACAAAGTTTATATCTGCCTCCTCTTCAAACTGAGTCTAAGAGCGAACGTTTCTTATGAAAATCAGGTTTCAATTCATATGAAAGTAGAACTAATTACCATCCCCAAAACATCGCACTTAGACTCGCAGACATGAACTCGGAAAAGACCTATTATGAGCGACGTTTCAAATCGAGCGTCGTTGGAAATATCAAAACTGGCCATTTTTTAGCCCCCTTTTCAATACGAGTCCAATACTCATTAGTTTTCCTGTTCGCGCCAAGGGAAACTTGTATCAAGTCGAAGACTGCACTTACACTCGCTTTGAAGACGGGGCTAAATCGCTCATCAATAGACCCTTTGCATAAATGGCGCCCAAATTTGAATAACAATACTTGATACATCCTTAGCCTCACATTCATGAGAAAAATCCTTTGTCTTGAAACATAAACACGGGGCTAAGGATGTATCAAGTATTGTTATTCAAATTTGGGCGCCATTTATGCAAAGGGTCTATTGATGAGCGCTTGTGTTGTTTTCTTGCGCTTCATGATTGGCCAAAAACGCTCGTCTTAGTTTTTCAACCTATCACGAATGACTTGCATGTGCGCATGTTTCCGCGCCTGACGCAGCAACGTGCGTGATTGGTTTATTTCGTTCATCTGTGCATCATATTTGGCCAAGCTTATAACTTTGGTTCCGCCACATTCGACCGAAAACTGCCCCTCATTCTTTCTAATATTCTGATAGGAAAAAGACAAAGTGATTTATGCGATAAAAAATTAAACCCTTGGGCAAAGGAATCTGACGGCCATTTTCGAGTCTAAGTGCAAACTTTAACTACCGAAACCAAATGTTCTTCACTTGACTTGGTTACACGATACTTCAGAGAACCCAAACATAACCCATACGAACAGATCTTCCAACTTAAGCAATTCAAATCCTAATTAACTCAGTAAACCCAAAATCTTGGGTTACTGTACTTAAATTTAAAATACTTTTCGAATGCAAATAAAATCACCGTGGAATAAACGTGCGTAAATTCAAAAAGCAATGACTATTTCTTTGTCAAAATGCGATAAATGAAAGTTCTTTACGAAGTCAATAGGCCAATGAATAATTCTGAAGGCTTGAAGAGAAAATGATCAGAAAAAGACGAATAACGCAAGAAACAGCTAAAAATAAAGTTGCTCAAAGTGTGTAATCTTGAAAGAATCAAGGTAGAAGAAAACAAGGCGAGGTCGCTTCGGAAATTTAAGCAAGGCTCTTCAAGAAAGCACGAATGCAAATTTCACCCAAAACTACAGCAAACTTCAACGCAAGCATTTGCGTCATTGCGTGAGCTGACGTCACTTGCAATTGTCATCCACATTGCAGGAGTCACGCTTAATACTACAGGTTGCACAGAAAGGAAGGACAGAAATGATGGAAAGACGAGACAAATTCTCTTGCTTTCGGGAATGATGTCGCTCAGGAGGATGTCCTTGTCTTAGCAAATGACACTCTGAGGTGATTTGAATCTGTAATTCTGTAGTTGTGCATTTTCTGTTGGAAAGAAGAGAAAATGACTGGGAAATTAAAATATTAATTAACGTTGAGTTTCAGTGAAATCAAACTCAATATCTTGCGGCTGTACTGGAACGAATCCAACCAGTTTAATCGTGAAAACAACAGTAAGGCCTCTTGAACAGAGTTCCACTTAGGGTAGCTTAATATAGTCTCGTGAAGAAAAATATCAAGATTTTGAAATCTGTGAGATTAAAGCAACATAATGTCGGTTCTGAAGTGTCACTGCAATTGATGTAAAATATAATTTTACCAAACAAATAAATGCAAATCAGGGGAAAATGCTAAATATAGTGACGGAGCTCCTGGAGGAGGGACAGCTTTCACAGATTTCAAAATCTTGATATTTTTCCTCGGAAAACTGTAGTAAGCCACCTTAAACTCGACAGCTCATTCAAACATCGCTACAAATTTAAATGTAACGCTGCTTGCTGCTTTGTTCGTCGTCAACGTGCATGAACTCAGTATCATGTCACAACATCTCCAATGCACGCAGCTGGCTCAAAACAAGTTAAGCGCGACATGGGAACCAACGCCAAATTATTTTTCAATTGACTTGCCTGACTTAAGCCTTGTCAAGGTGGTTTAATGTTAGAGTTTACTAACAGTAGGCTAATTTGTACCACTAGAAATCCCAGGAAATTCATCCGGGAAAAAAAGGGAAAAAAAACCCTCACTCGGGTGGGGTTGACATTCATCCAGGGATAACCATTATAACGGGAGCAAAAATATTGGTGTAGCGTCCTAAAGCCGGAGCTTTTGGCTCGATAAATGTTCGCACTGTCATCGAACAAAAGATGTTTGCCAACTGAGTAGCAACGTTTAGCCGGGCCACTGAATTCATCACCATAACTTTGGCACGAGAAAAAATAAGTTAAACTCGACATCATTAAGAGTTTTGAACAAAACACTTACAATAAGTGCATCAATGGCCTCTTCTGTTGTCGCCATGGTAACAAGAGCCATCTTGCGATCTTTCCTGTGAATGAAAACCAGTAATGAGTAACTGAAATAAGACTTTGGCTACTAAAACTTCAAAACAAAATGCTTCTTGAACTTACGGGAAAAAGCGAAACTCTGTTACTGTCCCTGAATCAGCAAAGGCGTCGACAAGTTCCTCTTCAGTGGTCGTTTCCCTACGAATTTAAACAAAGAACATTGCAAGAAAAGAACAAAGTATAAAGTCAACCTTGCATAAAGGCAAAGTTTTTCCCGGAAAAGATTCGCCTCCTATTGGTGAAAGAATTGGCGCACATAGAGCCAGTTTACTTACGGAATGTTGGATAAGTGGAGTGTTCTGTTTGGTGGGAAAATGTTCTGGAAGTTTTTCGACCCTGGTTTTTTGAAGCGATGGAGATGCGAATTGGTGAAATCCTTTGTTAAATTGTTCTCCTGCAAAAGAAAACAAGATGAATCCCTGTTTGTTAGTTTTTGTCCCAGATGTCAAAGTTCTTGTAACTAAAGCTCACTCCGTGATTATGAAGATCTCTGAGCTTCCTGCAGACAAAGTTTGCAAAATCTTGGGTGTGAGGCAGTCCAACAACCGACCAAGTAAACGCACGGCTGAACAGAAAGTCTCGTTCATTTGAAATAAAACAGACCACTTCAACTGAGGAAAACCCACGCAGAATAACGAAATTTCAGCTACCGGTACTTAAGATCCTAACAAACAACCTTCAAGAGTTTAGTGTAGATAACTTTACCCATTCGATCGAGGTGAGAGACTTAATAGATTTTACTCGGTCTAATGCAAGACGCTGGATTTTATTCGTCAATGAGGGTGCTTCAGGAGTCAATGGTTTACAAGGAAAATATTTAGTATTCTAAGGGTTTGGTGGAAAAGCCGGGAGGGGGGAGGGGGGGGGGGGTGCGCCGGGGTGAGTAGAAAATACCGAGTGCCCGGGTCTTTGGTGTTTGTTTTCCACGGACCCCAGCACCCCATGTTTGCCATAGACCCTGGCACCCCGCGCCCCTGCTTTTCCACCAAACCTATTCTAAGTAGCTCTTCCAAAACTTATGACCACAAACTGGTCTGAAAATAAACAATGCAGCACCTATGATAAGTCAACTTACATCTCCCTCTTTTGGCATCGAGACAGAGTTGTGTTTGGATGCGGTGACTTTGATGTCTTTGCCGTAAACTTTAACTCCACTCAAGTGTGTAATGGCTGAAGGTAAAACAAATAAAGAAACTGAAAACACAGTTTTCAAAAAGCAGACCCTGCATAGCTTCTCTTGACTTAAAGTGCACCTAACCTCAAAGTATTTTCTTTAGAAAAAGTTAAATGTCTAACACATTTTACCATTGCATCTCTAGATTTTACTTTTAGTAGGCCTAATGAGATGCCAGAGAGTAACAAAGCTGGCATTCATTTGTCCCATGGCCGAGCTAGTGAGAGGTATGGGTCTATTTCTTCAATGACGTCATGAACTAATTTGCATCGCCAAAGTTCTTTCAAAATTATAATGCAAGTAGTTTATGACGTCATCAAAGGACTAGGCCCATGCCTCTCACTGCCTCAGCCATGGGACAAATGATTGTCAGCATCTTTCTCTTACATAACTGAGACCACATTAAAAGGCAAAATCTTGAGAAGCAAAGGTAAACATATGTTTGATATTTAAGTTTTGCTAAAGCAAATATTTTGAGATTAGATACACTTTCAAGCAAAATGCTCACGTATAAAACTCGGGTCCCAGATCAACCACTTACCACTGAGACAATAGAGTACCGAAGTGATGACGTCACAAAAATATATTTTTTTGAAATTATGGGATATGATGTCAAATTCTTATAGAGGATCCTAAATGATGCCGTCATACCCAAAATTAGCTCTGAATTGCAATTCCCGATGGAGATATAAGGGATCAAAGTTTGATAGCATCCCATACAAACCCTTCAAAATTTGTTCTGGTTCCTTCAGTTTGGAACCAGCTCAAAATTAGAGAGATTTATATGGGGCAGTATCAAACTTTCATCCTTTATATTTCGGCTGGGAATTAAAATTAAGAGGTGATTTTTGGCAAGGTCCCTTTTCTAAGGACGCTCTATTTGAAAATGTCGCCAAATCCCATAATTTTACAAATTTATTTTTTGTGATGTCACACTTCGGTACCCTATCCTTGCATGGAAACAGTCCCTAGTAACAGTTAAGGGATAACAGAAAGACAAGACCAGGAAGGCAGAGGCCTTACAATGTTATTTACCTGTTTGAGCCTGCTGGGCATGATTGAACTGAATAAGAGCTGTGTCCTTCTTGTTAAATAGGATCTTCACACGAATTACATCCCCATATACACCTGCAAACAGGTGATTTACGTTCAATGGTGAGCTGCTGATTTTAAATGGTTAGTACAACGTACTTTGTGTAGCAGACGAAGATAACGTAAAACAACATGAAGGGTATGCTGGCCATTACTAAAAATAATTATTATTGCTGTTATTAAAGTCGAGCACACGTCTCAGCCGTGTTAATTTCAGAAGATGCGAAAACAAGGCTTACAGGTCAAATTCTTATCGAATGATTGCGTGATTTCTTGATTCTTGACTGTTTCCTTCACTTTTTTTCCGAATAATTTGAGGTTTGTCTCGCCTAAATTTTATCATGGAAAGTATGGCAAGGCCATGTGTAGCATATGGATGTGTTAACCGAAGTAACAACCACAAATTGTTGTCCGCGGTATATCTTCTAATAGATCAATTTCGATATATTAAAATTCAGTCCGAAACAAAAGCATCATCTTGAGGCTCTGGGGAATAAATATAAGGATTTGTATGAGTTAATTCCCCAGAGCTTCGAGATGATGCCTTTTGTTTCGGACTGAATTTTAATATATCGAAATTGGTATATTGGCTGTTAGTAATATCTGGTGTACGCCAAGGATCCATTTTAGGACCCTTGTTTTTCACTATATTTATTAATGATCTACCTGGAGTGATTTCAGCAAATAATGAGTTAGCTCTCTATGCCGATGACAGTAAGGTCTTTAAATCAATTAAAACAATCGATGATCAAGAAAGCTTTCAACATGATCGATCCTATTCAAATTACTGAATGGTGTAAATTGAATAGGATGAGAATTTTTGTCAAGAAATGTAAGGCTATAAGTATAACTAAGAGGAAGAACCCACATACTTTTAATTACATACATGTAGGAGGAACTTTCATTGAAGAGGTTACTTTACATAGGGACCTTGGGTTATTCACAAAATGGTAAGCTTTCTTGGAATGATCATATTAATAAAATTACAGCTTAGGCAAATAGGACTTCAGGGCTTATTAAAAGATATTGCCGTGATGTTAATGATATCACCACACGAAAATCTTTGTATTGTAGTCTAGTAAGACCTAAAGTGGAGTATGCTTCACAGGTCTGGAACCCTCATACCAAATGCTGTATAAATCACTTTGAAGCTGTCCAAAGGAGAGCCACAAAATTTATTCTAAGGAGCAAAGATGAATATACTGTTAGGACTTGCTGACGTTAGAGAATAGGAGATTTTTAGGGGACACAGTATGTTTATTCAAAGTTTTAAACGATCTGGATACAATTAATTTCGATGAAATAAGATCTTCCTCTTAAGTAAATTCTTTTAAATCTAGAATAATCAGAGTTTTAGCTGACAGACAATGATTACATAATTTATATTCTCTCTTCTTAGGTTTTGACAGGCAGTCTTCCAAATATGGTGTCTTGTGCACTGTTTGGAGGTTTCCCTTCTCTGCACTGATTGGTCATTGGCCCTGAAAAGCCCCTACGGGGAGCTGTCAATTAAGTATGTATGTATGTTTGAAGAAAAAAACAAAAGTGCGAAACTATCGTGGCATTCCACAACTGCCTTTTCTCTTCTCCTGAGAAATAAGTAAATTCTGGATAGGAATTTGTTATTTTTTTCACATTTTGAGCGCTAATTCTCTTACTCTTCTCTATGTCTGATTAGCTGTTGACCCAAAAGCCTTGCTTCTGCGTGCTCTGAAACGAACACTGCTGAAACATGGGCTCAACTGTAATAACAGCTATTGGCTATCGATGAGAGCACCGCCAGGAATATGGTTGGCAGGTGTCACTGTGAACTTTGACACTGAATGCTCCAGTGTACAAGGTGAAATGAAACTCTACAAAGCACTCACTCCGAATTCCAGAAGATATTTAACCTGACCCCATTTTGCTTGTACTTTATTTCAAGGAATGACAAAACAACCAATTGACAGTAAATAACAAGCAACTTTCATAGGCCCCGCCCACACAAATACATTTTTGGAATTGGCTTTTTCGGAATTGGCTTTCATTTGGTGGAAAACAAAGCAAAATATCTTCTTTCCACAATGGTTTTTGTGTTGTTTTCAAATTTGACACACACAGCAACCCTTGCAAATGCTGAAAACTGGTTTTTCAATGCTTCATTTTCACAAAAGTTCCCTCAGCTTTTATTTCATTGTTTTCAGAAACCCAGCCTCTTAGGAACACACAAAAAAAAAATTCAGACAAAAATGCACCAGTACGGATGGGTCATAATTACATAAAACTGGACATTTTGCTCCCTTTTTCAATTTGTCCATGGAAAGAAAAAAACCGGGCCCAGCAAGGCTTTCTTCTTAGAGTCTTTGAAACAAATCCAGCTTTTCTATTTCCATGATGGTTCAGGGGGAAGGCTTAAGAACATTTCAGAAAAGAGTTAGAAGCATTAGTTCATTTGTGATAAAGTCAACAAACCAAACAATGCAAAACTAAAAATATAACATGGCATCACACTCAATCAAATGAAGTTTTTACCATCTTTACTTCCTTTCAAAGCATGGAAAACAAAATGATAAAGAAAGACTTAAGATGTCCATGGACAGGGACACGCGAAAAAAGACGTACCAAACAGAGTGAATAGCATGTCACAGTTTATCCTCTAGAGAATGGATTCCAAAGGACGTGAGCAGATTGGAGCAAGAGAGAGAAGGGAGCAGGCATCGGTCAGCACCGCATATCAGCATGATAGGGGAAAGAAGGAAACAAAACAAGATGAGTAAGACTGTCCTTGGAAAATCAAGAATGCAACAAACCTTTCCACTCCTGGCAGACTAGTTAACGTTTTAGTTTTCATAGTCACAAGCCCTCATACAACTTTGACTCTTTCACCAGTTCAAAACCCAGGAGCAAGATCTGTGAGGAGTTAGTCACTATTGGCCAGATTTATACTACAGACGGATCATCCGTCTGGGACGAGAACTTGGCCAAAGAACAGTAGTTCGTTTGATAATCCGTCTGTATATAAATACGGGCAGTTTATCTTTATAGACGACCTTCAGTGGATAATTCGTCTGGATGGATCATCCGTCTGTTTGTCCTTATTTCTACATGTACACAGACGAATCATCAGATGAACTACGTTAATTTGTCTAAGTTTGTCCCACATGTATGATACCTCTCTAACATTAAAACTAGACAGATGATTTGTCTTGCCCAATGATCTGACAGGACGGATGATGATCCGTCTCTAGCATAAATCGAGCCAACGATAAAAACATTTTAATTTTAAAAATGAAAAGTCTTCAAAAATGATTATGAGAAAAATGTATACTACTTAGCACCTTCATTCTTTAAAAGCTAAAAATGCATGGATTTCATAGAGACCATGAACTGGGGATTCATTAAGTTAGATCTAATGAAACTGCCAGGAGCAAAAGGGTTGTGCAAAACTACAAGAGAAAGATAAGAGGTTAAAGTATAACATAAAACATTCATACAAGAAATTAAAACAAAAAATGTGCAAGTTACTTAAAAGAACCAGACAGAAGAAAATGAAAAAAAATCACAGGAATGGACATAAAAGACGTTTTTGCAACCAGTAATGTGCTTCATTAATGAGGACAGTAATTTCAGATGAAAAAAGCGAAATTTTAATCCAAAACTGGATATTCTTGTCTGTAGACACAGTAAGTGAAAATGGTGCAAAATAGAGAGAAAATCAAATGAAATTTGTTCACAAAGCATGAGAAATTAAGAGAATTGCCAAGGAAAATGTCATTTTGAATAAAGAAGGTAAGAGTTTTTTTTGCCTTACACAAGCAAAATTATGGTTTGCATACTCCTTTTTTTTTGGCTAACTGAAGATTCATATTATGTCCTGTACGTAAAACTTCGAGTCTAACCACTTCAACTTTGTACAAACACTTTCTCAAAATTAATAACAGAAAACTCCAGAAGCCCTGCATTTAAACACAAGCAGAATATGATAGCACTGAATATGATGTATCACCGCCACAGTTCGTATTAAATCGCACCTCTTCATTCAAATTGCTGACTAGGACAACAGGTGTCCCTCCTCCCATAGGTCCAACAGGGCCCCTACCACCAGCAGCTGCAAAAAAATCTGTTGGTAAAAGAAAAACAGTGTCACTTTTCCTCCTGACTTATGGCTGTTTGAAATGATGGTAGAATAGGCCATTTCCGAGTTAATGTCTGCCTCCTCTTCAAAGCGAGTCTAATTGCAAAGTTTTTTGTGATAGTAATTAGTTCTACTTTACATATGAAAGAAAACTAATTTTCATAAGAAAAAACTTCACCCTTAGACTCGCTTTGAAGAGGAGGCAGACATTAACTCTGAAATGGCCTAATCATTTCAAGTGTCCTCCAAGATAATGAAATCCACTCTTTTTCCTAGGCAACCCACCCATCTCTAGTATCGCTCAATCTTACTTTTTCAGGAAATAGTGCCAACACCTGGCAGCCGGCCAGTTACATGTATGAGAAAAGTGGCCAACGGCTTCTGAAATCATTAATATTGTGCAACACGATTTTTGGATAATTTTATGTTTAATCAGTGGATCTGCGATCTACTGTTTTCAGCAGTAGAATCAACTGGCTGTCTACCGAAAGGGGCAGTACAGTCTTTGGTGATGATTGGTCCATATCTGATCATTGCTCTAGCTGTTATTGGTTTGAACATCTTTCAATCCTTTTTGTTCTGATACGTTCTCCACAGTGACAATGCAAACTTTGAAGAAAGGAAGCCACTGTACAAACAACAACAGTTATTTTGAGACAAAACACAAGGTTTGCCTTACTTGCGTGAAGCAATCCTCCCTGTGGCAAAAGACTCAAGAGTGCAGGAGCTCCCATGAGACTAGCACCACCACCTGCAGTACCAGCTGCAAAACAAGGAAATCAATAAACAAATAGACAAAATAATGATGAGCCAATGATCAATATTTGAAGCTTAGAATAATTATTACACTGCTACTGTGAGGAATCCAATTTTTGTCAGTATTTTGTGTCCTAACAGTTTGAGACACGTTCAACACCTGAACCAAGTTCAGTTCACTTTCACCGGCTGGGCATCTGAAGCACTAGCAATCAAATGAAGGTCATATATAGGTAAAAGTTCTGTTTGTGTTTCAGGGTCAATTTTAATTATTCTCAAGTATGTCCGAGTCATTACTGAAAAAAAACAACTCTCTTCAACAATAATTTTAATAACAACTTTTTATCATCATTGCAAGAGGCAAAGACAACATAAAAGGTCAGAGAAGAACAGCAGTGTACATGTACAGTGTACACTGTAATGAAAAACAGTCTAAAATTTTCAAAGCTGACATCATTTTATCAGTTTCAGGATTTGATCAAAATTGCCACAAAATGGACAAGACATGTCCTTGACATTAACCAAATACATGTACACTTAAAAAATAACAGTGACCAGAGTTTCATACCAAGAGCAGCTAACCCAGCAAGGTCAGCTCCACCAAATGGACTTTCATTTGGCCCAGAGGGAAGGTCAGGTCGTGTGTAATCCCTGCAAAATAGAGAGAGCTGTCTTCAAAACCTTTCACCACAATATTTGATTCCTAGAACATGCTAATAGCAAATGATAAGCCGTTACACGACTCAGTGTAGTACATATATACTAGTTTTCAAATCAAATCAACTACCCTCTGTTTTTTCCCCGACTAAATAAATCAGTATACAGGTGCACAAAAGGGAGGCTCGTGGGTGATTAGTAAAGATTTGCTGCAAAACCAGCTAAACAGGTTTTTGGCGGTCTTTAAGTCCCAATTTAAAATTGAATCCTACAAACAAGCCTCTACTTTGAAGAAGTGGTATCCTTTAGTGTCCCTCTTGAACAATGATTGAAATTAGTATGCTTTCCCTAATTAACCCCTTGCTCTTTTGAGACGCCATTATTTATAACATGAATTGATTTTCGTTTAATTCCTTCTTTGGCACTGCTCCCTACTAATTCTTTGTTTTTCCCCATTTATTAAAACTGTATACTGCTAAAACCTCTTATCTGTCAGTTATTACTTTATTAATTTTTCCCCATCAATTTAACTGTCCAGACTACTGTTTTTTTTTTTCGTATTGCTTGTAACTGTAACTAGACTTTTTTTTTAATGTATTGTAAAAAAAGGTAATGTTGTACGGTTTGTTGTGTTGTTGAATAATTAAAAAATGAAAGATTGGCGGGATATAGGGGTGGTATTCTACCCAGGGATTTGCAGAACATACTGGAAACATGTAAGTATAAACCTAAAACTTATTTTTTTGAAATTCAACATTATATGTAAAGCAACTTATTACAACTGTGGCACATAGTGGACGAAAAACAACTCACTTGCTCTTGTCATTGTTGAATTTCACTGTCAGTGTAGTTAACTTGGAATAATCAAGATGAAGTGTACAGCAACCATTGTAGATGTTTTGGCCATCAAGAGTCTTGAATTGAAAGAAAAAAAGGACATTCAAGTATACACATGTATTGGCTTGGTCAATCCTGACAAGGTGTAGTACATAACAAAATAATTATCTAGTTTAGCAATCTTTAAGTTCAAATTAGACTAGCTTTTCACACAAACACACTATCTCACCAATTTTGCAAGTTCCGCTTCACTTGTAGAGCTGAATTCTATAAGTGCCTGAAACTGACCTGTAAACATTAACAAGAGTGCTCAACTTCAAAATTATTCTTCAACTAGAGGCTGCACATACATGTAGCATACAATGTCAGAATTAAGCCGATGACACACAGTTCAACATCATGCAACCAATGTTGAGCCATGTTGCACAGAGGTGTTGAACGGAATAGAGCTGATCTCTATTTTCGTTCAACATCGTTCAACGTGTTGAATATTAGTGTGAAGCTAATAGTAATCAATAAATTTGCTGTAGCTGAGCAATTTCCAATGTTATGAATACCTGTAGCTTTACAAAATCTTTTCACATAAGAAAATGCAAGAGACAATAATCGCTCTCCAAGTTTGTAGGCAATGGAGATCGAAGATGCCATTTCGAAAATGCCAATACTTAAACCCAGTATGGCCAAGCCATGCTGTCACTAACAATCTACAATTTATTATGTTCAGTATTTTGTGACAATTTGATGCCATAAGAATCCAAACGTGCAAATCAGTGGACTTCAGGCTTTTTGTTCTCCAGACAAACAACAAATCAAACTAAACTTGGACTCGTAAAGGCAAAACATTCATTAATGTAATGTTACCAATGTTTAAAGCAAGGAAGACTCACCACTCTTTGTGAACGTAACAATTCTTAAAATTGTTCCCAGGCTGGAAAAAATCTGTCAAGGAATTGCATAAACAGACAAATTACAGTTGGGCAATTTTGTATTATGATAAGACAAGACATTGTTACCACAGCGTAGTAACATAGTAGTGTAGTAGGTTCTCCACTGTTCTACCAGTTAAGTGTGGCAGGTGCTAGAGCTGGGGTTGGCTTTGGTAGATAAGCTACCTGCCTGGGTTGCAGGACGGTACAGCAGGCACTTGAGTGTTCTACCAACCTGGTTTTGGGGTCATTGGCTCCAGCTCCAATTTTGACTAACAACATGTCCTCTAAAATTTCTCATTGCTTTTCTCCCATTGCATGGACAAAAAATTGCTAATTCTACTGCTCTGGACAAATTGAATTGGGGGGGGGGGGGGGGGGGGCTTTGCCTTAGGAAAACCCATGACCTTTCAACTCTATGGGACCACTTTGTGATTCTTGTCAAAATTGACCAAGCACCTCCCCACAACATTTCTAGATTCAGTTCAATGGGATGAACTTACCTTGTACAAAACCTCCACTGTAATCGGGTACCACAGCTTCTCAATAACTGCTCTTATGACGTTACTTTTCCCAGTCCCTTTGGACAAAGCGGCAGCAACAGCTGCAGCCGTCTGCTGTCCATCCCCAGCAAATGGTGAGGTAGGATAATCACCTTGTGCTGCAGCAATGATCTTGGATGTCTGTAAAAATATTTTTGCAGACACATCAAACTACATGTAGATACTAGCAGGACCAGAGGAATAAAAAAAAATTCATTACTACAGAAGAGCTTTCACAATCAAAACTTTTTTGTCATCCCTTCTGATTTCACAACTTGGCTTGCCTGACAATCCATACCCATCTCAGACCAAAATAGATGCATTTACACGTACATGCATATCCTACAACTTTTAATCAGTGAGTATCTCCTGTCTGTGGGTGAAGGGATGGCGCAGTGGTGAGAGCATTTGCCTACCACCAAGGTGGCCCAGGTTCGATTCCAGACTCGGCATCATATGTGGGTTTCGTTTGCTGGTTCTCTTCTCTGCACTGAGACGTTTTTCTCCAGGTACCACAGTTTTCCCCTCTCCTCAAAAGTCAACATTTGACTTGATTTACGTAAATTGTTAATTTCAAGTTTACAGTGTCCCCAATTAGTCCTCCAGCGCTAGAACAACTAGACACTGAAAGAAAGTTCCTTTCCTTTCCTTTCCTTCCCTTTCACGAAGTTAGCCTCAACCCACAATCTCAGTCTTAAATCTACAGTACACTTCGTGCTGCATACCAGTTCACCCCTTCCCCCAATTCAATGTTGCAAAGAGTATGGCATTTCTTCCAGGAATACCGAAACTTTGCGCGCTGTAATCATTGACACGTGCAGCCTTCTCAAAACCGGCCGGTCGACGGCTCAATGAGCCGCCTCCTCAGAAAGCTTGCCCGTCTCCTTCCAGTCAGAAAATGTCAGACACAACACATTTTTAGCTCTAACATAAAGTCATTGGAGATATTACAAAAGCTTGAAAAAAGCCTGTTTGACATACAAATTCACGTCCGCAATATTTTTTTGCGTCGGCACATGAAATGTTTATGTAACTAATATTCCAGTCTTTCTTATCATACTCCATGCAAGTGTCAATTCCATACAGTACCGCTCAAAGATAAGCGAACCATCAAACGCGTTGACAACGCGTTGGGAACGAAGAGCCAACGCGTTTGAAAAAAAAAAAAAACGCATTTGCCACAAAGCGACTGCAATTTTAGCGATGGAAAGTGAACAAGTGTGATCAACTGACTATCAATCAATGGAAAGTTGGAAAAGAAATCTTCAGGAACGAGAAAAGATGCGCTTGTTTAATCGGCTAGAAGAAATCCGCGTTATTGATTTGTTTCTCCGAATTTCTTGCATCAGATAACACGAACACGCTTGATTGCGATCGTTACACTAGCGAAATTATACTTCTACTGCCCCAAAAACTAAACAATAAAATAATCTTAGAGCATTGGGTTTTTTTTATAGAATGTTTCAATGAGAACACATATTAAGCGAAACTGCATCACGACCTTGATATAACATGCAGCTGCATATGCATGAATCAGTTTAAATCGTCGAGCAACTATCACGCAACAGATTCTCGGACATTATAAAACTCTAAAATAACAATCGATCAATGATCGATATTCAGTCCAGACGAAAATTGTTTGTATGTGTTTTTCAGTAAGCTTTGATGGCTTGTTCGCCGCGTTGTTTCCTTTCAAACTGTCTTTCACTTGATCAGAGCGGTACTGACTACAGAGAGTTAAATCAGTCGAATATTTGCACATCTTTATATAGCTGCCTTATCTATTTTGAAATCTCCGTTTCTTATTTTTTGTTGACCTTTTGTGAAGTGGTGAGCTTTGGTGCTGAATTACTGCGTTGTCAATTAATTTTGCCTTCCAGAGATTATCACAAAGTTTCATGCTTTTATCACAAAAGGGAGCAAAATAATAATACGTGCCGTCTGCACTTGGGGTGAAAAGGTTGCGTGACAACGAATGAATTATTTATTCTTCTCCGCCCTGCGCACATTTACGTAAACAGCCTTTGCAATGAAGCCCATTTTAACACAGCTTTTATTGGAGATCATTCTTACATCATTAATTTCTTGCTTGGCGAAGAGGGTTCTTCTATCTTAAAATTAATGGGTTCGCGCATATTTGACACAACGAAGAAAGCTATCGATTGCCACCCTACAATCCCTCCACTGACAGTCTCTTCCGCTAGCAGGAGCAGGGTAATACTTAAAAACGGCATCTTTAATTACAACCAGCCTCTCCGGATCAGGGGGAAGCTTCTCTCCCACCCCTCTGACGTTTCGGTTTTGCAGCTCCTCGGGTTTAAAAAGACGGCGGGTCAGCTGACGATGAATTTATTTCAACCGCGGTGTAGCGAAGTGGTATTTTCACAAAACAACATGCTTCAAATAAAACGAGTCTTGTTATAGTACCTCACAACTTGATTCCGGTATGAGAGACCGCAGTGTTCAGCGGAAAAAAGAGGGAAATATCAAATACCCACTAGTTATTAGCCCCTCCCGGCAACCCGAACAAGAACCTTGCCAGGACTCACTGCTTCCACTTTCATCCCCTCCCCACTTAAGTTCCAAGGAACTGAAGCACATGGTGTTACCAAGATCGTGTGTGCAAAGCATTTTTTCGTTCCTCAATCTTTAATTGGTATAAGCTTACTGTATATCGTTTCACGTGGCATTATGAAGATTGTGTTTGGTTTGAGCTCAATTGGGTTCAATTACCTGAAACTGAACCATTTAATTCGCCGGCTCGTCTTCATGCGTAAGGTAAAATTCAATCGGCTCATCGCATCGAATTTTCATATCTTCGCGTTGAAACAGCGCAATTAATACATATTTTCTTTCTCGTCACTAAATATCAAATGAAGAAATAGAACTATGAAGTTATTATCGATCAATAATCAGGGAACCTTAGCAATTTCGTCTTTTTAGCGGCGAAACTAAAAAGTCTTTTGAGCTTGTCGCAGCGAATTTTCTCATCTCCGTGTTGAAACAGCGCAATGTGTAATTCGTTCCTGTATATCTAAAATGATTTTACTTTTGAAGCAAACTACCACTCCAAATGTCAACAAATTCATTGTCCCTGGTGCTTTTGGTTCATGTTGTTAAAAGCTTCCAAGACAGTTGAAAAGCCATTCACATAATTTCGGCTGGCATTCTCGTGTTTACAACTGCTTGCCGGCGCGTTATATCATGGATTTTCATTACGCTTGTCATAGAATCATTTTTGGTCGCTTCAAATTTTATTTTGTAATTTCAGTTTACATGACACGGCTGTGGGACGTGAAAAAATCCAAAAACACAAACCTTTTTGTTTTTATGAGGCCGCAACGCGAACTTTGTATAGCCAGACAACGAGACTGTGTTTTATTTTGTGACATTACTTTTCGAACGCATCATTGAACCTTTTGTGATGCAAATACTTCGGAAAGTTAATGACTTTGGTCAACACGTTGAAGACTAGTTTGAAACGCGTTTGATGGTTCGCTTATCTTTGAGCGGTACTGTATGTCAAATTTCGTCACTTGAAATCCCCCAGATAGCACTAAATTGTTTCTGTGAGTGTCTAAATTTAAAAAATTCTCCAGAGGAGCATGCCCCCAGACCCCCCTAGAAGCTTGCATCCTTTGGGCACTCACTTTAGCACCAAAACCATCTACACTTTCCTTATGACCTGCTCCCCAAAAATATTTTGAGAAGGATGCACATGGGAGGGCTCTAAAATGGTTTGGTGTCATGATCTTTTTGGCGGGGATTGCAGTCTTAAAGGCCTAAGAAGTCACAGACAGACACGAAAAACTAGACAATGGACTGGTTGAATGCTAGACAAATTAAAATCTTGGAAGTTGGAGTTGAAGCTTGAAAGCAGTGTGCTATGGACTGGTTAAAAGCTTGTCAGCTTGCCATTTGGGCATCAGGCAAACCCACTTTTTTAAGGTGGAACTAACAAAAAATAAAAATGCTTACCCCCGTGGAATGTTGTGATGGTTCAGTTTTCAACTCTGGGTGATTTGAGTATTGCACATACACTATCTGCCCTCTAAATTAAAAAATAAAGAAATCCAGTCAATGATACATGTAAATTTCCTTAAAGGGGCTGGGTCACGGAAGTTTCGTTCGTTCATTAGGCTGAAAAGTTTTCGAAAACCCCCAGCACAATCCATTTTCATCCTCTAAATTTTTGCCTATCCATGCCTCCTTTTCTATTTGCTGTTTTAATCAAACCTTCCTTCAGTGTTCTAGGCAGTTATTTTCATGTTGATTTGGTTGCCAGTTTCCAGTAGCCACTTTAACCCTTAAGAGTGACACTTGTGTGATTCTGTATAACACCAAATGATTCTATGCCTTGCAAGGCTGTGCTCTAAGGAAAATTTCGGGGAGCCCTTCGGGCTCCCAAGCATTTCAGCTGGGGTGCCCAGCCCTCCAAGTTGGTCGCCCAAATTAATTATTTAATTATTTAATTAATTATCTGAGATCAGCAACGTAGGAAGATCTTCATCCATCTCTCTCTCTCTCTCTCTCTCTCTCTCTCTCTCTCTCTCAACAAAACATTGCTGCTACTGCTCTGGTGATCGACAAACTCGCTAGTGCAAGAAAAACCTGCAACCCGTCAAATTTTTCATGCCATACTTGAGAAAGATGAGAAAAGTGGCAATGCCACCAATGTTTTCAGGTTTAAAAGTGAAAAAGTAAAGATTGCCGCAGTTTTATGTAAGAACGTTTGGGTGTAATACAGGTAAACGTTTTTACTGGTTAGTTGGGTTAAAAATGAATTTTCAAAACGTGAATCAATGCCGCTTGATTCACGTGGGGCTTTTGTGAAAACTGCCGTGAAACAATTAAACCACCGCGACCCAAAAGGCATCAATTTTTTTTTTTGAGCAAGTCATCTTGATTTGGACCAAAATCATTGCTACAGGACAGAACTTAAGTATTCTTTTCTTATTTTTCTTATATGATCAGTAAAATGTTTTAATAGTGGAATGAGCTTTTTGTGGATTCGGTCGAAGCACCAGTCACAGCGTTATTTGTTTACGGCACGCAATGGTTTGTCACGAACTAAAGACAATGCGGGATTGCTCTGTTTCTAAAACAACAACAAATACCGGTAACATGATATCTTTCCTTTTTTCTTATTTCGTTATTTCATATACTGGGGAAAAACAACCATAACGAAAATGTATTTTAGCCAAGCAGGCGCAGCCGCAAAAAATTGTAAAAATATTACATTTGCATAAACTATCGCATAACCTATCGCATAAACTGCGATTCCCGGGTTCATACAAAAGTAAATTACACCGCTTCGCCGGCCGCACTTTACCGCTGTCAGAGCAGAAGTAACAACTCTTTTTTTAAACTATAACCAAGAAATGCCAAACTCCACGTTCCAAATTTAATGCTATTTTTTTGAGAAAGAATCGAAATTCGTGCGGCCGCCGGCCGTCACGTGCAAAGTCACAGATTATGTTACATGTGAAATCATGTGGAACGGTCTTTGAACCGACTGTTTCGTACGAAGAAAAAACATTTTCTGAGAGGTTTCGTAAACTGTAACCACCAACATATTAAAATTTTTAGCCGCCTGATCTGCTAGAAATACAATAAAGCCAGAGTGCCCGGCCGGGCGACCGGGTAGTTTTTCTCACTCGCCCGAAACCAAATGTTAGTCGCCTCAGGCGACCGGGCGCCGTTAGAGCACAGCCTTGCCTTGTCCACAAGTATCCTGATATTTTTTAATCCACAACTCAAAATGGCTGCTGAGGGCAATATTATTTCTTCATGGTCCATGCTCTATTACCTCTGTTTCCTTGAGAAGTCCTAAGTACTAGAGTGGATCCGGATATGTTTTGGATATGTATGGACGGGCAAATTCAATTTGAATACACTACCTGTGGATGGGAATATTTTTTAATCTGGAAAGAAACAGTTGCAGATTCAAAAATATCCAGATACATGTGGACAGGGCCTTAGTTCTCACCCCTTTCCAACAACAAGGTTAAGTGAACTATGGATATCAGATTTCCAGCATTTTTCAATCGCTTGTCAGACACAGGCTATCAGTTCATATACCTGCTGTACCTAATATGGTCAAGCAATGCATCAGCAATAAAGCAAGCTGAAAACATTTTTCCAGCACTGAGAGCAAATGGCCGACAAAAGCCGTTTTGGACCGGACTTGACCATGGCAGAAATCAATGTTTTACTCAACAACAACAACCCTGGGAACACCAAAGAAGAGTAGTAGTTGATCCTGGAGTTCTTGATAAAACAATTACTCTACTCAGGCTTGCTGGATACGAAACAATTATAACCAATTCAACTTGGCGCGTTATCTATCAATTCACATCCAGCACGCCCTCATAGAATAATAATAATTATTGTCCATTAGCTTTATTTTTTGATGAGGGTACCTACTGTAACTGTAGTTAGGTTAGGGTTATTCACAGATGCAAGACTTGCATAAAAATGAGTTAAGGAAGAGAGCAAAGGGGACACTTCGTGACGTTTATCAAAATCCCCATGCATCTAATTACATGAATTTCCCGAGATATCTCAACGTACCTGATGGCTGGAGTAGCATGAGAATAGTAATTCAAAAATGCTGCAGCTGTTTGCTTATCCTCCATCTCAATAAAACCCTGTCAAAGAATCAATAAATGCTAAAGTGAATAATTGAAAAAGTGGTAAATAGATGGCCTAAGACCATAAAAACAACTTTGTTCTGCTTACAGTATGTGCAGATGAGCCTCCCAGACCTCAATAGCACATTACCGAGTTGCTGCATGCCTCAGTTTCAAAGCGAGTCCTGGTGCGCGCACAATCATTCAAATGGAAATGAGTTGCGTATTCTTATGCAAATCAAACTCATTTCCCTTTCAATAGGAGCACCAAGACTCCACTAAAAAACAATTAAGAGGGTTTTTCTTTACCTATCCCACATGCAACAATGTTTCTGTGTTTAGCCTTATAAATTAGCATTAGACACGAGAAACATGTGGCATGGTTGTAAGAACTACAAGAGAGGAAAACACACAAAGAGTAAACGCAGTGAATAAAAAGTGAATCAAAATCAAAGGCTATGCTAGATATTCCCTCACAAAAGAACAAAGAAAACCCAGCCACATGGACAACCAGGTTAAGTCACTGTCTCTCATTTTGAAAGTTTGCAATGATTCTCATGAGAATTTGTGACTGACTTTTTAGGGCTCAATGATAAAATGAAAATTTTAGCTTTTTTTAAATTTTTAACCCCATATTTTCATTGCTGTTGCACTTACAATGTACATGTAGCTTAAAATAATGAAAAAAAAAAACATGAATCAGTCCTATGCATACCTGAGTTGATTCATGAGGCTTCTTGGCTCTTAATAGCAGAACATTTTTCACTCGTCCAAATGGAAGGCCCAATGCAAGCAACTGAAAAAAATAATAATTACAATAAATTATTAATAGTAACTACTACAAAATTTTCCAATCTGATTGGTTATCAAAAGCCCTGATTTCAGCATTAATCTCATATGGGGCAAAATTACTGAATGCCATTTGGCTGAGATGGAGAGCACTTTTGGTAATCAAGAGGGTATGATTGCTTGATCCGGATTAGTGAGTTGCTTATCCAGAGCAAGCGAAGTCTTCCAGATTCTGACTCTGATTAAACTGCTTTTTGTCCACATATAAAATACACCTTTGAAAGCACTATTTCTGTTGTCAGCAACGATTCATTGAATTGAAATCTAATCAAATGAAAGCAAGTTTAGTTGGTCGTCATTTTCCGTGGCATTGAATGGGTTTCCCTCAATAATTTTGCCCTATGTGCGATGAAAATGTAATCGCAATGTGCCCTTCTGCAATTAAGGATTTATTTCACTTGTCTTTTCAAAGTTTTCCAAATTGCCTGAGTTGCAATTTTGTGAAAAATTTGAAGAATTAATCCTTAACTGGCCTTGGGCCCATGCCATTACACTACATATACTAATAGTACAGTTTTTAATTGAATAGCTGTACACGTCATCTAGCGCACACTGGTTGTACTTGAATCATTTAGAGTATCTTTTTCCAAAGCTATTAAACAAGCCTTTCACAAATTTATAACATCATCACATAATGATGCAGGTGAATGTAGACAGGATCACCTTTCTTCAAACATCATCAGGCATGGAGTTTGTCACATAATACTTGCCCTGGCCAAATGCTATTTATCAATCATTTAAAAACCAGTTAATTATTTGCCTGTGTTGGCAAAGTTCCCTGGCTCTCAACACTTCCCATAATTACAGAAAGTTACTGTAAGTAAGAAAATTAGTACATGCACGAAGTTTAAGCCAACATGAAGTGTACATACTATGTTCAAACCCCTACAAAAGCACACACTGCTCATGGTAGTCCCACACTAAAAGATGTCGAACGCTTTCAGAATGGGTCCAACTGCAAACTTTATGAGAGATTACTTTATGAGGGAACATTTGTCACTGAACAAAATCAGAATCATTGCCATCACTGTAACCTAAATAATAACCTAATATCTCTACTGTATTTCTTTTCCTTTATTTTTCATTTGACAATCTAGGACAACACAAAAGCCCGAGTTCACACAGATATATATGCATCTTGCCCAATTTTAAAATGTTGCACGCCAACAAACACCTACCTCTGTATCTGTGGCATCAAAAGGTACATTCCGAACATGAATTACTTTTGAAGGAGCTGTGTCAAATCTTGCCTATAAAACAGATACAATTTGTCACCCAATTACAGTATATCTATACAATGTAAGATGACTTAAAAGGAACCTCCACTAAAAAAGGAATATATATTAAAATAGTCAACATAATGCTCACAATCAAAATTGTTCGAAAGTTTTCCAATGGAAGTGTCTGTATCCGAAATAAATAAATTTTAAAAATGGTTGTCTGGGTTTTCAAATTTCCCGGGCGCCGCTATCTTGAATAATTGTGACGTGTCATGGTTGCCCTATTGTTTTAAAACAAAAGCTCTTTGTGCAAATACAAAAGAGCAACCATAACACGTCACAAATATTCAAGATGGCGGCTCCCAGGAAATTTAAAAACTAAAACAAGCGTTTTTGAAATTGATTTATTTCAGATACAAACGATTCCATTGGAAAACGTTTGAACAATTTTGATTGTAAACATTATGTTAAATATTTTGAAGTTGTATTCTTGTTTTAGTGGAGGTTTCCTTTGAGATATTGTACAATTCCGATGATAACAGAAATGAATCCTTCACTGATTAATAATACAGGTGTATATATCATTTCTTAATAATACAATAAGCCTAAACATAACAAACTACTGCAAACACAGTATTCTAAACTTCTGCCAATCTCCTGTCAAGAATTATCTAAAATTTCTCCTGGAGCTCAAATTACAATGATTTTCTAGGG
>OX421457.1:15205211-15215211 GCA_949126865.1 Montipora capitata | reverse complement strand
CTTGTTCTCAGCTTTTTGTTCCCTAAAATGGTTTATATAACCGGCTTGTTCCCGACGATATTTTGTCATTGTTCGCCTGTTCCCCATATTCCCTTGTTTCCCAAAACCCCTGGGAGACTCTCAACGTTCATTCTATGTTTCTTCATAAGGCCCTTTGATGGGTTTATAAAAAAGGGTACGAAAGCTCCAACATCTTTCTAGAAAGCATGTATCGATCTGGCTGGTTGAATCCTCTATTTCGGTGATTTTTTGTCAGGGGAAAATAACGACACGTAAGATGGTATTCTTCGTCTCGGTGATCCCAACAACTGATTTGGGAACAATGGCAAAAATGTGATTAAATTTGCCTTTTAAGAAAACCGTGAAAGTTAAAATTTGATTTGTGTCTAGAAGAAGAAATCGAATGAAATCTGGAGCAAAGTAAAGATTCAGCGCACATGAAGGAACCCGCCACATGCGGCCGCTTGAAAGCGACCTGTAGCCTGCGCACAGGCTCTCTTTTCGTGGTTTCTATTCCCTCATATTTCTCTAACCCTAACCCTAACCTTAAGGAAAAATATTTGTAGTTAATTGGAGCCGGACAGTTTTCCTTTGTTCAACGTTTCATAAAAGGAGTTCGGGGAAATTAATTCGTGAGCGGGCAATTGCAAATTTGGACCGAGCACTGTTTCAAACAAACACGACCCACGACCCACCCACCCACGCCATTTAGCCTCACCCTTAAATGCAAAAGGTAGGTTGGCGCTAGAGGCTAGGATTATTTTGTGTTTTGATGTGACCGCTAACCGTGAGCGAAAGAAGCCAAATCTGTGAGATTTAAAAGCGTCATCACTTGAGATCAGCAAGACTTCGAATTCCAAACATTCGTCCTCGTATTAACGTCCCCGTGTTACTGTAAAGTGTTAAAAATGTTGACGGCCCCGGCTGCGCGACTCTTGCTGTTCGATTCGCAAATGTTCAAGAAGGAGAAGAAGACGAGGATAAGATTTGTCAAAAGAAAACCACATAACTGAAAGGCGTGACAAGAATTGCGTTCAGTTTGCTGCGGAAATACGTCTTCCACCCGCCATCTTGATATAGTTGCAGAGCTTAGCAGCCGTTCTTTACTTGACCGTACGGGGGAGGGGGTCCTTACGCTAGTCAAACTTTGCATTTTGAACCGTGGTATCTTTAACCCTATCAGGTAGGGTGCCCCTATCCCCTAGGGGCACCCTTGTTCCACGTAAACAGGCCCTAAGTCAACCCGGTTTCTTTTGATTTAATTTCTTTTTGTTGCTTTTTATTTCCCCCTGTTTTCTTGCATTCAATTTAAAAGTTAACGGACCCTGGAAATAAAGAGAATTCATTGTTTTGCCCCATCGTGAATCTAAAGATGTCTTCATCCTTGCAGGACCCGATCATAGTTAACTTCACTGGATGCCGGACAGCTCGGTGAACAATCGTTTCACTAAATTTATTGAAACAAGTTGATCCAGAGATATACCCTTTTTCTCTTTTTTCCAAGAACGAAGAAGTCAGCTCTGAGAAATGGGTCTGTCATCTGTTCACTAAAAACACTCGACTGTCGACCAATAATCTTTTATTTAAAAGTGGCTTTTAACTTTACAATCAACATCTCTAGCATAGCTGGTTCTCGGCATGTCGACCCCTTCGATCACGATTGGAAGACTGCCAGCGCCAATCTCATCTTTTTTCAGCGAGATTGATAACGTTTTGTTCATTTGGTGCCCTAGAACTTTGCATGCAGGATGAGCCGCTTGATTCAAATTGCCCAAGTCGGTTACATTAAAAAAAATTAAATAAATTGTAGAAAATCAAGGGACTTAAGACAACACGATGGTCGAAGTTTTTCCACGATGTTTTAGAGAACAGCAAGGAGAAAATAGGAAAATTTGCGAACAGCTGTGTGTGTGCGTCTATGCAGTTCCTTTAGCTTTGAGTTCCATGTGCTCAAGGCACTCTTGTCCTGAGAAAGGAGACGTACTTTTAGGATGCTCAACAGCAAAAGTTTTGTATGTGACACTGAATTACCTGAGAAGGATAGTTACCCACAGTGGCGGATCCAGACCTTGAGCTAAGGAGGGGGGGCCGGTTTTTTTGAGTGTGCGAACCCCAAAAAAATTTTAGCCTCAATTTTTACCAGAATATAGACTTAAGTACTTTTTTTGCCAAAATAAGGGGGGGGGGGGTCCCAGGCCCCCAGGCCCCTCCCCTAGATCCGCCACTGACCCAAGGGGGAACACCGTTGGGGGCGTTATCCTTGTTTTCCTTGCTGTATCCATAAATGAGAGTAAGAGTGATTTAATAAGTGCAAACATGTGACATGCAACTAAAGCCGTGTTCACACTCAACATTGATTATGATCAACTGAAGTATAATTCAGGCAATCATACTCCATGCAATTTTCTTCAGTTCACATCTGTGAAAATTCAAATACAATAGGCAGGGTAACCTTGCAGTGTGAGACAAAATGGCACCGTTTCGCACGGCTGCCACGATTATCATCACCATGCTTGAGGCGAGAAGAATGCCAAGGATAGCTTCTGAGAATACAAGAAGACAAATCCAAATCTTTGCTCCATAAAGCGATTACAAGTTTCGTCTGCTCATATCACCACGTACAGGTGGTTTTCACATTACGTCGTCGTCGCCATGTTGGTGGACGAAAACCAAAAGATCTCTCATTAGCTCCTTTTGTTCGTCCACGTACAATAGTACACTACAGCATTGTTATCTTTGTCTTTAGAGATTAGCTGCAAACCACCTATTCGCCATTCATGTTTCTCAACTACGCACTGTAATTACTTTAAACAACCCTGATTGAAGTAATTATAATTCAATTATAGTCACCTACTGTAATTAGTTGATGTGAACACATTCCAAACTTAATTGGATTATAATTCGATCATAATCGAGGCCTCAGTGTGAACACGGCTTAAGACTTCTATAATAAATACATTAATGAAATGAGACGTTACGTTGCCGCTGGAAGTTACGGAGCTCACGCAAAGCCCACGACAACGGCTAAGAGAACTTCATTCTAAAATACATCTTCGCATTAATTAATAGTTGAGGAAGAAGTTGAAGTAAATAGTATAAAATTAATTATTCAAAGTCTTTCCGAATCAAAAATGTTCATCAACTGAGTGTTTTCGCCGACGCGAAAATGTTTATAACTAATGACAAGTCCTGGAAGATATTTCGAGGAAAGAACATTGGTATCCCAATGCTCTGAGAGCCTCTACGCAACTGGGTGAGTACTTCAAAGAGCATGATAAAACAGGCCGCACACTCTGAGGCGAAAATAGCGCGGCGCGAAGAATTCGAGTGTATTCAGCGCCAGTGTTTTTCCGCGCACACCTAGCACTGCTATTGAATGTGAAAGCTTATGTCCATGGATCATGTGATCAAACAAAGAGGCGGACGCGCCATCATCGCCCTCAGACTCAGAAAATGAAGATATTTTACTAACACTCTTACTTCTCCGCCGCAATCGGAAAATGGATGTACCGGGAGAGGAATGAAATACACGACGAGCGTTAGTTTCAGAGACTAGACATGTATGATTAAAATCGAAATATCACCGTCTTTCTCGACACCGAATGATATTTCCTCTAGCGCTCTCTCGCGTTTATTTCTCTCTTTGGAATTTGCCAGCAATGCATCGTAAAGAAAGGGATAATAAATACAAATCCACTTATTTGTCGTCGAGGATCACCTCGCTCACAACCCCTATATTAGACGCAGCCAACTTTTAATGTTATATTAGGTTATATACGCCATACGTAATGCAATGCGTAATGACGATAAGAGGTTATCGTCGCCAACGCTGAGTTCGTTTTGTGTCCACACACTTGGCAAAGATTTCGTCAGAAGAGTTCGCGGCGAAAAACAATAACAAGCATGTTTGATATTGAGCGCTATTTCCGCAGTGGCAAATGCGCATATAACTTAACTCGGCACACCGGGCGCCTAGTCGGCGGCATGCTTTTCACCGGTGACTTTTTGCTCGATATTTGGTGCTGAGATTTCACAAGCGTGCACAAAAAGAACGCGTAAATTAGCGGCAAGTGTATTTACGATTACACGATTACAAAACGATCTGGTTGCCAATTTCTCGCGATTTTGAACCTGCTGGAATGCTGTTTTGCTGGCTCACTTAAAAAACGCAAGTTTTAAAGGCGATTTTGCCATACTGTTGGAAAGTTTTTTCAATGGCAGGTTTTGGTCACGTCAGGAGGGAATTCAATGAAACGGAAACGTGAGTTTAATTCGTTCCTTAAAAAAGGCTCAGTAGTTTGAGTATCACAATTGGCATAAGTTAACCTTCCTGGATTTGTATACATTTCAGTACTAAAAAGAGGCCACATATTGTTATCGAAACCCAGCTGGTTTAATCCATATGCTGTAACTACTGTTAAAAGAATACTGCTATTCAAAGTCACAAAATTCGAGCATGAGCTACAAATTCTTAAACTGGCGTTTTAATGATTCGGTTCGCACAACACGTGTCCCTGCCCGTCGCGTGTTTGAACGAAATCTTTCATGACTTTCGGCAAGCTCAATACAATCGACAAACTTGAGGTCTTGAAAGCAGCTTTACTTGTGGATGAATTTCCATGGGAACACTGCTCGGACTGTGCTTTGAAGTCGGCGTATAAGCGAGCTAGTACTAGGGAGCTTAAGCACGCGCGTTTTTGAGACGCGGACGGCAACCGGAAGAGAACATTTAGCGTGCCAGGGCGGTGTTGTCTCCCAGATTTTTATACTAATCATCTCTAATGGAAAAAAGATAGTTAGCAATGTCAATGTGGTTGTGCGAAGACAAGCTCCCTAGTCTCCTGTACTCGAACTTGGTCAGCCCGAGTGACTCGGCATCATCTTCCTTGACATCTTCTAAATGGCAAATTTCGGTAATCCCGTTATCAGATAAACGTCTGTGGTGTTTATGCAAAGAAGCATTCTCTCTCACTGTGTGTACATTTTCGGAAAGATTTTACATTAAAAAGTGGCCTGTATCCTTTGATCTGTTGTGAGTGTAGAATAATTTATAAATCAAAAAAACATAGATAATGAATCAAGATTTCACTGTTAAAAAAAAGCAATATTTGTCCAAGAAAAAAATTCGTGCAGGGGGTTTCACCTGGAAAAAAAATTCCTGCACAAGCAGTGCGCGAAAAAAGAAATCGTACCAGCTGAAAATCCCCCACCCCCTCCCCCAGCACTTTTCTAATGGTCCGTCCCTTAACATTTCGTGACCGCTGGAGAGGGTTGGTGGGGAAAAAGCAAAAGTAGCTGGTGTATACACCTTATTCCAAAATGGCCGCTGATTTATGCAGATTCAAATTGGCTCTTGTTGCCTCGTTCCAGATAAAATATTCTTTTTATTTTGTCAAGTCGGAGTTCCAGTACGAATTTTACCGTCCAGAACCGTTAACAGAAGCAGGCGAAGAGGCAAGAATCGAGGAATAAGCCGAGCAAAGGCTAGCCTCCTTCGCAGCCGTTTTTAGGCTCGTCCCTCCCCACGTGGGGAGGGACGAGCCTAAAAACGGCTGCGAAGGAGGCTAAGCAAAGGCAAGCACGAGTGCAAACAGTGAAGGCGCCCGTGCAATGTAAATAACAGCTGACCAGCAGTCCTTTCCATGTGTACTTTGGTTGTAAATAACCACAATTTATGTGAAACGGCAAACGAAAGGTTGCCGCTTGTCATGATAGCATGAAAATTCTTTTATTCTAAATTCTCTCTTAAAGAAAGTTGCTGGGTTGCCTGTGGTACGAAGGGACTGAGTTGGGTGGTATTAAACTGCAGCGTTCTAGGTATTTTTTTCAAGTCGGGGGTCATTAAGACCATTTAAGGGGTCACCCAGAAGTCGTATTCATCCGACGAAACAAATCCTTTTCTGAGGTTAAAAACCTGGCTACCGGCCTATTAATCATTTGTCAGAAAGAAGAAATTCCTGTCATCTTTAGAAAAAATAGACACGCATTGCTTACGTGTGGTACTGAAGTAACACAGCGCTTTTTTCCATATTGTCTACTCAACTGAGCTGCATGCGTTTTGTCTTCCAGGAGATTCAAGTTGTCTTTGCGTAATATGTAGGTCTAACAGTACACGATATTGTTTTGGTATTGTATATTGTAGTGCCATGTGGTAGAAGTCTTAGATAAAAAGCCCCCTGAGAAGACATGTGGTTACTAGCAAAGTACTGAACCCAAAAAGATTGAAGAAAATAAAAGGGAATCGAGAAACATTGGCTTCTGGGCTGACATGTTGATCATTTTCAAGTTCCCTCACAACTTCTTTTCACCACAAGTGTAAGCGTGCACTCTGGGCATCTTAGAGCTTTGTAAACAAACTTCACTTAAATTAATCCTTGTCCAACGGGGTTAGTATCTGGATGGGCGACCTAAAAAATATACCACTTCGTAACGGAAGCATAGGACAGAAAATTCTATTTTAACGCTATCAAATGCGAACCAAGAAAGATATAGATTTTGTTAGCTTTCTTTATGCAAAACAAATATTGATGCAAAAGTAAATAAATATTGATACACAGTTTTTAGGAAAAGCAAAAGGAAGTTTTCAGGGACGGTCGATCGAGAATAAAATATTCTACCATCGGTAACAAAATTTACGACATGAAAACAACATTAAGTTTGAACCACGAATATAAAAAGTTTCCGTCAGCGAAAAACATTATGGGAGATTTTTGTTAAGTTGAATTTTGTTATTGTACTTTTGGCTGCACCGAGTAAATCGCACATCGAATTAAGCGGGCGCTGTGATCAAGTTACCGTGGCATGTTTGCTCGCGAAACAGTGAAGCATCTGTGTCAAATAATGCCAAGATACCGGGTTTTTGTTTTTGTCAGTTTTATTTTTGTTCAAGTGTTATAAATTTTGACAAGAAATGTGCGAATTCAACACAAAGATCACAATCGCCCAACTATTGAGGTTGACCATTGTTTATTTACTCTCCAAGACGACGTTATTTATCGCCAGGTAATTCCATCGTTTTGGGAATAGCAGCTACTTTATTATTCATCAGCGTCACAATTTTTTGCCGATTGTTGAAACTCAAGCACGCTTCCAACAGACCTGTTTAATTTCGTGACTTATGCGCCACCACCAAAATTTTCCCCGTATCACATTTCAACACATGTATGCAAATTTGTTAAGCTCGAAAATTACACAACATGATAAATTTACAGAAGCTGGAAATTTCACACAAATCTTTTCCAGCGAAACATTTATTGAAACAAACAACATATTTGCTATAAGAGGCAAGAAACTCTTCCTATTTCAGTTGCGTGCGTGCAAACGAAACACAATCGCTGTCACAAAGCATATTCAATTAAATAAATTTCTGACAGTTCACATCAAACCCTTTTTGAAAGAACCTTAACCGTAAATGATAAAGCACAAAAGAGACAACAAGCTTTCATTCAAATAATTCTTCACTATCACATTTCCAATTCTTTTTTACCTTTGCTGAGCTGAGTCATAAAATGAATATAACTTGCCAGACAACTTAGATGCGACTTCAGTAAACACAGTGATGCACTCAAGGCGTTCGATTCCTTCAATGTGTGTTAAATCCATAAGAGAATTGCCATTTGACTTCAGTGTTGTATATAATACCAAGTTAAAGCTTATTTGATATCCAACGGCGAAAAATGAAATTGTTGTCGAAGACCATTACTCGTCGCTTTAAAGATTCCAGATATTTATTTTTCATCGCCTAAGTTGTTTTTCCAATTGACGTTCCATTCTTGCGCTCCATAAGGGAATATTTTGTTTAAAAATGCACCAAAACGCAATTCGCGTTACAATGACTTTCAACGCCATTCCAGGTTAATAATTAAATGTCCTCCCGTGTGCACCAGAGAAATCTACGCATTACCCCAGCCCCCTCAAACCTAACAAAATACGCACAGAAGACTCTATGCACAAAGACACCACTAAGCAGGGGAGTGACAGGCGAGACTTTTACCGACAGGGAAAAAAATGAAAAGACGAATAAATGCAACGCAGATTCCAACTGCAACCCAGTAAAAACTGAACTGAAATCAAACAAGCTTCTTTGATTTTTTGGTAAAGCGCATCTTTCAACCTACCCTGCGAGCGGTTGGTTTATGCTACGCTTCCCGAGAGAGAAACTGTAACTTCACGTGATAGTTGTTATCCAATAGGATACCGGATTTTACATGTGTTCGCGATCTTGTACAGGAGTCTTATGGATTGAAAGTATCGTTTGTTTGTGTTTACAAGACCCGTTTGTTTCTGTACAAAGCCACAACGTTACATGCTGTCAGGAAGCGGTTCGACTACTCGCTTTCGTTTGGTTAACAACGTCATTTGAACGTCGACCCTGGTCAACAGCGAGTTTATCAAGCGATTGAAGCATGCCCGCCGATCTACCGAATGAGGGAGGACACCCGTACAAGCTGTCCAAGCACCGATATTTACCAGTAACGTCCCTGTTCCTCCAAAAATTGAATTATCTGGAAACCTTGCTAATAATTGGAAGCAGTGGAAGCAGGTTTGGAGTGCTTACGAATTTAATAGTCACGCGTCTCAATGAGCAGACCGACAAGTATCGAGTGGCTGCATTTATCACATGTATTGGTCCAAAAGCGCTCACCATTCACAATGGCCTTCCGTTCCAGAGCGAAGACGAGAAGAAGAATTTAGCGAAAATCCTCAAATTATGGGAATCCTATTGCCTCGGGAAAACGAACATTATTTATGAAAGATATCGCCTCAATAATCGCAATCAAGACGCCGGTGAATCAATCGACACTTCCGCATCAAATTTGAGATCTCTCTCCGATAAGTGCAACTTTGGAACGCTTAAAGACGAAATGATAAGAGACAGGATTGTCTGCGGAGTTCGTAACAGCTGCTTAAGAAAGAAACTACTCCAAGTATACCGGAACGTACGCTTGAAAAGTGTATAGATATGTTGGAAGCTATGTCAGCGCAAAATTCGCTCGCACCCCCACCCCCTGAGGTGAACTTTGTCAAAAAGCAGTCCAAAGGCGCGGATAAATCATCCTTTGTAAAAGATTGCCGATTTTGTGGTCAAACGCATGAGAAGGAGAGGTCAAAGTGTCCAGCTTTTGGGAAAATTTGCTCTGCTTGTCAAAAAGAGAATCATTTTGCCTTGAAATGTTCCCAAAAAAAGAAGCTGCACAAGACAAAGAAACCAAGGAACAGGAAACCTCCACAAAAGCATTCAGTGAATCAGTTCGACTTTGATGAAAGTGAAGAGGAAATTCTCTCTGTATCCTGCTCCGAAGAAGAAATCAACGCCGTTGATAACCACTCAAACAAGATCCTGGCCACTATGAAGATTGGTGGGAAGGACGTGAAAATGTTAATTGACTCAGGTGCATCCTGCAATGTTCTGCCCATCAAATATCTCCCCAAAGGAACTGTGGTTGAGAAATCGAGTTAAACCCTCAAGATGTACTCCAAGTCAACCATGTCAGCCGTTGGTAAAGCAAAAATTTCCCTAGTTAATCCTAAGAACGTGGAAAGCTATCTGATCGACTTCACTATTGTTGATGGCAATTTTGCTCCATTACTCGGTCTGGAAACTGCTCAGATGATGAAGCTACTGGTTGTGCAAACTCAGAACACTTTGTCCATTAGAGAAGATACATCGTCCTGTGATGCTCAGAAGCCTGAGTTCATACAGTGATGAGTGAATATTCAGACGTCTTTGGAGAAAAGTTGGGACTCATGGAAGGGACCCCTTGAAACAGACCCAAAAGTTGCTTCCACAGTTATGCCGCCACGTCGTGTACCTGTTGCGTTTGAAGAGAAACTGAAGAATGAACTTGATCGGTTAACTCAGAGGAAAGTGATCAGCCCTATGGAAAGAACCTACAGACTGGGTTTCCAGCATGATTGCAGCCAAGAAGCCAGACGGGAACATTCGTTTGTGCATTGATCCCCATTACTTAAATCTAGCTTTAAAACGAAGGCATTACCC
>OX421457.1:15177711-15195211 GCA_949126865.1 Montipora capitata | reverse complement strand
AATGCTCTTTTCACTTATCATCAATACGAAAAACTTCCTAAGAGCAAAACCCTTGAGATGTAATCTTAGTCCTTTCTGTGACGCAAAAGAAGCGTGGGAATGGGGAGTCTCCGGCCACGACACACAACGGGATGGTGCACAATAGATGTAAACAAAAAGGCGACGTTGAAAACTCTTTTTTTTTGGGAAGAGAAGACTTCTCGTAGAGAGGGCGGGATAGAAATTTATCGCTTATGTTGTCACCAAACGTGGAAAGAAAATGGGAATATTTACTTTCATTATTATTTACATGTAACCGACATATGAATTTGTTCCGAGAAGAAGACTTAATATAAACAAATAGACTTCAAAAGTTAAAGGAACTTGTTAAAGCAAGCTACCTTACAAATATTCTACGCTTTTACTATAACAACGAGACTGCAAAGTATCGGTCATTAAAACCTGAAAATTTACTGCGTGGCAAAAACGTTAATGTGCCAATGCACTATTTGGAGAACTTTTAAGCCGTAACGTAATACATATCAGGAGCAGAATTTCAGGGATAAAAAAATTTCTCAATTCGATTTCATTATTTAGAGAAGATTTCTTGGAGGATTGACAAACAAACGATGAGATCATACTAGAGCGGTTTTCAATTGGGTGTCGAAAGTAATTAGCGAATTGCTTTGGTTTATGATTACTTCACTCTGTGATTGGTTCAAAGTTCTCGCGCCACTTTTTCAACCAATCAGAAGTAAAACCAAAACCAATCGTGGCTCGCGCGAGCACATTTTCCCGCGCTTTGTGTCGGCTACGTGTAATTACTTCGAGTTTTGATTGGTTTACTGGATTGTCTCCGTCGTTTTTGATTGGCCAAAGTAATACTTTGGTTTTGGTTGTACGACACTCAATATTAAAAAATCGCTCTAATGAGGCAAAACGTATAAATAATGAATCCCCTGCTAAACATTTGCTAGAAAAAGATTGTACCATACTGGAGGCGTCGTGGTCCATTGGTTATGGCGTTGGGTTTGCACGCGGTTGCCCCAGGTTCAAATCCCGTTCTAACCTCTGGTTTGGATTTGTTTCCGGTCGTTGTCCCGGATTCAATTCTACCACGCTTTGTAAATAGCTAACTGGTTGCTTCCTGCCAGTTGGGGTTCTTAACCATGTTTCTGTCAAGTTTACGTTGTTTCTTTCACATTATTAAAGTCGGGTTCCTGTTAACTAACTTGATAGTAAAGTGTACTTTCACTATTTATTACATCCATTTAGAAATCACTGGCGATCCTTGCAATCTGATTGGCTCTCAGCAGCGCGATTTATTCCCAAATCGCACTATTTTTTGCTCTAAATCGCACCATTTCCCCAGCCAATGAGAAAGAAACACTAAAACAAAACAACCAATCAGATTTCAAGGCTTGTTTAAGGTAACCAATCAAATTGCAGGAAAACGAAAGACCAAGAAAGCCATTGTGTGGCAGATTTTGCAACTTTTGTTCCCAACTGGATCAATGAAATATTGGTACTGACCAAAATCCTGTATTTTAGCGATTAAATAATTATTTTGTGATTTCTAAATGGATATAATAAAGTGGTCATTGAACTTCGTGTCGTGCAATTTTGGTCTGAAATCATACTTGCGATTTCAAATCGAACTCGCGCTGTGCGCTCTTTCGATTTTGAAATCACACATATGATTTCAGACCAAAATTGCACTCCACTCATTTCAAGTACCATTAATAACAAAGCATTTGCATAGACTAATCTATTTAATTTCAGGAAAACACGAGATCAAACCTTCAGCCCCTTCGCTCCACCCGTGTTAGCAGCGTGGGAAATCTTCTGCAGCTGTTTAACACGATCGCTAAAGTCTGCGACCCACTGAAGAACAGTGAGGCCTTTTGGGACAGTATAACGTCGCCAGTTAGAGGGCAATATTCCTGCAAACAAACAGAGACAAACGCGGTTTTACCTCGTTCGTGTAGAGCCTTCAAAGTATATGGCTTTTCTTCCGTTTACAGGTTATCTGGAATGTCTCAAATCATACCTCGAATCTTTTTCTCTCTTATGTACGAGGTGCTTTTTGTTTGCATAATTCTTGTCAACTGCCAAGTGTCGTTCTGTTTATTTTGTCGTGAGAGAAAGTAATAGTGGCTCGCCTAGAGTAGCTACGCGAACTGTAGACTACCATGGCCTTCTTTGTACGTAATTTGTTCGTACATAAAGTGAAAACAAAGTGAAGTGAAGTGCACCGACTGACAATCTGGGTAACCACCCCTTCTTACCCTTGACAAGGTCGCTCATGAGATTTCGCAGGTAGTTCGTGGGCTTCTTTTGGCTTTCACATACGAGCACTATATGATTGAGGTCCTCTCGAATGGTGTTCAACAGCTGGTATCCAGTATTTACCTTGAAAAGACAAAGAGGTCAACAACCTTAACTGGGAGACGTTGCCGAAGGAGTCGAGTTGAATTTGTTCAGCGCAGAAATGGCGCCATTAGCTCAGCCAATCAGAAGAAGACACCAAACAGTGTGTGGCTGTCTCACGAGCATTTTCCCGCCCTAAGCACCGGCGACAGTTTCAACTGGTTCATTTGAATTTTTAAAACGTAGTCAGAATGAAGCAACTTAATATCATGCACCTGGCGTTTAGCGCGGGAAAACACAGGCGTGTAAGTCACAAATGATTCTGCTCTTGACTTTGATTGGCTGAGAGCGTAGCCCAAAATTTCAGCCAATCTCTAAGCGTAGAAATTCAAAACCAAACTGATAGAGAAATTTCTTCCGACACCCGTTGATTGGAAATGGCGAAAATAAAATTATTTCGTTCAATAGTACCTCGCGTTCAAAATAGCGGAATAAAGGATCCTTGATGTTATCCAATGTCCGCTTCAGAGGAGTCAAATCCTATAATAAAAGAATAAACGCCGATTAACTTTAAAAATAAATCAGAGGTATGTATCCACAACTTTGTACCTCACCTTTGGAATCATACTGAGCCAGTTGGTTGCTGTTGTATGCAAAGTTCTCATCCACACTGGACGTGGGTCGCTCTCCGTTCTCTTTTTCCTAAAGGAACGAACAACATAGGAGAAAAGTTACCAAACTTGACCAAATAAGAAAGGTAAAAAGGCCTTATTTTACGAGGGTAACACGCGACAGTGAACTAGAGTTACTGGTAAACTTGTGGCCCTCAGTGCGCACCTTTTACCCCCTTTGCTCCGAAGATGCTCCCTTTTTACGGGTATTCAAAGCTATAGCTACACGGATCAGTGGGAAGTCGTAACAGACATCGATCGAATGAGACGGAGATCGAACTGGCGTCCTCCAGCTCAGAAGGACGCCAATCTCGACCCCAGAGCTCTTCTCTTGACTGAAGGAGAGAAGAGCTCTGGGGAACCTTGAAGCAAAGTGCTTTCTCATTGGTTTTCGTGAATTACAATCAAAAGCGTCTCTAATTGGTGCATTCATGTTAGCACGAGAAGTGAGCAGGCGCCGTAGGGTTCAAATAGCCAATTTTTGGCTATGGGAGCCCTGCTGCGCATGCTCTCCTACTTAGAGTTTCCCAGAGCCTTGGGTCGATCCGAGGCTCTGGTGACGAGAATGAGAAGGACGCGCATTAACTGACTGTCTTTGTCTGTTTCTTGCTGTGCAATAACCACAGTTTTTTATGTTCAAACAGAGAACAAAATCTTGATTGCTGTCGCAATCTTGAAGTTTCTAGACCGATTTTTCTGTGGTAATGTTTCTGATGATGGGGTTCAAGTTGTCGACTTTCGAGTCTGTGGACGAAATCCCACAGTATGACCATTCCAAAGAAAGCAACTGGACTAAAACGAATTTCTCGACGGAGATGTTTAGTGATTAACTAATTCAACTAAAACAAAACACAACTCAATCATTTTAAATAGCTTTCCCTAAGGGTAACTTTTAAAAATATTTTGTTGAACATTGTTTAGCAACATCACAGTATTGATCTCCTTTTTTATTCAAATGAATGTTTAGTTAATTCATTATCTTTTAATAAGTAAAATAAACGAATAAACTTGGCGGTTTTACAAGTTGATGGTGGTGTTTAACGGGTGAAGTAGTGGAAGGCATGGACCGTTTGACTGTAGAAAGGCATTTTTGTCAGAGTAGACATTGAATTAACGGGGATAAACCTGATTTTACCGAAACAGACATAAGCGGACATACGGACCGGCACCTTAAGAAGGAACATAGTCTTTCTTATAATTTTATGCTGATGTGCTTCTGACGCTTTAGCCTAAAAGCCCACGTTCGCCTTAAAATTAAAACGCACCGTGACTGAATTTCGTAACACGAAATTACCCAATAGCTGACATGTTGTTTCCCGTGTGATTCGCCTGAATGCATTCAGCCAATAAGATCACGCATTTAGACAAGCCGTCATTTGAAAACAAAAACAAACGACCGCGATGACTTTTGGGCGAATGTGGGCCTTTGAAGCGCAATCTTTCGAAGTATTTCGTTCTTTCCCAATCTGAATAAATTTATTGTATCTTCCAAAGACAGAATGGTTATTGCATGGGTAACCTGCAAACCATTGCTCGGAAGAGTCTGGATACGACTTTGCAGCGGGTCGGTGGGCGATTATCTCAAAAGCCCGCGTATTCCACACCCGTCCAGCGTGCCAGATAAAATTTCGTAAATGCCACTCGCAAGTCAAAAATATACCATTAATTCTACCTACCTATTCAGTAAACCATTTCTTACCTCAGCGCGCTTCAAATAAAAATTCAGCTATATAGATCGTCTTTTTATTTAAGGGTTTCAAGGCGTATTTTACCATAGCATTAAATTCACTCACTACAACTTTCAGTGTACGGTTAAACAACGTTAAAGTCACGAATTCAACCCGCCTTTTTAGTCATTCATAGCACTTTAGCTGTAGCACTCTGAAATTATTTAAAGACAGCTTCTAATTTACTTACTCGTCATTTATTCCATACGAAACTGGTGCTTCAAACTGCTGGTATAAGCTTCAAATAAAACGTTTAACACGCGTGAAAGCTTTGGTTTTAAGCTCAAGTTACCGAACCGAGAAACTAATTTGAGTCAGAGAGATCAGAAGTAGTTGTTACTTTCGACGTTACAAAGTACACCGAGTGACGAAGATTAATCCCGAAAAGACACACCAGTAGTCGAAGCATATTAGCAAGTTACGTTTAGAATTACCGGTATCCGGCAAAAGCACCAATAAATACAGCTTTAATAAGACCCCTAATAAACGCATAAGCGGATAGCGTCAATGTGTTAAAAGAAATTGAAACGCAAAGATGACGAGAGGGTGAGAAATGAACGCTAAGTGGAACAAAATGAAAGAAGAATATAACGAACTCAAGTAAAAACTCAACAGCAAAACATTAAGCAGTCCCTGTCTTTCTTTGAGGAGAAGCCAACGGCCGGATTGAAAATCAAATCTGAGCGCGATCTTAAGATGCTGCCATCGCAAAAAGTCTCCAGCAAACAAATGTAAAATTTCTCGCTCGACTATTCCAGAAAAAAAGGGACTGCCTACACGTCATTTAAAAAAAAATTATATTATTACTCATTGCGTATTAATAAAAGTTCAAAGGTGTGATTGAATCAATATTATTTTAATCCAAAACTAATACACTGTGTATTAGTTTTAGCTGAAAGGTCAATTGAAAGGTGGGGCAATTTTGATTCTACTTTTCTTTGTGTGAAGACTATATTCTGGAACGTTTAAGATGTGATCAATTTAAAGCTGAGACATGACTTTAACCAGGATATTTTCAAAAAAAAAAAACATTCCAGGGTTGGCTTAGTTTTACGTTTATTCTTATAGTTTACCTCGTCACACAAAAGCACGAAATTCGAACAAAAGCAAGCTACACAATTGAAAAAATGGGTCTGGACTGATATGCTTTGGCAAGGACAAGCGGTTTTCAGTTAAGCCTCGAAAGAAGAAACCAGGTTATACAGGGTGTGTTAACATGATGTCAGGACAACTTTCATTCGATACGATACGAATGTATCCTGGTTATTTCTTTCCGTTTTGTCTTGATACATAGGATACAAATGTAATTTTTCATACCGTCGTGTGAATTTCGATCCCGAAAGACTATGGGCATGAACTCATACTGGTATCTTGCATCAGTATTATATAAATGAATACAAAGCGACACGAGGAAACCAGAACTACTCGAACTGGTATGATGCTAAAAACAATCCCATTCACGGGTAGGATATTTCACACAAAAAATTCCCTTAACCGCTTTGGCCAATTACAACTGGTGCAGATTATAATATTAACCAATCTTAGCGAGGCGCGGGAAAAAACGCACGACTGTAAATGTATAAGTGCACACTTAAACGCTGATTGAATGGAAATATGACGCGAGAACCAATCAGCAAACCCAAAGCAATCCGGGTATTATTCTCGACACTCAACTGAAAACCGCCCTCCTTGAACCGAGGATAATCTCATCCGCGGTTTTTAAGGACAAACATTTCATCCAAAAGGAATGAATCAGCGATGATTTAAAGAAAAGTTCTGTGCATGGTTGAAAGCGGGGTTTTGCGACGAAAGCGACTAAAATGTATCATAACGAACGCGAAGCCATCGTGCGCAAGTTGTCACGGCAACAACAACTTACTTTGCGGGGTCTGGAGAGTAGGCCAACTCGTCGTCATCACTCAACATCTGCATTTTAAGCAGCCTGGTTACCATACCTTGACCTGAAAAAAAAAAAAAAAAAAAACGTGAAACAAATTTTCGTAAAACGCTACAATTTGCCTGAATAGCGAATGCGTCCCTAAGTAGAAGTTCGGTGTATCCAGACATATCCCACAGAGATCTGTATCACTTTCAGCATTCAAAGCTCGCGCTGACTTCAAACTTGACATCAAATGATATTTTGTCCCATTTTCAAAATGGCGGATTTTATGGTGAAAACGTCTCTTTCGTTTGTCACCTGAGCCTAGTTTAATGGCCTGGTGCCCACGAGTCTCCTACTGCTCGGGAGAAGAGCATACGAACTAGTAATCGGAAGCTCTCGGATTTTTTTCGGTTATTCCCGAGTTACCATCTGAATAATACGTCTCTTCAACGTCTGTTTCAGTTTTCTAATCTACACTTGGAAAGTGAAGTACATTTATTTGTCAGACCCATTCTATAAACAAAAATATTCTTTTGTTTCAAAGCTAATAAGCCTTACTAAACTCCAAGCGTTGGTCCGGCCGGATTCGGAACAGCGATCCCCGGCACGGTACACCGAAGCTAAACCAACTTCGCCAACTGGTTGACGTTGGCTGAGGCGATTTGATTTCCTACTGAATCAATAGAGATCTCAATCGGGCGTTTACACTGGTCCTTTGTAGGAAGCTGTAGACTAGAATTGTAATTACCTTGTGTGGTAAGAAGCACCTTCTCTGCGTTGTTAGGCAGGCCGAGCCACGAGGGGGACTGGGCATCAGGGAGAGATTCTGTCCACTGCAGGAACTGCTCACGCCTGAGAAAAAACGTTTTCAAAGCATGTACTGGTTAGACGACGCCAAACAAATTAGCGTTGTGTTTGAAAGTGACACCAGGGAATTTAAGATCTGGTAAGTGCAGGTCTTGCATCAATATAGACCTCTTTCATAATGGCGGCGAAAGAAAATATTCTTTTGTTCCAATGCTAATAAGCCTTACTAGCCTCGCTAGGACGAGCAAATTTCAAAAGAATTCTTGTTTCAAAATGAGGGCAATCTGTCTAACTAACAAAGACTAAAGAATAGAAAAGTGGTCTATTCTATTCGCTTTTTTCACCTACCCATAACAGAGAAATACTGTTCATTTTGGGGACTCTTTTGCGTACAAGCAATTTATATACAGTGAAACTAGGAAGAGTCTAAAAAGTGAATGTATGCATGTTTTACGTAACTCGTCAAAGATCTTTCTGTGGCGATGAAAGTATTTTGAAATCTTAAAAACAAGAAAATCAAACAGTATCCTGTAAAACAAAACAGACAAATAGCCCCAGAGCCCTTCTTGCATCCAACGTTGACTGACCCTAAATGATTTGAATGTGCCTCAGGTACCTCGCATTGTACAGCACGTCTTCACGCGTAAATGCGAACACGGTATTAAGCGTATGTGAACTTTTCGATAAACAATTCACTCCTCACCAAACTACAAGAGTCTACGGTAAAAGGCTGTTGGTTGAAAATTCTCCTACCTAATTCCCTCTGGCATCATAATGTGCTTTCCCTTCTCTCCATCGACATCGAGAACCAATGGGAAATCAGATTCAAAGCTACTGACAGTGAACAAGCGACTGACAAAGGACGTCATCAGGCGCTAAAAACAAACAAAGAAACAAACAACATACCTCGACATCAACCAAGAGCCCATGATTAGGAGCGTAAAATTTCATTGTATTTACGATGCGGCGTTTTTACACATAGTTATTTTTAGATTGATTTTCCCGCGAAACCAGACTTTTCCAGCAAATCACAAGTGTCGCATGAGAAATTATTACCCATTGGATTGAGAACGGTCAATCCTGCACGCCAAATCTCATTTAAGAACTCGTCAAAAAACCAAAGCTTGATCTGTGAAAAAAGTATTGAATAACGAACCTGATCGAAGTCATTGTCAATACGTCCGCCATAAATGGCCTGTGACAACAGAGCTTGGAGGGCATCCCACGGAACTTTGTTGGGTGGAAGATTCGTACGGCCCTGAAAACGCAAACAATAATTAAAAGAAAAGTAACATTTCGCATTTTTGAGTGTTTGGCATCTTGTAAAAATTTCGGTGGAATGACCAAGCGAATACAAATTTGATATGAGGAAGAAACAGTATTCGAGAGATGATCGGGCGCAATTTTGTCCTCTACGGACCGACTAAGGAAAGTAAAAAAAAAATGTTTCTTTGGTTTCTTCGATGACAAAGAGGCTGCGCCAACACACTCCTCGCGTAGGTCCGTTACTCAAGGTTCTTACAGTAGCACCATCTCAATCGGAAGCGAGAGAATAAAAATCAAAGTCCCTGTCCTACTCAATGTTGCGTTACTCGAATTAAAAGTCACGCACCTGAGCAACTGCATCCAGCCAAGTGTCCAAAGTGTCACACGCGACTCTCAGATCAGATTCACTGAACTCGTAACGCTTGGACCAGCCAAGAGGCACGTAACGCAATCTCTCTTGAACGATAGCATGGAACCAAGCAAGTAGAAAGTACAGACGAGCTCGCTCACTGGGCGCCTGTGATAAAAGTCAAAACACAAAATATTGTTCACTGATATAATCGCAGATGTCATACTTTTTGTCGTGACAGTTTTACTGCCAGCATTCTTCGACCGAGGAACATGAAGTAATAAATGAGAACGGTGCACTTTTCATCTCCCGACTTAAGCTCAATAACACATTTACCTCTTTGTGACGTCCCTTTAAAATGGCAGAAAAAGTTGCGGAAAGTCGACAAAATTTGCACAATGACGTCACAAAACGCTTTTTGCACAACAGTTTGTGACAACATCTAAGGGGAAAAACCCCAATGCCTCTCCGTAACTTGGCAACTGGAGGTTAGGGGCGCTTTAGGCTTTTCAAGGACTTTCTTGGACACTATTTCGAATAAAATTTAAGACTTCTTTCCCATAACACAGTTGTGTTTTCATTTGATACAAAGTCAAGGATCCTGACGAACCAAAGAAACCATTTTCAAGAACTTTTAAGTTCATGCTTCTGTTTTCATTACGAGTACGAATTTTCTTAGGCCATTCTTCAGGGAAGGACAGTTCCTATTTTTTTTTAAATAGCCGGTCGCAAAGGTCTTCAATGGTCCTTATTGGAGTTGAGCCTGCAGGCACATTTTCTTTTGTTTAAAACTAGCTACATGCAAAAGAGGCTTAAGGGTCAATTCAATACAGAATGACCCATTAGCGTCGTTCATGTGGCAAAACCGCTGATAACTCCGATAAGAGCTATTCTTTTTGCCAAAATTGTCACTAGCATTTGAGTGTTTTCACTTGAGCCAGCTTACCTTACACATTCGTGGAGCCGGTACAGCACTGAAGGTTCGCAACAAGTTAGCTTTTACTCCTGGAGGCGGCTCAAACACGAAAACACGCGATGCCCTTAGCAAGTTCACAGGAACCTAAAACGAGAAGAATTTCTGTAACAATCGCGTAGGATGGGAGATGAAATATGATACGCACGAGTTTGAATCATGTTAGCACAATGACGGGTAAGCAGTCATGCAAAACGTTACTTTTCTCGATGAAACCTTTTTTAAATCGTGAGATAGGTTGGAATAGATTTCAAGGGTGATAAAGGAAATGAGGAAGGAAGAGGGCGCATGCATGACGCAAAGGGAATCGTGAATACTCCGCGTGGTTCACTAGCGCGCCTAAAGGTACCTATAGGAATGTTTTGATCACAGTTAGCAAAAAAGAAGGCAAACTTTAGCCATTTGTAAATTCGTAAACATTATTAGATTCTTGGAATGGGCTACCTATATTCTCTCATCAAAATCGGTTTGCATCTAGTTGCATGATTCACTGAACATATAGGGGGGTTTGGTCAAAGGTTGAAACTTGCATAGAAGAGTGACATGGGCAATTTGTTTCTTTTTTAACGAATTCGAGTAAATTTCTGACGCAATTTCAACCTAAAAAGATCAGTTGCTTCTCCATGGACAAATCCATTTTCCCACGGAAATAAAATGTCTCACGAACTTGAATCCAGATCTGACATTGACAATTTTTGTTCCTTTTAAACGAACGCAAGTAAATGTCCCTCAAGTATTTCAAGTATTTCACGAAGGAAAAATCCACTTGCTCACCGGAAAAAATGGCAAATGGAGTCACAAGTATCGTAACTTTGGATTGTACCTTTGGATTGATTTCCATCGTCATAAACAGCCTGAAAGCTGCGTGAGGGTTTAGGGTGTGCAATTTCTTTTCCAAGGTTACCAACCACTGTGGAGCCAAGTGAACATTCTTCAACAAAACCCACCTGGAAAAAGATAAAAGAAAAAACGTAGCGCGTCTACGAACTCTGTGAAGCATAGGTTTGGTTTAAATACTGGAACAAGTAAGGTAAAGGTAACGAAAAGCCGCATACGAGCCTCTGAGACTCACAAGGAGGCACCTTATCCCGGTTTCAAGTAGCATGCATGAATCGACGGAGAGTATTGCCCTGGACGGGATGCTAGTCCAACACAGGCTTTTATCTAGCCTGTGCCCATTGGTACACCTGGGTCGAGACAGACAGTGTGGAGCACTGTTTCTCGTCTAAGAAAACAACACGATGACCAAGCAACTCTTGAACAAGCGACCCTGGGCTCGGGAGTCCGAAGTGCTGACCGTTTCACCACTGTGCCTCCAACCACTTAATTGCATGTAAACATCGTGTATTGTTGAATGTTTTGTTCTTGAAAGAAGTGCGCTATTAGAAAATAAAGTAGCCGCGTTTTCTGAAATTGGCTCCAGATTTGTCGAGGAAAAAAGGAAAACGAGGAGATGAAAATCTTTGCAAAACAGAAGCACATTTTACAGAAAACGACTCTTGCCTTCCAGACTTTGTAGCAGAATTGATAGCTTTATCCGCAAGGCTGAAACCCTCAGCAGAACCTGAAGAAGAATAAATAACACTTTAGTGCGCATAAGCCAGCCTTTGTTGGACAAAGTGACCTAAAATGGTTAAAGCAGGGTTATGAGCTGACAACCCCGCAAAGATAAGCCCATGAACAGCTTCTAATAAATGCATACACCCTCGCAATGATTTTGGAAAAATTCTCATTCATGTGACCATGAGAACTTTATATATTCTCTACCACAAATACCTACAGTACTCTTTTGTCTTACATTTAAGTACTTTGAAGCGAGAAGCAAGTCACACTTCGTGCATTCTCAAGTGAACAGAAAACCCAATTTCAGCGGATCCCCTTTCTACCTAACAACCCATTTAGGGAAACCGATATCGCGGCCATGTCGTCATCTCTATAGGTTTCATGTCTTACCAATAGCAATGGATGTGCACTGCTTGTTCTGTTCGGCTGCTAGATCATCCACCCATCCACTAGCATCATAACCAGTTACAGAGCACAGTAACAAGGGTGTGGACGCCTTGACCTATTGAATTGAAAACGTCAGTTTAGGAGCATATTCGGATTCAGCAAGGTAAAGAAAAGATCTATTAATTCTGGCGCTTCCGTCTTTGTAGGCGTTAGTGTTTGGATCTACGGTTTAAACAGGCAATGTAAACCATGAGAGTTGGAGAGCATCGCACTTAAACAGCAACTAGCGCAGGTGTGAAGACAAAAAAAAATCCCGGATTGAACGGGGCTCGAACTCATGACCGTGCGCATGCGCTGCTCTACTCTACCAACTGAGCTATCAAGTCAACTGGTAGCTGGAGTCACTTTGTGAGTTCGAGTAAAATCCCGTAATAGGTGCACGAATGCATGATAAAGTGTTTTGGCTCGCGTGACCAGTAACCTTGTTTTTCTACCGAAACAAAAGAAAACGTTTTTATGATAATAGAGCTTAATTCCAGGAGGCATAGTTAGGAACACCGTGATGTCATGCAAAAGCAAATAGAGGGTTTAAATTGGGTGTTTGGTGGCATCCCTTTGCGATGCCAAATAGTCTCTTGTCTCAACAGTCCAATTGCCCAGGACATAATGTTGACGCTCTGGAGGGTGACTTACACGAAGGCTTCGCCTACTTTGGTCACCGTTCACAGATCAATAATATTTGAATATCTTAGTCTTCTTTGTCGACAAATGTATATTTTTTTCTGTTCTTTGTAACTTGTCGTGACTAAATATCTTTTACCAATGCGTAAATAAATTCGACTTGACTTCAAACCTCGTGTTCCACAACTGAGGCCAGGTCCAGTCCCTGCTCGGCTTCATGCATGAAGTTGTCGCCGAGGATAGTTCCCACTACCATTTGGGCCATGGCTAACACACGGTCAGGACGCAAGGCCTGGATCACGAGCAACTGGTGGACTATTTGACCGATCTGGGCTGGAAAGAAAAGCAAAATAAATTGACAAACACTTAATGGGTCTTGTTTTTTGTCTTGTTAAAGGCATTCATTCATAATAACGCTTTTGCCATAACTCAAAACTTGAAGTAAACAAAGAATTTAATTTTTGCCAGTAAGTTACTTACACAGCGAGAGTTCCGAGTCCCAACATGACGGTACATTGCGCTCTGGTTTGCTGGAATCCAGCCAGTCGAAGAAATCCCTGCGGTTGAAATCCATGTAAGCCTGGAGCTCCTTAAAGGCTGGTAGCTTGGATAGACGAACAACTGCAGAGGCCTGTGAAGACATAAACAAACGGCCCCTTCATTGAAAAAAAAAAAAAAACTACTTCAGATTCTTGTTACCACGTCTTCATTTTCAATTTTTCATTTAATTCAGCTAGGTTACCTAAACAGCAAACGTTAACAGTCCACATTCACAAATACCATAATAATCTTTGTTTGCCATCCAAAATCTTGTATGAGCATTGTTTTCAGTTTCTCTTCAGACTTACAATGGTCCCAAGAGAAAATAAAAACAATGCTTATGCAAAATTTTGGAGGGAAAACAGAGTATTATGGTATTGGTTTTTTGAAAACGGCTTGTTATTGTTTAGCTTTATTACCCTCCCCCCCCCCCCCCCCCCGCCCCACACTACAACAGCGGGAACTCCATGCCCTCCTTCCGAACAGTGTAAGGTTTCTTGGACGCTTCTTCAGAGATCAAGAACCAGACTTAAAACCGTCCGAGAGAATGCACAGGGTTACCAACTGTACTTCTTGTCCGAGAGGGCTAAACAACTCCTCAGTTCTTGCTGATCTGAACGGTCTTTTAAACTCCCAGTCCAAAGACATCAGCCCGTCCCACATGACACATCAGCAAGCTTACATCAGGGGATGGAAGAAAAATAAATCATTCCAGAAGAGGTAACGAAGTGGTAAAGGCTTACATCAACAAATTTCTGGGTTGAGTTTCGTCGCTTTCTTATCCTCCTCGGAACAAACATTTCGTCGCGTTCCAAATTTGAGCCCCAAGTCAAATAACATACGACAATTGAATGACGTTTATTATCAAATTTCCTGATATTATCCTATACCTGTTCAGGTTTAAGGCCACTAATTTTTGGTGGCTTTCCGGAAAGAACAGATTCTCCTCCTCGCAAGAACATGTTAAACTCGTCTTCATATTCTTTCTCTCTGTAAGAGAAAAATCACGTTAATACTAATACCAATATACCACTACTAAATACTACAAGAGCCTTTAGGCTAGTGTGTATACCAAGAAAATACAAGTGACTCGTGGGATATTCCACGGTATACCACGAGAAAGGGTTGCATAACTATTTTACACCATGCCGTAGAAAATAAAGTGACCGACAAGGCACGATGGAAAGGTTGGGTGTGATAACATTGAATTGCACTGATCGATGGGAAGGTTCGGTGGAATACTGACGAATATACAACGGCTTTCCTGCATTTTGATTGGCTGTAATTTCTATGGCATGGTATAAATGCCAATACAATATTGACAATATTACAGTACCAACACTAACACTAATTTCAGTAACAACAATTATCATCATAACCACTACCGTCACTTGGTTTTCAGCCATGTTTTTCAAAGAAAACAAAAGAAAACGTTTGAATAATAATAGAGTTCAATTCCCGGAAGATTGGGTCGGAACACCAACATGGCGGTTGTGACGTCATTTGAAAACCAAGAATTAGTAATTGACGAGAATGAACACATAACTGGTGACCAAGTAATTTACATTACGAAGCTCCCACATACTACATACTAATTATCCACTATTTCTCGTGGGACCACTGTAAGTCCCAAGAGAAAATGGAAAACAATGCTTATGCAAAATTTTTAGGGCAGACAAAGAGAATTATGGTATTTTTAACAGTGGATAATTTACGACGTTGATGGAGGCAGATCATTGGGCTATTTTCCAAGCGCAACCGATGACGTTTTCTAAACAATGAATTACAAGCTGCTTGTCTCCTTCAAGTTGGGTTTTTTGACACATAAGATCCCGCAAGCTGCCAGCTTTAAACACTGCCGTGTATAAATGAAGGTTATTTTCATTATCAAAGAGACAGTTTATCATTTAAGTCACACTTATACGCGGTCGGGAATGGTCATATTTAATGTAACATGAAAACCATCGAGAAAGTTTGCGAAGAAGTTATCGCAGACCAAATTCGTTGCTTTCAAGTGTATTTATTTGGCAGCTTTGTTTACCAATCCAGCCATGAAAGCAGTGACTGGGGAGGTGATGGAGGCTGCTTTCACACAGAAAGTGGGGAACCTTTACCAGAGGCCTACATGAAGGCAGAAGGGAATGATAGCAACTACGAATTCTATGGCAACTGGGAAAAAGTCGTGCTGCACGCATTTTAGTACATTTTTTCGCCGTGCTCCGCAAAACTAGGGAGCTTACGAAACGACGACGCCGACAGCAACGACGACGCTAGAAAACAATAGGCTTACTGAGCAAAAACAATGGCTCTGCACGTTCTGCACGCTCTGCACGTGCGTTTTACATTTTGGTACATTTCTTTGCCGTCATCTCCTAAATGACGACGTGAAATGACCAAATTCAAGGTTCTGTGGAGGACGTTAACACATGACGATGAATTTTCAGTTCTCTCTCTACGCTTCCAACCCACTCATACCAGTTTAATTCCTCGACAGTTACTACACATTTTTAAAGCGAAACGACATGAAATAGTAGTGATATCAATAACGCGAACTCCTATTTTTACATGAAGTAGTCGTAGCCGTCGTCGTCCTCGTTTCGTAAGCTCCCTACTTAAGCGACGGCGACGGCAACGAGAACGTCATCTCAAAATATAAACTCGCGTTATTGCTATCACTTAGAAATGGACAAAAGTGAAAGACGCACCTGCAAGGCGTGCAAAGCTATTGTTTTTGCCCACTTAATATGCAAATTTGTGACGTTCTCGTTGCCTTTGCCGTTGTTGCTGCTTAAGCCCGCCGCAGACGGTGAGGAAAGAGCTGAGCTAACTGCCTCGCGAGGCGGTTTGCTCAGCCGTTTCCTCACGTGTGCGGGGAACATTTGGTGATAAATTCGCTTTGCGAGGCCGTGAGATATTTTTTGCCTCGCGAGGCAAATTCCTCATTGTGTGCGGCCATCGTGAGCATTGAGTTGAGCTTGGTCAATCAAGCATCCAATAAAAATACAAGGCATTCTCACGTGACTTCAGTGACGTCGGAATTTCTTCCTCCGACACCATCTTGAACCGCTGGAGTCACGTGAGTATGCCATGTATTTTTATTGGATGCTTGATTAAACCAAGCTCAGCTCGATTCTCACGATGACCGCACACAGTGAGGAATTTATCTCGCGAGGCCAAAATATCAAACATGTTTCATTTTATCCTCACGGCCTCGCGAGGTGAATTTCTCACCAAAATTTCCCCGCACACGTGAGGAAACGGCTGAGAAAACCGTCTCCCGAGGCAGTTTGCTCAGCTCGCTCCTCAAGTGTACGGCGGGCTTTAAGTTCCCTAGTGAGTTTTAGCAACAACGACGACGGCTACGGCAACGACAACGTCACAAAGCAAGAACATCATTGGTTCAGGAAGAAAAAATAATCGTGCTGCATGTGCAGCACGCATTTCAGTGCACTTCTTTGTCGTAGTCCACAAAACAACAACGTGAAATCACCAAAAAAATACAAAAATAATAAAAAAAAAGGAAAGGAACTTTATTTAAGCGACTAGTCGTTCTAGCGCTGAAGCCTGAAGCACTAATTGGGGACACTGTAAATTCTAATTAACAATTAACACAAATCAAGTCGAATGTTGGTTTTTGAGGAGAGGGGAAACCGGAGAACCCAGAGAAAACCTCTCGGTGCAGAGTAGAGAACCAACAAACTCAACCCACATATGAAGCCGAGTCTGGGAATAGAACCCGGGCCACATTGGTGAGAGACGAGTGCTCTCACCACTGCGCCATCCCTGCACCCCGAATTTCAGGTTTTGACGACGAGAGCACACAACAGGAAATCGTTCTCTTTTTATCTTCACATTAGAACCGTTCCTATAAATCCAGTTATAGGACAGCTTGCCCCTGTTGTTCAAAATGGAATAATCGCGAAATTCTTACGATAGCGCTAAGTTATATTTTGAAGTGAAATTGTAGTTGACGTCGCCATTGTCCTTGCTAAATTCCCTAACAACGTGAAATGACCAAATTTATGTTTTTAACTGACGACAACCCGAACACACAAAGTCAATCTTCACTGTAACTCTTTGAAATTAAAATGGAAATGAAGCATGTGATAGAGCGGTTTTCAATTGAGTGTTGAAAGTAATTAGCGAATTGCTTTGGTTTATGATTACTTCACTCAGTGATTGGTTCAAAGTTCTCGCGCCACTTTCTCAACCAATCAGGAGTGAAACCAAAACCAATCGTGGCTTGCGCGTGCACATTTTCGAGTTTTGATTGGTTTACTAGATTGTCTCCGTCGTTTTTGATTG
>OX421457.1:15160211-15172711 GCA_949126865.1 Montipora capitata | reverse complement strand
CAACGTTTCACATTACTCCTGGAGCAATTTAAGTGGAGACTAGAACAGCGCTTTTTCGTCCTGCTTAGAGAAGGCTAAAAATTCTAGTATCATTCACAGTTATCACAAACGACAGCACTTTTCCTTGTTTATTGTTTATCTCAAAGACTCCACAGTGTTGGCTCGACCCGAGGATAGTTTTGCCAACTGGTGGCCCAGTGCTTCCGCATTTGAACCAACGAGTCGGTATCGTGCTCGGCAAACTCCATCTTACCTCAAATGCAGTATATCTAAAGCAGGAAGAAAAACGCTGACCATACATAAGGTTTGCAACTGCATGAGCAAGAGAAATCTGTTCAACTCACCTGGACAAGCAGTGGGTTACCAAACCTGAGAGCGCTTTCCAGATTCTTACGGAATGCATCATCGAGGAAGCTGCAACAAAAAACGGAAATAAACAAGGGTGAACAGAAAACAATCTGATCTCGGGCTCAAGAAATACATGCTCTACAATACAGCCAGAAGATGTCTGAAGCTGAGACAGGCAGGAAAATTTTGCTTCCAAATTTAACCCAATTGGTTTGGACGATACATTAATATGATTCCATTAAAGAGCCGGACTTGAATTCTAAAGGTCCCGGGTTGAAGTCTTCCTCTGACAAATCTTAGCGCCAGTCGGACGACAAGCAAAATAGTTTGGACTATTAAGGTAATTTGATGATGCAATCCTGGACAAAAATGTTGGGACACTTACGTTCCTCCTCCATACCTAGACAAATTATTATCTCTCCCGTCAAACAATGTGATTGCCGAGGGATACTTGCATTATTTTGGGTGGGAAAAGGGAAAGGAGAGCTTCAGTAACAACGGCAACGAGATTGTCATGTCAAAATGTAAATGTTCGCGTTATTGTAATCACTTCGTGACTATTTCAACCTTTTTAATATGACAAGGGTGTGGTAGTTCCTCAAGAATGACACTGGTCGGGACGGCGCTTAATTTAGGGGAGAGAATGAAAATTTATCCTCAAGTGCTAACGTCCTACATAAAACCTCAAATCTGGCTATTTCACGTTGTTGTTTTGCAGACGGCGGCAAAGAAATGGACAAAAGCAGAAAGGGTACGCGCAGGGAGTACAAAGCTATTATTTTTGCCCACTAAATATGCAAATTTGTGACGTTCTCGTTGCCGTCGCCGTTGTCGCTGCTTAAGTTCCCTACTATCTACCTTGAGAAAAGTCTCAACGAGTTTTGCCCAGGTTTGTAGTTGTTGCACAAGGGCTAAGAAATTCCATATGGACTATCTTGTGTTTGACGACATTAAGTGGTAATTTAGGTACTACCTCGTTTTGTTGATCTTCCGTCCTTTGTACTCATTCAGAAGGAACTCTGTGGCTTGTCCCGAGGGGTCAATGATCAGTGGATAACGGTTGAATCTTTTCAGCATAATGGCATTCTCTGTGCAAAGATCATCTGCAGGCAGCGAGTTTGCCTGCCACTGAAGACGTTCGTCGGCGCTAGACAAGTACTGAAAACATACACACAAACTGGTTAAGCAAAAAATGCAGTCAATTTACCTTAAGACTTGGTCAAACGGCGCATATTAGTGGATGACTAATGAACAGTCCATGAAAGTCGAGATTCTCCATCCCGTTTGACCCTAAGCTATCACGCACTCTCACCGACCTTGAACATATTCAGATTTTTCGTGACAGTGGATGATACTGAGATTACTCCGTTTGACCACCAGCACGATAGTCAGTGATAATTAAGGACACTGTGTTTTGGCCCTGTCACAAGAAGCTCACGCAAACAGGTTATGTGAGAAAGGTTACCTATACTTTTCGGACGTATATTAACCGTTTGGCAATGGGAACCGAATGATATATGATGACAGTCAGTGTCGTGATGGATTCTTAAGGGTGCATAATTAAAATGAGGGTAACGTGGCAGACGCAATGGAACTGAAAATAAAACTTGACTGAAGTCGCTTTGCTTACCTCCACTCTGGCAATATCCGGCCTGAACTGAATGTGTGCTTGCTGCAAGTGCGAAGCCCAGGAAGTAAATAAATTCTGACGCAGCTGTTGATCGAAGTAGCCTGAAAATCAAAAACACTTTTGGTTCATTTATGTTGTTATAGAAGTCAAGTCAAATCAAGTCACTTTTTATTTTCACTCACACAAATATTATTTGCAAAGAACTAATATTAAGACAATTTCAAGATCTAAAAATAACAAACACAGATAAACAAAATACAACAAGGGACACCTAAATAGTTCAGGCAACTAATCCAGTAGGTGACACAAAGGAAAATAAAATTAAGGAACACAGTGCTGAAACATTATAGTGCGAAAATAAAGTTCTATTCTATTCGATCTCAACCTGACTCCGAGGGTTTTTCTCCGAGTACTCCGGTTTTCCTCCCTCAGCAAAACCGACTCCCAGCCTATTCCATCTGGCTGTGCTGCTGTGCTCCGAGGTCATACATGGGTCGTGTTCAGGGGCCGAGCGACTAGCCGGCAGCACAGCTCCTTCGGTCCGATCTCGTCAAGCCGCGCAATTAGCAATTCAGTCTCCGCCTGCGAGTAAGGGCGTTTAGCAGGTTACGTATTACGTATTATTACGTATTTTTAATTTCTGACCTGCATAAGCCAAGAATGCTGAAGACAACAAGACATCTCCGACAATAGTTCCCATCTGTGTCTGGAAGGCATTACTGCTTGTCTCCCACCTTTGTCTTTCAACCGACAAACTGCGCAACAAAGCGGTGCTGCGGCTTACCTAAAAAAAAATAACACAACAGAACTTAACGAACAAGCTACCTTCGTCGACATGGATGCTACGTCCACTGATATTCATATTGTTAATATCAATATCGTGCCAATATCGGTATGATGGATTCTACCTTTACCGATACCTCAGAGTATCGATACCAATGCTAAAGAAAATGTTAGTTTTTGGAATTGTTTTTAAAGTGGGTGGGGTGGGAAATATACCTAACTGACCTCCTACTATTTTAGGAGCCTCGCTCCTCTCTATGCTTTTGTTCAAATTCATCCAAACATGATTGGCAATCAAGAGTGGCGATCAAACAGCGCGTCTTCGAAGTTAACAAACGAGGTTGACTTGAATACAGACATCGTTTTTACGCCTGCTAGTCACGTGAGCAAACTACTGGTAATAAAAAACCCGATGTTTGTATCGATAACATTACGATCCATTGAACATACATGCTTACGCACTATTTCCGCCAGATATCGTACCAGTCCAAAGAATATCGATCACCGCAATAGTTACACTACTTATTAACCAAGACAACAACAATACAGTCATTACAGAACAGTTTCAACAAGTCTTCGATGCATTCTTGAAATACAGCCTGGCGCTTCATTGCCAAAACGGCCATCTTACCTTAGCTTCGACAGCAGCAAGATCGGCCTTAATGGCCTGTGCCTGACTTATCAGAGCAGCGTATTCCTCTTTGTAGCGAGCGATGCTCTTCTCCAGTTCGGCAATGACATGGCTTATCTCGTCAGCCTAAAACCAATATCACAGAATAAGAGAAGGCCATCGAAATCCAAATGCTTTCTAAATATGCATTTTTTACAAACATACATCTTCGTATTTGAGAATCAAATGTTAAACTTCAAAACCCTTTAAAAAGAATACCGATTTCAAAGGAATTTGTCAAATGCTAAGACTTTATTTTCTTTTTTTCGCTCTTCGTCCAATAGAACATGACATGGGATTCGGCTCTGGGCCTTTTCTCAATAATTTTTTTGCTTTGGACCGCTATTTTCCAACGCATTTGCATGATTCAACTCTCAAAATATTGTAATCTGTGTTCCTAATGCCACATCATTCTAATCTATTTTGTATTGACTTCTAATTTAACTCCCCATTTTCCGAATTCAAAAGGAGGCATTGTTGAATTCACGCGAGCCTATTCTTTGAAAGAAAAGTACAAGTTTCTGTATCATTTTGACTTCTGAAAGGATCTTAGCGCATCAACGTTGATGTGCTATTATTTAAAATAGGTTTCGAATACCTCTCGTATCATTGTTCAACTAATTTAAAATTAATCATGACAATAATGTTTGTTGGTCGACCTTGATTCTGCTGGCCTGAGCTTCTATCTCCAAACTCTTCAGCTCATTCCTTAATGGATCCACTTTGGTGAGCATGTCTGCATAACTGATCTGCGCAGAAAGAAAAAGATAATGAAAGAGCGTTTTTCAATTCAGTGTCGAAAGTAATTAGTGAATTGCTTTGGTTTTGCATTACTTTACTCAGTGATTGCTTCAAAGTTCTCGCGCCACTTTTTCAACCAATGAGAAGTAAAACCAAAACCAATCGCGGCTCGCGCGTGCACAGTAATTCACTGATTACTTTCGACACTCAATTGAAAACCGCTCTATGATAAACAAATTGAAATTGCTCAAATTGATTCAACAAAATTCAATAATTTTTTTATTACCTTTACGCAAGAGTAAAATACTTGTACAAAAAAATATAAGATGAAATTTGGCAGCAAGAGCTTCCAAGACGTCAGGACCAAGTAGGAAAACTCTACAATTTGGCCCAATTTGTTTCCAATTCACTTTCATTCTGCCATTGTCACATTGAACACAGTGCACTTTGCTTTTCCTTGAAAATTGGCACTTTTAGCCTCCCTTTCAAACGTAAAATTCAAAAGAATATTCAACCTTAGACGAGGCCAAAAGGACCAATTTGCAATGAAACAATGGCAGCCATTTTGGAATAAGGTGTATGTCCTTCGAATTTTAATTTCAATACCAGAAAACACCTTTGTCCAAACGAATTAACTCACCTGTGCCACAGCCCACTTGACAAGAGGCCCACATGCTACGCTGGCGCGGTTCACTTTCTCAAAATTGTAATCTGGATTGCTCATGTATTTGCTCAACATGATCTTACGGATGTCATCCCTAAACAAATACCAGAATAACGTTAACTCTGGTTGTAAACTTCAGGCTGGTTTACACAAACGATGGAAAAAGAGTACTACGTTACAATCTGTTGACGTTGATACAGTTTAGGCCGTGAGCAGTTTTTTTCCCATTACGATCGTTAAGCTGGCAGAAGAATTAAGCAAAGCTGGGCTTGAGACACGAAAAAATTACTTCAAACTATCCTTAATTCCTTCGACCTTGCCGTCTACTTTTCTTGAAAGCTGGTCAAAATCTTGATTCCAAGCTAATAGCATACAGTGTGTAACTTTGGGGTGAAAGAACTCCAATAGGCTACTTTAAAAATACCACAATACTCTTTTGTTTGCCCTTCAATATTTTGTATATATAAGGATTGTTTCCAGTTTCTCTTCGGACTTACAATGGTCCCAAGAGAAAATAAAAACAATCCTTATTAAAAAAAAATTGGGGTGGCAAAACAAAGAGAATTATGGTATTTTTGAAAGTGGCGTATTCAGTACGTACGAGATGTCCTCAGTGGAAAAGTTCACAACAGTGGAAATGAAATTATCCTTGATTATGACACCGCGGATGGCTCGCCAGTCTGTCGCTTTTTCACCTAGAAGCAAGCAGATGGACTCCAAAGCCAACTTGACAGCAGGTGGAGGATTACCCATAGAACGGACCTCGACTAAGTGCTGTTTCTTGATGGATTGTACAGCTGCAGCGAATAATAAAAAACGAGTTTATAACAGTTTGCAACTGCTGAAGTGGTTTCTATAACTACGATGATTTTTCTTAGTTTTGAGTAATCGTTAGTTATTATCCTACAGTAGCATACTGATAGTAATGATTCCAAGTTCAAGTGAGGCCTAACACTACTGCGAAGTTTTTTATACCCAATTATTCCATCAGAGATCAACCCTCGTATTGGAATTGGGCCCCGCACACGCGGACAGAGAAAAACTCCGACAAGGGTGGGATTTGAACCCACGACCTTCGGATTTGATCAGAACGGGAGCAGGCCGTGGGTATGTGAGATGTAAATCCGAAGATCGTGGGTTTAAATCCCACCCTGGTCAGAGTTTTTCTCTGTCCGCGTGTGGGCCCAATTCCAATATTAGGGTTGATCTCTGATGGAATAATTGGGTACAAAAAACACAGTAGTGTTAGGCCTCACTCGAACTTGGAATCATTACTTAGTTTTGAGTGTCGGAAGTACTGTAATTCCTTTGGGTTCGCAATGCGAAGCCTAATAATTAACTTGGAAATCTCGCACCACTTTCGCCATTTTGAAAGAAAGGGACTGTTTTACATACAGTTATATTCAGTCAAACGGTTAGGCTTCAGGGATAAAAACAATCGGCTGCCGTGAACTAAATCAAGAAAATTACTCTGGGCAATAAATGAGTCAAAGTGCAAGGCAAATACTGAGCACTGGAAAATGCGTCGAAACCCAGAACAACCGGCTTTGCATTTGAGTCACATTGGCTAAGAAATGGCACCAGATCTTTAGGCCAATTACCAATCATCACCAATCGCACTTAATTTAAATACGTAAACTAAAGAAATCACCAAGGTACTGTTCACAAAAAACTGCACATTTATTCGTTCCTGCATGCTTTGTTCCCTCCTGTGCCAAGCTATCTCCTTTTTATTCTTGGTTCCTTCTTAGTTTGGTCTGTAACCAGTACCCGTCTCAGTTTCGTCCATAACCCGCACTTCAATTATACATATTTCATTCATGGAGTCCTTCATGGAAACACATGAGCCCAACAAATTGATCTGCTCCCAACTGTGTGGCTTCATAGCTCAGTTGGTAGAGCATTTTGCATCGGCATCGCAGAGGTCACGTGTTCGAATCTCGTTGGAGCCACCTGAATATTTCAGGTTTCTACAAAAGACAATTGCTTAAATTGTCCAGATACGTGCACGGATCATCTCTCAAAAAGCAAAGCACTACCTACCCGTTTTAGCATCCTGAACAGCAGGCTCGACTTTGGCCAATTCAGCGATGACACTGGTTTGCTTCTCTTTGATCTGTTTGGTTTGTTTCTAAACATAACACAGACAAAACAATGAACCTCAAACGACAAATTAGATGTCAGAAATCGCGAGTTGATTTATTCTTTTGATAAGCTCACAAGAAAGTTTGTTTATTGCAATCGTAATTGTTAAATCTGTCATCGCGAAGAGCAATTAACCAATCAAGATGAACTGATTTTCCATTAGCACCACGTGCTAATTCCGGTATAATGTTTTAATCATAGAACACGAACATGTAGAGCTTTGAGAGAGAATTGAAAATCATACAACCGTGGGTGCCTTTTAGAGGAAAATACATCGGGAAAATCATTGGGTTGGCAGCAATTTTTGGTTGTCACTCACGTGATCAACAGCCAAGTTTTTCATCGAAAACAAAAGAAAACGTTTGCATCATAACATATAGTTCAATTCCCGGAGTATTGGGCTGGGACACCAACATGGCGGCCGTGATGTCACGTGAAAACCGAGACCCAACACAAATAATCTTTTCTTCAATCTCTCACAGCATTTCCTACTGACCTCAATAGTGGACTGAATTTCCATGGAAGTAACTTTCTTTTTCTCGGCTTCTTGTTGGTCTTTCACCTGCAAAGCAAGTTTATTTGTTTTTTGTCATCAGATGTATTAGACACATCGAGAGTCTGTTGAGTTCACTGATTGCCTCCATTGTTTGTGTTTGATTTTCTAAGCAAACCCAAGTTTAGTAAGGCCGTGACAAATAGTGTTGTTATTGTCAAAGAGGTGATTATAGGGGACCAGGGATGGCGTAGTAAGGATAGCACTCGCCCACCGATATTGACCGGGTTTAGGAGGCAGTGTGGCCCAGTGGTTAGTGCGCTTGCCTTGAGATCCGGCGATCCCGGGTTTAAGACCCGCTCTGACCACTCGCTGAATTTGTTCCTGGTAGTCCCTGGTGCAACTTCCCAGCTGCACTTGTAAATAGCCAACTGGTTTGCCTCCGGCCAGTTGGGATTCTTAACAGTTGTTGTTGTTGTGTTCTGTTGTTTCGTTGATTGTTTCATTGGCCCTGAAAAGCCCCTATGGGGAGCGGTCAATTAATTATGTAATGTAATGTAATGTAATGTAATGTAATGTTTAGATCCCGGACTCGAGGCGCCGGCCATATGTGGGTTAAATTTGTTGTTGGATCTTTTCTCTGCTCCGAGAGGTTTTTCTCCGATTTTCCTCTCTCCTCAAAGTCCAATTCGATGCGGATGCAGGACCCTCCTAAAAACCACTTCCGGGTGAATAGAGCTTCCTGGGTAAACATCTCGAATTGTTACTCTTATTATATAGGGAGTTTAAGAAGCCACGACGGCAACGGCGACGAAAACGTCACTTCAAAATATAAGTTTGAGCTATTCTAAGTACTTCATGATTATTCCATCTTGTTTATATTATTCAATATGAGAGAAGTGTCCTATAACTTTATTGGTACGGACGGATTTGAAGTTAAGAGTGAGACTGAAAGATTCACTGTAGTTTGTCCACGTTCTCGTCAAAACCTTAAAATTGGTTATTTCACGTAGTAGTTTTGACGAGTACGGGAGAGAATTGTTAAAAAATGCGTGCCGCACGTGCAGCACGATCATTTTGGTTCTTTTAACCAATAATATTACTGCTTTTTGGCGTTGCCGTTGCCGTAGCCGTCGTCGTTTCTTAAACTCTCTATTATTGGTCATGGTGGTGGTAATTAAATAATAAGGCGTGTGATCGCTTGTCTCAACCAACCCAAGCGACTACATCCTGATACAAACGACATAGCTCTTATTGTTCAATCGTAATTTGTTGTGGCCTTTTTAATTCATATAAGCGAGAAATCTGTAACATAAAGGGCAGCGTTGCAACTTTTTCTTCGTCCTCAAATACACAGAAGTCATCATGAACCCCTGCACTGGGCAACCAACCTCAGAACAAGGCAGCTAATTAAAACCGTCGACCCAAGGTTCCCCGGGAAAAGAATCCTGTTTTCAACCTACAAATCAGGGCTCGAAATTAACATTTTTAGTAAGGCGCCAATTGGCGACTGATCCAAAAATTTTGGTCGCCAGATCTTAACTTTTTGTCGCCATTTTTTTCACTGATGTTTTTTTCTTCATTTTTCTGATGATCATGTACACATGAAATCTTCTTCATAGTCCTAAGTTTACGCTTCTAAGACTGAGATACTAAAACTTAAAAGGAAGCCAGGGCTCGTAGAACATATCATTACGCATTACGAGGTAAATAATCAATGTGAAAGCAGCTTCATTCACGTTTCCTGTGCTTCCTTCGCTTTTGTTAAGTTTCCATGTAACATCGAGTCTATAGCTTACATAAATAGACGAACCTGAACATAAACAATCACCAGTTTTCCATATTTTCAGTGCTAAAAAGCCAAGGCTTCGTTGCAATTTCGATCGACTGACGTATCGGTACTAGGCCCTGCTCTGCCACATTGTTGGTAGTCGTACCAGGCTCCATTCTTTTTTAGGTTACTATAAAACTAATGCGCAAAACACTTGCAAGTTGCGGTTTTGATTCCGGGATCTCGGTAAATTTGGCAGTTTTCTTGAAAATTTCATGCGTTGCATAATACTCGGCATTGGAGTACAGTTCTTCTGCAACTAGAAGACGCAGCCAGTTACTTCGTGTTTCATCACAACAAAGAAAAAGCGAAACGGAATTATACAAACAATCTCCGTTTGCAGTGGATTTTAACGCCACAGGATGACCTGCTGGTTTGTGATCGATGTCTGGTATCAGGCTGGTTCCAAGGTCGTCCTTTGCCAGCTTGCAAAAATCTGCTTTATCCGCCTGAACGGCCCACAACAAGCTCAAATCATCGATCAATTTCTTGCACGATTCTACATTGTTTGCATTCAGCAAAGTATGCAATGAATTTAAGGCATCTTTTGACCTAGAATTCGATGAAATATTCATGATCTGACCAGGGATCAGACCTCGTGTGAACTTCACGCTTCAATGATTGCACGTGTTGTTTAGTGCGCCCGCAATACCAGCTTCTGAATCAAACATGGCGCTCGATTATGAAACATGGAGATCGAAGAGCCAGAAGAGTCGTGGGTTTGTTTTGTTATTTTTGTGCGCATAAATCGTGCATTTTATCCAAAACTACGGTTCATTTGCCTTTGAGGTTAAAAGGATGAAGGAAAAAGGTGAAGGTTAGTCGCCCACTGGCGACTAGCTCTAAAAATGTAGTCGCCAACGCTTGATTTTTGGTCGCATTGGCGACCAGTGAGTCGCAATGTCGAGCCCTGCAAATGCCTATTTTGAGCTAGAAGATTGTCATTTTAAACCGACGAGCAAAGGAATGATAATTTTGTGATTCGAGCAAAGGACACCCCTCTCTTTAGCTTTCTGTATTTGCATTCCCTCTTTCTCTAGGGAATCTGGGAAAGCGTACAGTACCCTTCAGAGCAATGCTTTTAGTAGGTCATCCTTTGATCTAACTCTTGTTTTCATGTTGTGGGTTTACATAAAGCATACAGTTTCAATAAAGAAATGTTATTCTAGTTCCAATTTTTGACATAATTAACTCACCATCTGTTTGAGTTTCTGGTTGGCTAAAGCATTCTTTGCCTCCAGTTCCTGACTCTTAAGCGACAAGCTCTTCTGAAGTTCTTCCACCTACATATTATATAGACAATGTTAACAACATTTCAGGGGCACCGCGAGGTGCGAAGTACCAAGGCAACGGGAAATTTGTCTTTTCATAAGGAGTTTCACTCTATCCAGGTTCCTACGTTTGTAGCTGTAAGTAGGGTCATAATTTTCGTTCTTTATCCAGTAGTTCAACTGCTGACTAAAACGCCACTTGCAGCCCTCCGAAAAACAACGATCTCACATTTACGTAAAAGCGACGATTGCAACCAAGAGAAGAGCTTAGAATCGATTGGAGAGGCACCTGTCAGACCTCTGTTGAATTACAAATTTCCAGTAGGGTGCTACGTGACTTCACTTAAAAGCAAAACGGGACCTCGATTTACAATTGTTGTCTCGATAGCCGATGTCCACCATTTTCTATATGACCAGCCGAGAAAAGTGTCCACTCCCCAGTTTGTTCCGATGTGTCAGTGATACGAGTCGACACATTTTTTTTTCAATTCCTCTTCTAAACAAAGAATCCACCAACAAAAACAAATCGTGCAGTCGCTCGTCCGAGATGTGAAAATCTGGTACTCGCCTGATCGACAGTTTCTCTGATTTTCTGCAAACCAACATTCAAATGAAGCTGCTGTTCCTCCAGATCTGATCTTTTCTCGTTGAACAATTTTACCTGAAAAAAAATGAAAAGACAAGTCAACAGAGCGTTTAATGTTCCAATTAAAATTACAGCGAAAACTAAGAAATGCATTTAGTGGGTGCTTTAAACGTTTCAAGCTCTATCAATTTTGTTTGTCCAATGGCTCTTGGAACAAGTCGAATACTGACATAACACAACTTTATGCAAGGATGTATTGCTCCAAGAAGGTTAGCCTGCGAGCAGGCTCACTTGATAGGCAAGGGCGGCGGAGCCGCAACCGATCGAGAGCAGGCGAAGCCGGCGAGAAGAATGGGGCGAGGAAAAGTCACTTTTCCTCGCCCCATTCTTCTCGCCGGCTTCGCCGGCTCGCGATTGCGGCTCCACCGCCCTTGCCTATCAAGTGAGCCTGCTCGCAGGCTACAAGAAGGTCAGATTTCTTCCCGAAAGAAACCTTTCATCTTTAAACTACAATTTCTAATGCTGAGGACTTAAGGCTACTGTCTCCATCAAAAATCGAGAGACCAAACCGTGTTCTGCGTAAAGTCAAAGAATAAAATATCAAAATTAACGTTGTTATATTCGACCTGTTAACCTAACGACCATATTCTGGTGGGTAAACTGGGAAACTGGCACGAACATAAAATTGGAGTTTGAGCCTCGACTGAATGCTCGTCCCAGTCCAACCGCATGAACACGACTAATTGTCATTCAAGGAATCTATTCTTACATAATGGTTGATGAAGTCCAGATAGTGGCGCGGTGTAATCGCCATGACTCTACCGCCCCTCTTGGCTAAGCGTTCATTGGCTTGATGAAGGGTTTGATGCACGTACACGAAGGCATTGATAACAGCTTCTCTGTGCGTGGGGGTCATAGGAAGGTCTTCATACACTTTGGGCAAGTAGTCGGGTGGAGAATACTGTGAAAAGAGAACAAAAAAAAAGTAAATCAACAATTGTGATAATTACGAACACTACATAATTTGCCTGCTAGCTCCGTGGTTTTGAAAAAGCACACAACTTCCCCCCAGGGCCCGCATCAGCAATTAATTCTTGCTCTGACGTATTCAAGGAAACTTCCAGGAAGATTGTATGTAACTCACCCATAACCAAAAATTTGCGAGGAAGCAAATGGATAGTGTTATCACAAGTTATTTCCTTACTGTTCAAGTGTGCACTGCAAAGCTTAACGATTGGCTGTAAGACCTTGCGTGACAACTTCAGCAAATCAGAGCCAAAGGAAAAATTTATTGTCACACTTGCTCTTCTTTTGTTTTCCCGCGCATAGCGCAGGCTG
>OX421457.1:15117711-15155211 GCA_949126865.1 Montipora capitata | reverse complement strand
ACTGTCCAGTGGATAACTCAATAGACCATTTTACAGTTGTGGCTAAGTTACCAGGCCTAACAATGGAAGCGAGGCTGCCGGTGACCCTGTTTTGATACAAACCTTCATGCTTTTGTAATGTTAATATGGACTAATTAGCGTTACAACAACACAATTTACATGATAAAAGCAGTGAGGTCTGTATCAATGCAAGGTCACCGGCAGCCTCGCAGCCATTCATAGGCTTGGTCGCTGAGCAAACAACTGTAAAATGACTCAATTGGTTTTGCTAGTGTTTATCAGCTGGGTAGTGATTTATCCGGTGGATAGCGCTATCCATCGTTTGAACAACTGGGGCCAGGTGTTTTTGCGGTTCATTTTGCTTCCCAGTTTTTTCTTCTTTTCGTACTGATTCCTACTCTAGCCTCCCGCATACCCCTTTCCCACACGCGTATCGCTATATTACTTCGCTATACTGCAGTGATCAACAACAAACTAACCTCTCCGTTGGCCAACAGAGTATTCATTCTCTCTAAGAAGCTTGATTCCAAAATATTCGATTCGTCCAGAATGAAGACAATCTTCTCATTCTTGCAGCCGGCTCGTCTAAGCACTGATCGCAAATCCTCATCAAATTCTGCAGCCAGGTACTTGCGATGAATCTATCAGAATAAATTGTTCAAAAACAAAAAGGTCAAGAAGACGAAGCAAAAGTTTGGTCTGCAAAGCACTTTGTCTTAAAATAAACCAAAATGTGGCAATGATTTTGAGTTTAAGATCCATGAGGAATACGTTTTGGATTCGAAAGCAATTTCCTGATTGCTGATTGACTTTTGTGTTTGTCCTCATAGGCCAAAGGCAAAACGGTTGTTAAAAAGTTTCAGTCTTTTAAGTTTCCTATTTGCTTGATCTGAAGAACAGAAACACATGCAACTACTTCACAAAAGCCAAGAATATCATTCCAATTGTTCAGCTCTGTGGTCTTCGATAGCCATTCATCTGTCTTCAACAGCCATGTTATATTCTACAGTGGGCATGAAATGGAGGCCGTAGCAAATTCTCTCTCCACAAGGGTCTCGATTGCACGCTAGTCCCAGTCCAACTGTGAAAACGCGAATCAAGTACACAAACTTGACCCACCTTGACCTGGAATACGCTGAGTCCATTCATCCACGCAACAAATCTTGACAAAGTGGTTTTACCGGCTCCACTCACACCGATCAACAGCAAGTGGCCCTGTGGTTTAAGAGACGACATTTTCTTTTAATTTCAATTACTTTTGCACAAAACTTTACAATTATTTCATAGGCGACCGTAAACAATGGCTTTGCACAAGACGAGCACAGGCTTATACAGGCTTATACTCACCTGCGGTTGTCGGAAAATTCTGTCAATTCTTAGGACATGATCAAGAACTTCATTGAACAAGACTAATGGCACATCGAGTTCCTCCTCATAAAATACCTGATAAAAAAAATGCACTCTTTTTCAAATTAAATTCGAGGGATGTATTGTTAACCTATTAAAATGTGATCCACATTGTTACTGTTAAACTAGATTTAAAAACTTATACACAGTACTTATAGAAAGTTGAAGCGTGCGGGCTTTCGGCTCCTTCTCGGAGGCTTGTTCACATATAAATGAAAAACAAGAATTGTGAACCGGTAAACTGTTAACGGTCACGTGATTTAGCAACACGTGACCGCAACAGATTGTCCCAGATGTGGGGGAGCAGGTATCTTCCAGTGTCACGGTTCAAGTCCGGCCTATGAACCCGGATATAGATGGCCTCTTTGATGCCCCGCTCTATCCAACGATCTTCATGGTCTAACACCTCTACTTCAACCTTATGTCCAGGGTAGTCCCTGTGTATGTGCTGTGAGACTTCAGCTGAAGCGCTGCTTGGTCTAAGATGAATCTAGTTTAACAGTATGTTTTCACCAGTACAGTGTAACATTCATAAAAGTATCCACATTCTTGTTATTCAAAACTGATCTCTCCTTTTCCTTTACCGATTCGTCTACAGGCCACAGAAATGAAAGTCTTTATGGGCATGATAAAGTGATGAGGAAAGAGGAGGGTGGGGATGCACTAAAACTGTAAAAGCATTAATGCGTTGTTTAAACAGATAACTCTTTTATGGATGTATACATATACATAAATTATTCAGGGCTTTAAAAAGACCTACAGTACTAGTTTTAAGACCAAAAAGTGAAGTAGAAAAACAACGTGGTGTACAAGTTTAGTAAGATGTTTGTAACATTTTTAAATACCACATCGAGCAAGAAAGTGCATCATAAACAGGGACTGAAGAGAGAGTAGCTTGTTGTGCCACAGCCCTACCACTACATTTCCTTTGGTTGCTTATTTTTTAAGTCCAAGAAGAAACCCAATTAGATGCACACCCAATTTTGACATTCAACACGAAGTGTCCCTTTGCTACCTATTTTCAACAATGAGGTAAGGTTAAAGGTTAGCGTTACTTTTAGCTTGCAACTTCGACACGTCAATTATTCAAGATGGCAGCGCCCGGGAAATATGAAAACCAAAACAAGCGTTTTTGAAATTCATTTATTTCGGATACAAACGCTTTCATGGGAAAAATTCGAACAATTTTGATGTAAACATATGTTCTGTGTTTTAAAGCTATTTTCTTATTGTAGTGGAGGTTCCCTTTAACCCAAAGAAGCTTATGGCTCAACAGTAACCATCTTGTCATCGCATTAATTCTACATTCTAACCTTTAATCTAGCTTTGACGAAGTCTCTAAGCTCCTCCTGATCAACCGGCATATAATCCTTGGACAGCCAATTACTGAACAAGATTGGTCGCTTCAGAGCTGCGTTGCTGTCGATGTTGGGAAAATGCTTCAAGGCAACCGTGTTGACATTCTCTTCCGTCCATTTACGTTCTTCATCCTCGACCAGCCTGTCTTGAAACAAACGGAGTGCTTCGTGTGCCCACAGCCGTACAAGTCCCTCCACTGGAAGCGTCTCCAACGGCTTTAACGCCTCGCAAATTCCTCGGACCCATCTGGTCATTTCGCGAGGACTGTAAATGTAATGGGGCTGCATATCTTGGGTGAAACGTTCCTAAAGTATAGAACAAGCAAAGTTGCTTCAATAGTAAAAAACGTTCCTCTCTGATCACCCTATTTACAGAAGAACATTGACACTCTTGAACGAGTCCAACGGAGGGCCTCAAAGTACGCTCTCCCGATTTCATATAGGGACTCTTCGTATGAAGAAAGACTGGCAATCCTTGGGTGGTCCAGTGTCCAATCAAGGAGGTCTTATTTATATTTGTTAGAGTGCTATAAGACTATTCATGGTCTTAATGTCTTAACTGTAACGATTATTTTGAATTTAATTCTTATGGTAAACAAGGTCAAACCATTCATTTAAATTAACACAGCCATTAGCTATAGTAAACTGTTTTTTCCATTCATTCTTTGTTAGAATTAGTAAACAGTGGAATACTCTTCCCAAACAGATAGTGGATGAACGGGATTTTAGCATTTTTCGAAGCAAACTTAGAAAGTTCTGTAAAATTTTGTAAATTTCTAGCCAATTCTTAATACTTCTTAGATTTTAAATTGTATTATAACTTCCTTTTATTTTACATAGGGAGCGTCCTTGATAGGGATAACCTCTGACGTTTCCTTTTATGTATCTTTTACATAATAAAACATGATTTGATTTGACAATCATGAGCGACACGCAAAATGTCAAACTTCTGTTTGTCACAAAGGAGGCATGTTCTGTCATTCCAACTCAATTCTGTCTTGAAGGAAAGACATGTATCTGCGGGTTATAGACGAAAGGGAGAACAACTCTTCGCACTTTTATGTAGTAGATAAAATATGAGCGGGAGATCTGTATGGGCGTTTACAATGGCGAGCCGATAGGCGATTGTACACGTCCATACAGATCGGACGCGAATGTTTTATCCTGCTTGTGAAATGAATACATTAAATTGAATGCAAAGTATTGTTATTTTAATCAGTAGAGATCTGTATCAAAATTTAACGAATACTAAATTAGCTGAGCAGGAGTTTGTATCAAAAGTTAATTCTACTGTTTAATAATTCAGTTGATTTGTATTGGGGTTTACAGTTGTGTACATGTGATCTGAATACTGTGCTGGGATTGGTTTGCACCCTCATGAATTATTAATGAATTTTACAAGGACAAGTACAATTACTTATCTGGACAATCCCGTTGGAGCCACCTGAAATTTTTAGGTGTCTAGAAGAGACAATTGCTTAAATTGTCCAGATAAATGCGAGGTCACTTCTTCCCTTGGTATAATTCTGTCTTATTGTATGAAGCCACTCGGTAGGGAGCAGGTCAATTTGTTGGGCTCATGCGCTCCCGTGATTGAACGGACTCTATGAATACCGAATGGACTAATACTTTGTGGCATCATCTCAGGAATTCAATAGGCCCATGCCACACACTAGCTCGGCCGTGACAGTAACGCCAGACTATTTTACTCGTTAATGGAGGCCGCTTCAGGGATGAATGGGTTAACCTATAAGAACTCAATAGACCACATTTCAAGCGAATGAAAGGAGGGGAATTTTTTTATGTTGACCAATGAACACCAACCTGGGACATGGAATAAAACTCGACCATGGCATCAGTTAAAGGCTGAGCATAGCTTCTTAGTGGTGGTACGATCCTGAGCATTGCGCGATTGAATGTTCCATAGATCTGCGTTAGAGACGCTGGACCGGGATAGTCAACGTAGATCACCGGCACGTGACGCAAAAATCTGAAAATGGAGAACCGTGTATTTTCTTTTTTAAATTTTATCGTTGTTCCTGCAACCGTTGCGTCAAGTCGTAGAGCTGGGTTCTACATCATCAACGCCTTGTCAAGCGATAAAACAAACTCTTCAATATTTGTTTACTAGTGTCGCAATGGCCAATGGCCAATAAAAATGCTCCTTCGATGTCACGTTGACGTCACACCGCGTACCCATGACACTGGAGAGTTAATTAAGAAACTGGACTTTTACACAGAGATCGAGATGAGCTGTAGGAAAACGTTACCCGCCGTAACAACTGCCCAGAAACGTGTCTGGCAACTTTTATCTGTATCTGTGCCTCGAAATTCGAGACCGGATAAAGGTCTTTTACTAGTGTGGTCCCCGAAAATGGAATCTTCCATTATTGTAAGAACTCAAACCGAGTGAATGAGTATGTGACAATAATGAAACATTGTCCCTTTCTTACCAATTGATATATAGAGGATATTACATGGCCGCTTGGCGATACGAGAAGATAAAATTCGTATCCCCAAGCGGCCATGTAATGTTCTGTTTATTATAATAGATATTGATGAAATGTCCAGCTTTAAAACAACTTGTTTTACTCATTTTCGAAATCATGATGATGACAAAGTGGTCACCAACCGCTAAAACACGCATGTTGTGTAACATGAAACAAGATATGAAAGATATGAAAAACAAATCATGATAATGTAAAATTTTGCAATAAAAATGTTAATGTAGTAGAGAACACTTACGGTATATTACAGCACAAAAGTATCTTACAATGAAGAGAAAGCTCGCATTTTGTTGGCTAATCGTGTTCGTTACCATGACCTATATTCTCACATGTGAAAGATAAAAATGATATGTTCACTGCGCGCGGTGAAGATGTGATTTTTTACTAAAAGGAGAAATCCTGGTATTTCATCAGTATCTATATAATAAATACCGATACCAATGCAATTGCCGATACCAAGAACGATACCAAATTTCCAGGAGTAAAAAGACAACGTGACTAACCTGTGGGAGAGAGGCTTCCTGCCTGGATCTGTTGGAGGGTTACAAGCTCCTACAAACTGTATCCTCTCCATGGTGACCCATGCTTGATCAGAAGCTCGGTAGAACCCACCATGCTCCACTATTTGTCTCAAAAATGAAATCACACGCTGGGTACCTATAAATAAAGGACAGAATGTTAGTTCGTCATGATCTGAAAGAGGTTTATCCCATCACGGTCGAGGACTGCACAGCTATAATCCAACAAAGGGGCCCATCTAACTTAACTACTCCAGTCAAAAAACAATCGAGATAATGACCCAACCCTAACCCAACGAAAGTGGCGGATCTGGTGAAATTTCGCCAAGAGTGCAGCAATCGAATGCAATGAGCGACGGATTTGGCGAAAATGGGGGATTCGGCGAAATTTCGCTTGAAGAGGGCGACGTGTGGTGGATTTGGCAGAATACGCACTACGATATGTGCCTTTAAGTGTACACACCAACTTCCTTTTTACAACAATAAAGTTAGGGTTATAGTTGTTTTTAGGTAAAAGAAACTTCGCTAAATCTCCCATATTCGCCTAGTCGTCGGATATCTCCACTTATGTCCATACATGCAGGTATTGACGAAAATGAAGGATTTGGCGAAATTCTGCCAAATTCGCCACGCGTCGCCCTCTTGGCGAAATTTCGCCAAATCTTTCATTTTTGCCGTTGCCTGCATTTCTCGACACATCTCAATTGTTATGGTACATTTCTGGACAAGTGTAAAGAAAAGGAAAAAAAACTGGTAAAAGAAGGAATAGTCAACTTAGGATTCAAGAGTTCACATGATCCATACGGAACCGATCCAGGCATTTGTTTTTTTGTTTTTACTCACCATAATGGTCCATATCAGGGAGGTTGATTTCATCGCAAAAGAGCACCATCCATTTTCCAAGCTGCACAGGAGCCAACACAATTCCATTTGGAGTTCTTCGGTACTCGCAGTAATGATCAAACGTCTTTAGAAGCAGCTCTGGTGATGTTGCACTGGAGAAGTTTAGGCCCACAACCTGCAAATAAGAACATTGTTTCCTTCGTTAGCTTCAGTGACTGAGAGACGTACAAACCTTTAATGTCCTCTGTTTGTGACTGAAATATGATAATTAAATACCGCTTAGGTTTGGTAACACTTAGGTTTGTTCACAGATTCAAGTTGAAGGGCATTCGCAGGGAAGGAAATAAACGACTCGAGCAAAGGGAATATGCAAGGATGATCAACTCTGTTCAATAGCATTTTCCACAGTTAATAAAAATAGATTATTGCAAATCATTATGCACGTGTTTTTCCAAAATGGCCACCATTTAGATATTCTTTTGTTTTTATTCAAATTAGACCTTGACGCCTCGTTCAAGTCAAAATGTCTTTTGAATTTTAAGCTTAAGAACGAGGTATCAAGAGGCTAATTTGAAAAAAAAAAACAAAAGAATATTTAAATGCCGGCCATTTTGGAAAAAGGTGTATGGGATTGAAACGCGGACAACATCGCTAAAATGTCTCTGTGCGCATATTAATCCCACAATGCTTTGGGCGCTAGATCGTGACGTCAATTGAAAAGAGTGCTATTTAGCATTTTTTGGTCTGTGTTTAGAATTGAAAAGTCTTAAAGCAAATAGTAACGCAAGTCGGCTTTGCAAGAAATCAATACTGCTGTCAGGATTTGGATTAACTTACCGGACGACGTTGCCAGCGTCATTCACGACTCTCGAATACACTATTTTTCAAATGGCAAGTTTCTAGTGAACTAGAACTTTGAAGGGGACTAACGGCGTGTTTGGAGGCTCGCTTGAGATTAAAATTTTGTCCGTTTGCCCCCTTAAAGGACTGGAACGACCCAGGATTCAGTAGGAGTTTAGTTTTAGCGAAATAGTCTGTATCACACTTTCAAGTGTCGTGTACAAAAATATCTCTTGAGCCTCCACTACTAAGGTTATGGTTACGTTTATTTTATCTGTAATTGTTTCCTTTTCCGTTTAATTCTGATAAGCAGTGAAACACTGATTAGTCTGACCGACATTTTACTAGAGTAGTTCTGTTGGGCTATTGTTCAGTACAACACACTAAACAAAAAAACCTAACACATTCATGGCCAGACACTTCTCAAAAAGAACAGGGGTTGACTTCTTTAAAAGGTAAATATCGCACCTCCATATCGGGCAGAGCTCTCAGTGCACTGAAGAGAGTCATGGTCTTGCCACTGCCAGGCGGGCCGCAAAGCACCATGGGCTTGTGTTCAGCTAGCCACGTGTACAGCAGAGCTTCGTGTCGCACTGTGTCAACTGTGGGCACAACGACATCAGGGGCAGCCACCTTGTGAGTCTCGACCTCAATCTGAGGCACCTTGGACTGCCACAGAACCCATTCTCCTTGAATTGTCACCTAAAAGGGGAAGAAAAAGTAGTAAGTTTCCAAAGGTGTTATTTTAGTACGTAAAGAGTTTGGTGAAACACTTCGAGTCGCAGATTCATCAACAACAGCTCTCGTCGCGGCACTGCAAGAGCCAAATCTACAATGTTCAATTTCAAACGAATTGCAATAGGCCATTTCCGAGTTCATATTCGCCTCTTCTTCAAGGCGAGTCTAAGTGCGAAGTTTTTCTTGTGAAAATTAGTTTTCATTCATATGCAAAGTAGAACTAATTACCATCACAAAAACTTCGCACTTAGACTCGCTTTGAAGAGGAGGCAGACGTAAACTCGGAAATGGCCTATTCGGTCTCCGCAACCGTCTTGAAAGCCTGATTCCCTTTGCGAACTGAAAATAATGGCATTTCTCCGAAAGACATTTTCCTTTTAAATTTTTAATACGTTTCCCTTGAACACATACGGAAGAACTAAGATTATCCCAACTTTACACACCTCAAAGTCCACAATCGAAGAAGTTGTGCTCGATGGCAAGGGAATTGTAGTGATGCTCCTTATAAACTGACCCAAATCTTCTCTCGTCTTTAGCTTGCAGTCTCCAGAGAACGCCCACAAGATACAAAAGATCAAATACCGTGGAACGTAGCGCTCAATCTGGTCTCTCTGTTGCAAACACGAAGAGTAAAAAACAATGTTTAGGTCAATACAAAAATGTCTTTAACAAAGTCGCACCTGATTATTTGACCCTAATCTCCCTGCAGAGCGGAGGAACGTTCCCCTGTTTCATTGCTTAAACCATACGAGTTTTCAGCACCTTGGAGTCAATGCATTTTAAATGCTAACTAACTCACTAACTGGCAAACTGCCAACACTAAGAGAGGAAGATTGCAGGACAAGGAAGTTCTTACAATAAAATTTCTAAATTTTTTCGTTTTGTTTACCTGCGGAAACTTTGGCCAGGTTCACTCTACAAAAGTTTTCGAGACTCGATCTGACACAAAAAGTCAGCCGATTCCAGTTCAGAAACTTATTTTTCCCAAAATTGCCTTCCGCAAATCAATTTGTAAAACTGCATATTTGATACACACTCTTGAAATAGCTTGTGCCGGCCACTTGGGTGTTGTTAGGTTTCCGCTGGCAAAGCAATTTTAGATGACATTTTTAAACGTGCTCTCGCGGAAGATCTGCATGGTGTTTACAATGGAGAGCCGTACACGAAACATTGTAAATGGCCATACGGGTATCTCGTACTGTACGAATTGTATCTATCATCATGTGGTTTGGTGAGTTCGTACCCAACAAATTAATACAATTGGGAAATTGTATTTTGTGCAATTGTAGTGCGAATGCACAAACGTAGACTTTACCTCCATTGGAAAGTCTGGGTGTTGCTGATTGTACTGCAGTACATTCCTAACTCCCTGGTGAACCATGGAAAACAGTGATTCCAGCGCTCTCATGCGTGTGAAGTCCATGATGTGTTCCTGTTTGAAGGCGAACTCTAGACATTTGACGACCAGGCCATTAGGTGAGAAGTGCTCTTGGATTATGTCCACAAAGTCGCATTGAACCTAATGGCGAAATATGTTATAGGAGCGTTATATTTGCAAGAATCTATGAGGTCCTCACGATGCCGTCAACACTGGTCACATACTGGAAAACAAGGGAATTCACGACTAGAAGTTCTTAATAAAGTTTGGTTCGTGCAATTGACTGCAAATGACTTGGAAGTGTTTAATCATCGAATTCCAAACAGAGCAAAAATTTAAACAAAGTTGGCGTGAAACAATGGCCATCTCTGTCAAGTTATTCGCGCGATGTGAAGACGGTGTGATTGAACTGTATGAAATTTTGGGAAATAATTTCGTGTGCGTCTGTTAAACACATCTCGTATTCAGCGTCTAAAGTATATTTCAGATGAAGGGAGCAGATGCAAAATGATGTTCTGAAATGCATTAAATCTACAGCCGGCCAACACAAAATTGAGAGAATCCGTTTAAAGATCACGGAAAGTTTTTCGCCCATTTTCGGCAAGCCTCCTGTTCGGAGGGTTATTGCATGCAAAAAAGGAAATAATGATTTAAAAGACTAGCGTTATCACCCTAACTATACCTGCATAGTAGGTGACAGGGCATCTTCTCCTTCCCCTCTGGGTTTCATTCGACGCGTTTCTTCTTCAGATTCCTCAAGCGGCACTCTCCTCATCGCCAGCAGATTGTTATCAAAGATCATCTCAGTTGACAGCACATCCTCACTGAACCACACCATGCCACAGCGGCTGACAGTAGCCAGGGTGGCAAAGCGAAGATCTTGTACTTCAAACATAATACGTACCTGTGTAGACACTGGTTGCATTAGCTCTGACACTCTAAATTAAATCTTCTGAAGAGTACCTTGCTCTAATGATGTTTATTGTGCCCTACAAGGTGGTTCTAACTTTTGTGTCTGCAGGTATAATTATTATCTTAAAGTGCGACCATTCAAATGAAAGCCACTGAGCAATACTTTCCAGAGGTAATGTTTATTATGCTTTACAAAGTGACACGAATTTTCAAGTCTACGTGAAATTGTTAAGAGCGAACATTCAAATAAGGATATCATCTTCATGCTCGAGGTGACTCAACATTTGAGTTGAATAACTGGCCTTAAGCGCAAATATTTAAATGAAAGCTACTGAGTAGTCTTTTGGTACTTCTTAGGGGTATTTACAAGATACCGAACGAACTCAGACCGGCATGAGTTCCTATAAACCTCCATACATTTCTTTTCTTGTGTTTACATTAGACCGGCCTGACAATGAACTCAGACCGGTGTGACTTCGTCTCGGTTGCTGGACCGAGACGAGAGACTCTCGAACCGGTCTGAGTTCGAACCGCTCTCATGAAATTTCAAGCCTGCATGCTTTTGGGTCAGCGATATATTTATTAGTCAAAAGATGGCATTTTGTCCCGAAACCAGGTACCAAGCATTTCGTCCTGGTTTCATGTAAACGGCTGTAAAAATTTCATACCGGAACAAGTTCATACCGGTTTTAGTTCGTCCCGCGGTCTCATATAAATATCCCCTTAATTTGATATGTAAATTAGTTCGGTGAGTATACCAATGTCGTACCCAAATCAGATCCTTTGGGAATAAAACGTTTTGTTCCAAATATTTCCATATGAATGCCACATTATCATGCGAATGCAATACACAAAGAATCTTAACCCCGAGAGATTTGAATTGGGTACAACATTGCGTTAGCCGAATTGGTCTATTTTCGAGTCCGTTTTCAAATATTCAGTGTGATAGGTAGACTACTTGACTTTAACTGATTCGCATTGTGAGTTTGACTTACATTGGCTGGGATTCCCAGACGTTCACCATTCGGCAGTGTAAGCAATTTGTTGTCATCCAATACACTGTTCAAGTTTTCCACCCACTCTGGATCAACATCGCCGTCGAAAATAATCCACTGACGCTTGTGAATCTCCCCACGAACATTGTCAATGATCCTAGAAAGCGAAACCAAAATACAGTTTAAGAAAATGCAAAAGAGAGGTTTTCAATAGCAATGTCGTTGAACCAAATTGAAAATAACAACTTTGGCCAATCACAGTTGCAGACAATGAAGTTGAACCAATCAACATGCAGAGCCAACACTTGCAGCCGTTGGAAGAGCGCGGGAAAACACGCGACACCAAGAAACAGTAGGTTTTGCTTCTTCACATCTGATTGGCCAATGTGATTTTAAACCAATCACCAACAGTTGCAAAAAAAAAGGATTTTTAAGACTATGAATGGGTTTTTATGCAAAGACCCTTTTACGGAGTTTTAATGCATTTCTCACCTCAGCTGCTACATAAATGAATCTCCAGTATATTCCGACTATTATCGATTAATTGACCCACAGGCTGTCGAAGGTCAGATTGCATAAGGCATTTGTAAAGAACTAATGAACAATCGAAAAAATGGTGCAAAAGACAGCCAGCTTACTTTCTTAGAATGTGAGTGAACAAGCCATCAGTCCATTCTCTTGTGTTGGGATCCAGTGTTCCATACAAGGCTTCCTTGGAGATGGCCTTGGGGTCTACAACATGAGCCACACCCTCTACTCCCTCAACATTCTCCAGAGCTTTCAGCAGTGTTCGCCAAGCTGATGATTTGCCACTTCCGCTCGGTCCAACCATCATCAGACCATGATGAATCTGAGAGATCTGGTACAGCTGAAGGATCTACAAAAAAAGAACAACAACATCATAAATAGACAAAATCAGCATCACTGGATTTGACTTAGTGGCACTTCGCTAACTCGATGATTAGGGTTCATCTCTGTTGACAGTCTTTGTGCTTTGTCACCATTGGCAAATAAAATTGTCACAAGTGAATAAACAAACAAATAAATAAATAAATAAATAACAGTAACAATAACGCAATCCCTAATGAAGTGCAAACGACATTCAATTTATAGGCCAATCTTTGCTGACGTCATTGTTCAGATTTCGTTTCATTAACATAAGCGTTTGCTGACAGAATGCATCATTCTACTTACAAATCGACTTCAATACACTGAAATGACAACTAAGGAAAGCGTCAGTTTTTCTGAAACTTAGCACTATTTTATTTTCAGCAGTGGACTTCGTGCCAATTGATATTCTTGAAAGACGTACCTTCTCCACCCATGCACTTCCCTGTTCTTCTCCTTCGCCATACACAAGATTCATCTCATGGCAAACTTTCTTGATCTCAGACTTCAGTTTCTTCATCTCCGCACCAACGTATTTCACTCCTGGGAAAACATCCGAAAGCAAACTCTGCAGAAGAGGGATGTCTTCAGCGACGAGCTTGGGAACCACTGTTTCGTATACACTCTGAATCAATATCTGGCAAAAGATGATAATAAAGCAGAATGTGTATTGGTTATGTATCTGTGTTCTAAAAAATAAACGTAATAAATGCGCGCTCTTTTGTTTAAAACGTCACTAGTCGTATTGCCAAATCTGCAAACACTCTGAATTTAAGTCTGCCCAGCTATAGGGCTCAGTCTGGAATCTGAATACTTCTTTACAACATTTGACTGAGCCTTAGCGTTATTTAAAGTTGAGTTTAACAGTTACATGTATTTCAAGACGCACGTGATTTTGAAGTTTATTACAATGGTAAGGGGACATCTTATGATTCTTATTAAAAGCTCTGTGCATTCTAGACACAGTGTATAACGCAGCAACGTGTATGTCAATGCGCCTTTTGACATTTTTGGCATTACGTGTCCGAGGCACCAATGGGTTATTTACACACAACTTCAACCTTCGAATCATGATTAAAGTGACTTAAGTCAAGACTCCCGTAAGCAAACACTTCTACAAAAATTATTCGCATTGAGCTACCTCTTGTTCATTGAGGCTTTCCGAGATGGCTGCTTCGTCAGCCTCTTGCTTCTCTTCAATTAAAGTCTCTTTGATCTTCTGGATCTTGTCACGTTTAACATTACCAGCGCTGACCAGCACACTCTTAAGGGCACGCAGACCAAAGTCGTAGTGAGATTGGTTAGATAGTTGCTCTCCGCAAAGTCTGTTAAATTAAACAGAAGACAACAAAGAGATTGAGCATTGAGTTTAAATGCAGTAATCATAAATCAGGGGTAAATGTGTGTTTCGACAGTTGTTTGATTTTCGTTCAGTTCTTTGCCAATAAGCTAAGGATATCAACTTCTTAAAAGCTAGAATGAGAGAAACATCCTCTTATAACAAGCTGCAGCCGTTTTAGTTGCTAAAATATCTTTTTACGGGTAGAAATAGCCCAAACCCTCTGTGGCAAGAGCTCTATAAATGAAAAAGACTTTGTTACAAGACTTTTTTTCGAGCTGCACTTTTCAACTTAGACAATGTTCTTTCAGGTACCACAATGGTTCTTTCCGTCGAGGAATATTACTCAACGAAAGGTGATTTTTCTCATCTCTAGGCTAAACTCTTTCGCCAACTAACTTTTTCCCCAGGGTGCTTCTTTGGAAAGAAGAATGATCGTGGAGACAATTTTTCCTTTACTCGTGGCTTCACAAAGAAGCGTGAATAACTCACTTGAAGAAAGGTACAATCTTTGAAGCCAGTTTCTCTGCCGTTCTGAACCCTTGTGAGTACAACATGACCTGCGCAATGAGCTGTCTGTCGGGAGTGGTCATGGCTAAGCTTCGGAACAGTTTCTTCAAGTTATCGGGCAGGTTGGAGCGTCCTGCATAGCCTGGGTTCATGGTGATGAAGATGGCCATGTCGCTTCGAACCTTCACTTGTTTGCCGACAAGTTCTATGGTGATGGATGTGGCTGAAAAGATGTAACAAGAATTATGAATTATGTGGATCCTAAAAGTCAATTTTTTTTAGTTTCAACTGCGATTACAATTACAAGAAAAACTTGATACTAACAGGAGAAAAAGACGAAATACAGCGGCAGAGAAACCGCAAATGAGTCAGCCAATTACTGCAGCCCCAGTACAATAACAACAGTAACAAAAACAATTGTCAGTGCTAGTCACCTTTTACTTGCAGTATTGAGGACTGAATTACGAAGGGTGCAGCTCACGATATCGGGCTGAAAGCATACAAAGGTGCCTCTGGCTGCCGCTATACAGTCCATGTTTGATGTCGGAGCACAGCACCATAGCTAGATGTTGATTAGCTGTGAGTCGATTTTGCGACGAACACTGATGCGACTCCAGGGTTGAAACAACCAACGATTTTAAACAAACATTGATTACATGACACAAGTATTAGCGTTCTAAAAAAAATTCCATTTAAGACGTGGTTTTGAAGGTCCTCGCACTGTCGGACTCTTCGTGACCTTTATCAAATCGTCATAGATCTAATTACGTCACAGCATTTCTGCCGGGTCATATCCGGGAAGGCACTGTCTTGTAACTTACAGGGATCATTGCTGCCTTCTCGTAGTGACAGCTGGATTGTTTGCACTTGCTGTGACACAGCCGACAACATACGTTCCTCAAGACGGTTGAACTCATCAAAACAGCCCCAAGCACCAACTTGGCACAGACCCACAAAGATCCGACCCATGGCCTACAAGGAAATGGAAACTTGATTAAGACAAGACAACTAATGGATTTGGGGCTAAATTGAAGTGCTTGAATTTTAAGATGATGATCTCCACCCATTGCAAATAAATGTTAACTTTCCCTTTTCCATTTTAATTAAACCTTTGACTCCCAATGGCCACTTATAGATATTTTACTCGTCAACCGGGCCTCTTCGGGTCTTAAAGGGTAAAAAATTCCATACAGGTTTCTTAAAATCAATTTAATCATAGTTAATAGAAGCTCGGCAAACATCAAAGGAGCAAACAAAGAGGCCAAGATTTAGGTTGGAAAGTCCGCGACTGTGCACAATCTTTTGTTTTCCACTCATACATTATGCATGAATTACGTAACCAACACGTTTCTATTGGTTAGTTCCTCAGTACGGAGTAAACAACTATTGTGTTTTGTGCACGGTCAAGGCCAAAAAAGAGAAAAAAAACCTACGACAAAGAAACTTGCTGGGTTTTATAACCATTTCCCTCTATTAACTATGATCAGAAACCCATAAGGGTTTCTGCTATGATTTAATAGGACCAAGCTAGTAAGAACAATCGGCCGATTTCTGACGTCAGAAAATGCACGTCGCGGATTGTAGCTTGTAAGGTGAAAACGTTCCAGATATGTGAGTAAATACATGAATACGTGGAGTATACATGTAAGAAGATTTAAATGCACTTTAAAGACTGCATAAGCTTTACAAAAAAGTCGCAGTTTACCAAGACAACAAATTGATGTACCTGAAAGTCAAAGGTCTCGTCACAATTAAACACTAGCACAAATCGTCCCAGCTGATGGCCGAGTGCTTTCACAGATTCCGTTTTACCTGTACCGGCAGGACCTACAAGAAAACACAACCAACTCAGACAAGGGAAGTTCTCTGACCAAAGGAATATGAATAACAGAACAACCCACAGGCTGAAAGCTTAAACTGATTCTTGTATTCCACACTTAATTATTTAAGTCTTAAAAATGTACTTAGATATTTGGAAAGTACACAGTTACAAGCCCGGGGAATGAAACCTGTTACACGTATGCACACTAGTGGAAGACAACAGCTCTTCCTATACACGTGGTATCAAGGCCACTTGCATCAATGCGCGAGACTAGAAAACTTAACCAAGGACGACAACAACGTTTGCTATGACAACATTGTATGTAAAATAATAAGATCATTTCGTGATTATTCCAAGTCACTGGGCATGGAGAGTCTGCACCAACATTCCGGGAATAAAACTGGAATGAACGGGATGTACGTTTGGAGAGGAAAAAATGATAATTTATCGTCAGGTACCTAAGTCCTCCCTATATAAGCTCAATTTTGATTTGGCATCGTTGTGTGGTCAAGAACGGCGAGGAAATGTACCAAAATGTAAAACGCACGTGCGGGCGTGCAGAGCATTTGTTTTTGCTCACTAAACCTATTGTTTTGTGTTGTTCTCAGGGAGGAAGAGAGAGAGGGGAAAAAATAAATAAGTTATTTACCAGCTAAGGGTCGATCCGAAAAGCGAAAAACTGTGACCAAGGTCAAAGTTTTTCGCTATACGAACCTCCCAGCCGGAAAATAACATATACATCTCTTGTTAGCACGACCACACCAACACTGCTATGCAACCCTTTCCAGTAGCCTTGCTCACTCTGTTGCGAACACCTTGTTCACAACGATGCTCTAAAACTACTAACACCGCTGCGCCAACCAAGCTTCCATACAAAACTACACCATCGACTTACCAAAGGGCGAGCCTCCTAATCTCCCCTCCAGAGCTTGCGTCATGGTAAGATAGCAGCGATCTGTCAATGGTGTCTGAACAAGTTTGTCTTGTACACCAAGATACTCAAAACCATAGTTGAACTTAGCATTAGCCATGTGGATGGACAGTTGCTGAAGAACGTCTTTCTGCTTGGGGTCGAAGTAGAATCTCATCTGGCTGAGCCATTCAAAAGCTTTTGTGCTTGAAACTTGACTGCTGACAAGCTCACGAGTAACATCACGCTGATGGACATGCTCAATGATCTGAAAAAAGTGCACGTTATTTGGAGTGTGAGTTTACCAAGCCACAATATTGGAATTGATGTAGGTGGCTTTCCCTTCCCTACTGCCCACCCCCTTGGTAGAAATTTTGTGGCTCCTCAACCTACCCTGGTTAGTAGTCAAGGCCAAGCTGTTGCGAGGCATGGGTCTCATATAGCAAAGTTTTTTGACTTAGGCTTTCAATAAAATTTGCGCAGATTAAGCAGTATTTGGCCTCTCTATTGAAGTAACTCTTACATGTTGAATTGTCCCCCGTCTTCCGTAATTAAGCCTTTACAATGCAGACAATGGTTTCGTGTAAAACTTTATCATCATGGATTGAAATAAACGCTTCAGTCACACTACTTGAAAACGCATACTTTTTGATGCAATCAATTTTTGTCTTCCATCCAAATGCAACCACACCAAAATGACCAAAGACGGATGGAAATAGAGACTTCTGTAAAATGCTTTCAAAGAGAAAACAGCTTTTGGAATCTTAAAACCAATACATGAAGAATGGAAAGGTGAAAGGCATCCGTGGGAAGGATATGATACAAGTCGCTTGGCAACGAGCAAAAGAACCGGCAACTGAAAAGTCAGAATCCTATGCAGGATTCGAACCTACGACTTCCGTAACACCGGTTGGATGCCGCTCTACCCATTGAGCTACTAGACCTCATGCATATCCTTCCCACCCCGGCCCGCAGGCCAGCGGGACACACTGTCCATCCGGGAACTAGATAAACGACCTAGCTATCCAGTGAGTTCTATTAGCTCAATGGGTAGAGCAGCATCCGACCGGTATCACGGAATCCTGCCAAGGACTCTGATTTCTCAGTTATCCTTTTGCCCGTTGCCAAGCAACTTGACCAGTTTGAGTATTTTACTGCTTTCAATGTGCTGTGATGGAGGAAATGGACGAATCAGTGGCGGATCCAGACCTGGAGGTAAGGTGGAGGCCCGCTCTGAAACATTTTGTTTTTGCCCTTTCACAGTTTTGGTGTTTTATGGTGTTTTGGTGGCTTTGGTCCAAAAGTAAGGGGGAGGGGGGAGTCGGGCCCGGGCCCCCAGGCCCCTCCCCTGGATCCGCCACTGCGAATTTGCAACACTTTCACTGTGACAGACACGAAAACAGAATAATAATAATTATGGTTATGACCACAAGCACATGAAGTTGAAACGTGTAACTTGCAAATATTTTCCTTGGAACAAAGCTGGGGATTTTAGGGCACCAATTTTATGCCCAAAATTTGGACAAAATAACATCGAAGCTGTAGGCGCGGGAAAATGAGTGAGCTACGTTACATCCAAATAGGGAAATTTTTGACCTAAAAAAAGAAACCCCAGCTCTGAACCAGAGTTAAACGTTTCAAGGTCACGTGCTTCTGTTATGACCGAATAGACGTTAGGCCAAACAGAATAAGTTCAATGGACAAAAAGTATCTCAGAAGGAGGAACAATGTCAACATCTTACCAAATGTTCGAGTTTGCGTCGCCGCACAGGTGGTTGCTCTTGCAGCACAGAATCGGCCAAAATGTTTAGAGTTGCTTCAACCACCCTGAGTACCTTCAACATTGGTTCCAGGTCATTTGGATTGGAAGAGGCAGAAATAGTTTGCAGAGCATTTTCACAGCTTTCTGACCAGGCGATCTGAGATGCTAATACCACAAGCTGAGCCTAGAAACAAAGAGGGCAAAAAAGGCCTTTTAGAAGAACGTCATGAATACGACGAATCAAAATATAAGATGACAAATTACGTTTACCACGATTAAGATCTCTTTGGTTTTCCAAACGAATAATCTCAGTGTCATTGCAGAAAATGTTTGTACTTTTCTCGTAAAACGTTGCTTGCATGTGTCAACATGATATCGAGGTCATGAGCTTCTGTGCAAATTTAACGTTAGACCCATGCATTAGAGCGGAAAAGCTTAGCAAAACCTATGTGTAAAATAACATATTTATGAAATGTAGGAGGAAATTATCAAACTGTTTAAATGGTTTAGTAGAAGTATAGGAAAAATGGACTCAGTATAAACGTCCTTATACTTCTAATTTGCTAAATGTCAAGAATGACCTGAACTGTAACAAGACAATAATACAGCATTCAATGCTGCCTTACGAATTGTGAGAGCACTTGCAGCCAGTAACAAGGCAACCCGATTTCTGATAAGGTCCATAGCGTCTTGGTAGCCATCAGAAATCGGGATTTTTGAAGCATCCAATTGGTCCTACGGTTTTTGGAACGACTGCTGCAAAGACATACTGTCTTTACAAAGAGTAATACTGCTAAAATATCTTGTTGGGATAATCACTCAGCAAGAATCGTCAAAATACACAAGAGAAGCAGAACATCGCTTTCACTTGCTACTCTTAATTTTGTGATCTCTCACGCGAACACGTCCCTTACGGTTTCTGTTTGCACAGCTAAATGCACGGTAAACGCATGGACGAGAAACAAGAAGGCATAGCCGCAGATAATGTGAACGATTGGATGTCAGCAGAACTTCTTTTAACAGGTAAGGTTGCACGCCTGATCAGCAAAAAAAAACGTTCGCACAAATAAGGTCTCACGGCCCAAGAAAACATTTGCACAACATGGTCACAAGACTGAAAGACTGCAAAAAAAAAAAATTGCATGGACGAGGTCACATGTCTGAGCAAAAATAATTTTTCAAGGGTAAAGTTGAGCAGCAGATGAATCAGGCGCTGCAAACGATATTTGCTTTACATCTATCAAAAACGTTTGGCGAAGAATAATTTAAAATATCAGGGAGTGTTGTGGTTACCTGGTAGTCATCAACCCATTTCATGTACTGTTGTCCATCGATGTTCTCCGAATTAAACTGCTGCACATCTGTCACTGATGAGGCCAGTAATGTGGCTAAGGTGGTACGCATCTCCGACTCCACGCATGTCAGCCATTCATTCACTTTGGGATGTTCAGTCAATGATACGGGTTTCTTGAAAACCACCTAAGGTTTGGGAGGTAATCATTTGGTGAATAACAAATGATAATACTGATAATAGCAATAATTATTATTGCTACTAGTAATCTCGGATTATTGAAAGTGCGTTCGACAGTCGCTTTAAAAGCAAAGGAGGTGGGTAGGGAAATTCTCGTCACCGGAGCCTTGGATCTTATGTCTGCGCATGAGCCAAGGCTATGGGAAACTGTAAGTAGGAGAACATGCGCCGTAGGGTTCTTATAACCAAAAATTGGTGATTTGAACCTTACAGCGCTTACTCACTCCTCGTTCTAACATGAATGCACCAATCAAAGACGCTTTTTATTGGTCTTCCCGAAAAATCAATGAGAAAACACTGTTTCAGGGTTCCCCAGAGCTCTTCTCTCCCTCTGACATGCGCAAAAGAGATTGGGGTAGGGAAAGAGATTGGGTCGAGATTGGGGTAGGGAAAGAAACAAAACAATCATGAGATGCACGATCGATGGCGCTGAAAAAGCAGACGAACGAAAAAAAAAAGAAAATTTGCTAAAGTTCACCTATGCATAGGATACCCAAGATTAGAAATTCCTTTCTCTCAATGTCACAGTCAAATGCAATAATTATAAAATACTCGAACACAATAGGCGCCGGATAACATGGTCAAAATATTAATTGGCTCGTCCAAGTGAGAAGCATGTTCCAAGATGGAATGCAAGGAAACTTTTGCAGGTAATGAGATTGAAGTCTTATCATCGCAAAGAAATTCCTCCATCGTGTTATCAAAATTAATAAACTCGAAACTTTTAGAACCTACAGTTAGTAACTAGAGGCCAAGGATTGAACCAATGGCAAAGATAACTGCGGACCTTTCCCAGAAATCAAGAGGTGAAAAAAACTGGCACAGCCATATAAGGATATCTGGACAACAACAGAATGACTGGTTGCAGTATTTTAACCTTGGCAGAGTGGCCAACTCCAGGTCTGCAAACCAAGCCAGCCCGGTGCAAAAATAGCAGGCTCTCCTGGAAGAAGCCTCTGCAACTTCATGTGCAAAACCAGGTAAATGGACCGACTTCAAAGGATCTGCTAGTCGCCTGATCAGAGCATTAACAGTTGTTTGAATTGGAAGAATTAAGTTACAAAATACATCTATAATTTACCTCTTCTCCTTCCTTAGAACTCAAACCAGTGATCACATTCTCCTCTTCATTCAACACAATGGCAGCGACACCTGCAAACATTTTCTTGAAATGCTTTTGTAGCTTTGGAATGCTCTTGCTGTTACCAATGATCTCAAGCAAATCTTCGTCTCCGACAAAGTAGAATCTGGGAAAGGATGCTCTTTCCCTCTCCAAGTATTCACCAAGGGCTTTCTGTATCTTGCCGAGAAGATCAGCCAGACGCTCCAGCTGGCGCTGTACACCTTGGATGTTCAGGACATCGACAATCAGTGGCGTTTTGGCAACTTTCTTCATCAGTGTCAGGAATTCTGTGCTGATGCTGGGATTGGAGAAAATTAAAATTTAACAAGACAATTAACACAGTGCAGGAAGCCATAACCAGGAGCCTACAATTCCAATATTAAGTCTATGTAACGGCATTTTCATGGACCAAGCTATTTTTAGACGAGTTCGTAAGGTGAAGTGAAGTGAGGTTATTAGTCTCTCCCCCTCAGGACTTTTCAAGACTAATTTACAATGCTTTTTGTGGGGGACTTTGGCCAGACTGCTTATTACGAAGTGAAAGATGCCCCCGATCAGATTAGGTCAGACCACAACACCGGGGATAACGTCCCCTACTCTTTTCGAGAAGTGAGTGGGTTCTTTAACGTCCCATACTATTTTATTTCCAACAAGGGTTTTGAGACGGGACCTCCGGTTTACAGTCCTTATCCGAGAAGACTTGAAAGTCTAACCATTCGCGGGTGTAATTACAAAGGCAGCACTTTCTCCTCAGTTATTTTAAGGCCCTGAGTGTTGGTCCAGCCAGAGTCGAACTCTCGACCTCCAGCGTGATAGCCCGATGCACAACCAATACAATGAAGTTGCACGGCTCCTGCAGAGTGCTATTGAGGAAGTTCTCCTGTTATTCTATTGAAACTGTTTTAAAGCTCATACAAGTGTCGTGAGATGGGCCCATAAGAAGTCTAGAGAGTCTATCTCTTACAGATGTAAAATATAAAACAAAAGCTTCCTCCCAATTGTTATACCGAAACCATCACTTATGACAAGGCAGTCTTATTCTATATCAAGTAACCAACACAGAGGTTAACGTTATTCACTAGAACCACCTTCAGGGCTGTCAACTCTCCCGGATAATCCGGGAGACTCCAGATTTTGGATTGAACCTCATGATCTGAAGATTACGATTGGAAATCTCCCAAGTAATCCTCGCAGTTTGTCATTACTAGAGAGAATCGACTTTCGCAACAATAATTTCTATCATCCCATCCTTATCAAATCTCGATATTTGAATAGTTTTGGGGTTGACAGCCCTGCACCTTTGATCAACTTGTTGGTTCTGAAAATGAAGCTCCAATCAACAGTTTCATTTTTTACAGTCATCAATCAATGTAGCGGAACCCGTTAATGACTCAAATTCATCGTTGTGATTGTCTGATTATGTTACAATTTTTTTAAATGCAGATACGCTAAATGATGCACCAAACATGATTAACAGCTGAACTGCCTAACTGGTTTAAAACCCGCTATAACCGGTTCGCATTTTTAAGGCTTGCCATCTGGCGGATGGGTGGAAGTGACGTTGCATTGACATAACGTCATGCACACCAGACAGAATATCAAGGAGACCCATGCAGGGTTTCCTTTCCTTCTAACTAGAGAGGAGACTCAAGGAAACCTCTGTCTAGCAGGGTACATACTTACAAACAAAGAAGTAAACAAAGTCTCACCTTTGAAAGCGCTGAGTCTCAACTGGGAGCAGAGCCTTAATATCAGCACTGCCACTGAAGATGCCATCAAGGTACACCCATCTACGCTGAACATCAATCCACACATCAAACACATCATGAATCCTGTTCAATTTTTCTTCCCACTGAAGTGCATCCTCTTCAAAAACCTTTGGAAAGACAAGTTCATGTTCTGTAATTGCCTCCAGTTGATTAACAATTATTATTATTATTATTATTCTTAATGTTGAATGTGCCAGATATATTGAGAAATAAAAACGACCCAAAGCTTGATAGATCTGCATAGGATCATCAGGATCAGAATGTTTTCTCATTTTTTTCATTACCATTCTCATTCTAGGTTTATGGTGGGAGTTGCTACATAGTTGAGGTGGAATAATAACTCGATGATTAGCGCATTGCTTGTGTACGCTTTATTGTTTGACTTCCGCGGGCAACTTCAACACTTTTATGGTTTTCTACTGATTGTAATTTATGAAGTTCATCAGAGTCAGAAATTCAAAGAATTGCTTATGACACGATGATTGACATTTCACAAGATTTTTATAGTAACATTTTAACTCTTCTCTTTTAACATCACAAACACCATCACAGGGTATTACCATACTGTATTTTACGGTGTACCTTGTAGTATGGAGAGAGTTTCATTGCTGAGACGCTGTTTATGTGTTCTTTGACTTTCGTGAACAGGTCATCCCAACCCCGGATGATGCGACACTTGTTCTGGTAGTTAACCAGCTCCAGTTCATAGCTTTGCCACACATCTCGCACCTGCAATCAGTACAATCGTCACACAAGCTTAGAAAAACATTCTACTACCAGTGAACTAAGTGCGTAAGGCCTGGTTTAAAAAGTGGCCTTTTCCTATGAGGACATCAGCATTAAGCACAAGCATAAGTACAGTTTCTGTGTGAAATAAGAAAAACATGAGCTTGAGCATGAAGAAAAGGACCTTTCCTTTCCTTGCATGGCTGTGCTTGCTTGTGATGTGCCTAATTCGAACGTTGGAGTGTCATTTTTTAAGTGGACATATACATGTACACTCTGTAAGCAATTCACTCTTTACTTGTCTTCAAATCAGAAGCACTTACATGTAAGCAATTCCAACCCAATATGCGCCAAGTTAACATTCAGTGGAGGTAAACGTGTACATTGATGTCGTGGCTTGCGTACCCGACCACCTCCATTAGGTTCACTGGTTTAAAGCCTTTCTTCACCCACTGTCTCTCCCCACCCAGGTGTACATCTGCAAATGGGTAGATACTGCCAGGGGTGACCCTGCAATGGACTAGCACTGCATCCAAGGGAAAAAGCTATACAGTCATTTCACTCCATGCCACTGAAACCAGGATAAGCTTTGATCATGTGAGCCACAGTGGCTTGCGTGCATATTTGCAAGTGCCTTGCTTTGGCCTGCTCCACTTCCGTATATTGCAAAATATGAACCGCCCTTGCTCTCTTGACCAAAATCACAATAATAGCAAAATATTTCCAGCTGTAATTTTAAAATAAGTCATACCTGTTTCAAAAATTCTTCAAGCGCCATCTCTCCTTGGGCAACAAGTATGACATCTTTGACAATCAGCTCGTTCTTCTGCAGATCAATATCCCAGACCTGACCCAGATTTAAGTCACTCAGCACCCAGTTCACGTGCAGCTTGCGCATCAGTGTCTTCCAGTGACGCTCTTTTAATGCTTCAGATTTGAGTTCAACAATGAGGACATTGACCTTGTTAAAGAAACAAAAGGCATTCACTTCGAGACTGGATCACGAGACATCAATCATGCTATGAACCTCCCTACAGCTCTGTACTACAGTGTACAGTGTATGTCAGGAATTGTCAGCTTGAAAGCAGGTAATCAGAGTGGACTGTCTTACAGGGAGTAAGCATGGTACAATGGAATGCAGTCTGTGATCCAATAAATGTGAAGACCTAGAGTTTGAGCATGTTCTCAAACTTATTCTAGTCTTTCACTGACGGGATACCTTCAATGGTTGCCATGTTAATGCACATGTCTTACCTTTAAGTAGGACTTTATTGTTTTCTGAACATACTCAAAGGAAGCATACTGCTTCAGCCTGGCTGGGAGATTCTTCATGTCATTCAAGAGGGCATCAAGTGACTGACGCAGCTGCCAAAATAAACAAAGGGTAATGTGTAAGAATGGAACCTTCGGACAATAGAGGCCAGTAGCCAGTAACAATGCAACGCCCACCTTCCTGGGTTGGATAGAGAGCCATGGCTTCTCCTTCAACTCATCCACTTTTTCCCAAATTTTTGCCAGCTCAGACCAAACACCTTTCAAGTCTTGGAGTTCTTCCAGTCCAACCTGCACTCTCTCATCACTGGCCACTAGAGTACCTGTAAACAATTTAAACATTGATGCCAGGTCATAAAAGAAAAAATGCAACATCAAGCATCAATTGGTAGAGCATTGCACCAGCATTGCAGAGGTCATGGGTTCTGGAGGCAACTGAATTTTTCAGGTGTCTATTAAAGACGATATTGCTTAATTGTACAGCATAAGGATCATTTCTCTCTTTCATTTAGCATCTACTGTAGCCTACACACCTGTAGATATTGTTCTTGCTACTCAAACAAAATTCATATCTTCTCACCACCATGAAATATCCTCTATTAATTATTAATAGCATCAGTCAGGATCTAATTATTTAAGAAGTTCATGAGGATACAGTTACTTAAAAGTTAAAATATTACGTAAATTATTTGCACAAAGCCAAAAAAAAGAATCTTGCCAAGTTCTCAGCAGTTTTAAAAAACTATCAGCCATTTTCCTTCAATTTTTAACAATTAATTAGGACGGGATTGTTGCACAAAACGTTACTGTTTTGGTTTGGGGTGAGTATCATTTTGGACATGAAAGATAAAGGCTCTCACAAATACAGAGGTACACCACCTGCTGTCCCAATTGACTTACATGTAAGTCAATCTTTGTATAAAGCAGGAGACAGTTCACAACAAAATAATTGACTACACAGTTAGTTAAAATTCAGACAGAATAACAAACCTGGTTCCATCAGCTCCAGAGCTTCCTTTGCTCTTGCAACATTGTCTCTGTCTTCTTTTAGTCTGGAGAATTTCCCCTCATAAATTGCCAAGTTGTTAAGTGCCACATCTGGTCGCACATTGCCCTGAACCGGTTTGCCTTTCTCCCACTCAAACAGAAGCTCAGAGGTACGAGTTTCCACAGCTTGATCCTCTGAGATGATCTTCATCTGCAGAGTTGCGACCTTCAAAGGAGATTTAGGAGACCCAAAATTAAAAACTCTTCTCATGACATCGTTACTTTTTAAAACTCTGTCTGCAGTACCACTGCATACATGTATATCTCGTATGAAAGAATTTTTTAAGTGACCAGTGCTTTCAATAAGTACCGACAACCTACGGAAAGTGTTGTCTACAGTATCTCACTCAGAAGAGTCAGCCACCCTTTTCCCCTAAATACAGCCTTCATTGCAAAATAATAGTCGCAAAATAATAGTCACAAAAATTGCATCAAAATCCACTTTTTACTTGTGTCTGAATGCTGGAGTCCTTCCTCTTTAGGATGTCATTAAATGCACCCCACTCTCCTTCAATGTTATCAACATAAAGCCAGGAAGGAGGGAAGGAAAATCTCTGACGTTCCAAGATGCGCTGACCTTCCTTGTACATCTGTCAGATAAAACCGGAAAAGAAAATATGTCTGTTAGTTTCTGTTAAATTTCTTTACAGTGGTACATGTAATGATATCGGGATCTTTAAATTACTATTTAAAGGTATTTAGATTGCACAAAATCACACAACAGAGAAAGGTTACAATAATTTTGAAGTAGTGCCTACAGAGTGAGATCACTGCAGAAGGGAGAATCCCCCTTGATCTTTACATGTAGTGGCAGTATTCTTCAACTGCCCCTACTAACCACCCAAGATGGAATGAAGGACATGCAACAAACCTATAGTATCTACAAACTCAGTCCATGTATGTATAACCTCTTCTAAGTTACAGATGTTAAGGAAAAGCAAAGCAAAGCAAAAACCCTGGTTTCAGGTGCTTTTAAAAACCTGAATAGTGGGTCAGCCAGAATTTGAACATACAACCTCATAGTTCAGTGTTTTACCCAATGAATTACGTTTGTAGTAAACAAAATATTTCATATCGTACCTCAACATTCTTTTCCCAGTTCTTCAGCTTCCTCTTCAGAGACTGCACAACAGTTATGAAACCAACAGCATCTGATGTGGAAGCTCCTTCAATTGTCTGCTGTTCCATGTCTGTGCGGGCCTAAAATCGCAGCAATAAAAACAATTATCAAATTCACAGTGAGCACTTGGTTTTGAATGAAAAATTTAATATTCCCAGCCTAACCAGGGGTTCATATGGCTTAATGCCACTAGCATTAGAACAAAGATTAACCTCCACCCAGAAAATCTTTAGTTGTTGAAGGGCAAGTAGAGAGACACATGAACTGCTTCCTTTACCTTTGAGACAGAGCTGTAAAAGTCTTGCATGTTGTCACCAAGGCGTGACGCAAACTTGCTAAGGATATCCTTGTGCCATGTATCATACTTCATGTTGACTTTCGACTGAACCTATCATTGAAAAAAATATAATTACCATACTTAATAAGTTATTGCCTTGAAGATAAATTATGCATATTGAGTTTCATTCATTATGATTTGGTTTTCTAACAAAAGGTAAGGACTACAATGCGTCAACAAGCCACAAGAGAATGTGCTACAAAATAATGTTCTTACTCCATTATGTTGTGATCTACACTGCTGGAGGATTCTTCTTGGAAGAACCACGCACAGGGTTCGTACACTTTTTCAGACCAAAAATTCAAGGACTTTTCAAGGAATTTCAAGGGCCAAATTTGGAAATTTCAAGGACCTCTTTGTTATTTATTTCAAAGAATTTACCCATGGAAATAGTCTGACAGTACAATTCTTGGTCATTTCCCATAACGTACATGCGTGAAAATAACGCAAAGGCACTGGTAACCATTCTCGACCCCACAGCTTGTCCGTTTGTATGACATGACTTGAGTGGCTGATTATTTTAATTTACTGCACTTTTCAAAGATTAAAAATGTGGGGCAGAAATAATTCAAGGACTTTCAAGGACCAGGAATAAAGAGCAGAGATTTTCAAGGACTTTCAAGGCCTTGAAAACGTACTTTCAAAATTCAAGGGTTTTCAAGGGTTTTCAAGATGCGTACGAACCCTGCACGCAGAAAGGGCTACATGTAGGGTTAGGGAAACTAACCAAACTATCGCTGACTAAAGATGGCCAACAACAAGAGATCTATGCTTCATTACAGTACAGCCCAAAAATAATGCATGTGCAAGAAGTGGCGCAAGAAGTTCTTGCGCTGCAATAACACCCAAGTGGTCAAATTGCGGTGAATTGCAGTTTATCCACAAGAACATTCAAAGCGCAAGAAGATAGAAAACTTGCCGCAAGAAGTTACGAACTTAACCACAAGACACAAAAAGCGCAAGAAGTTAGCGGGTTCAGTTACATGGGAAGTTCATACCTTAATTGCTTTTGACTAACAGGTTGGCTTGAGTTTGTATAATAATTATAAATTATGTCTCTACCTTTTTTTTTTAAAATGTTAACAATGCAGTGGTTGGTATTAGAACAGCATGGGTTCCATGAGAAATAAGAGGAACAAACCTGATGGTAGTCAATGACAATAGGTCCAAAGACTTTCTGCGTCTCTGAAGTATCAAATGTTACACGAGCTCTCCTGTGAAAGAATTACAGCAAGGAATCATAACTTCAGAATAAAATTATTTGCTGCAATAAAATATTAAAAGTGACGCTTGGAAGATACCTCAGAAGGACCTTAAAAAATAGCAATTATGGTTCTTGGCTTTTTATTTTGAGCATCATTTTTCGTAAAAGTGTGCCAAACATTTTATTTACATGTATTTATTATTAATGTTACCAAATTTCTGGGAAAATTGGCACCTGGAGCTGCACAAGCCAAATGAGCCTATAAGATAATTAGTTCATATCTAGAAATGTATCTGTTATTATCATTATTCTGTTATCCCTTTAAACTGCTACATCGTACGTATTCGTAATCACATTTGTATTGTTTATTGTTTATGTCTTTGCAACCTTTTGTGTTTATTAATTAGTAAAAAACCAACCAACCATTAAGCCTACAAGCATTGTACGCAAAACTAAAGAACAACGTACACTTAATGCATGGTCTCCAGGGAAACAGTTTTGTTTTTCCTCAAGTCGCGATGTTTTCCTTGACTTTGTCCTGGGAAATATCAGGACTTGAGGGAAAACAAAACAAAACACTGTTCTTAGTTTACCGAGAGACCAGACATTAAGTGCTTTGTTATACTTTTCCTTTAACAATTGCAGCAAAACATCCGGAGCCGGCAACAACCGCGAAATTGTATCCCGGTCGGGATACATAAATTTTGAATTTGATCAGGGGCACATGACCAAGAATCAACCAATCACAGTGCTCGTTTTGTGGAGTGAAAGTCTGGGTATAATTATAACAAGAATTGTCATCACTTACTTGATGTCCTTCAAAAGGACCATCCACTTCTCCATGTTTTCTTCCAGCCTGTTGTATATCATATTCATGTCCATGTCCCATAGTGACTGATACTGCAACCAAACCTGAACATACTCCTCCATCTTGGCAACCTTCTCTTCAATTGCAGCATAAGCAGCTTGCAGATAGACAGGACCTTCTGGAAGTTTGCCCAAGAGACTGCGATAGGTTGTATCAGTTTCATACTCATCACGCTCTAAGCCCACCTATGATGATAGCAGAGATAATTTATCATGAACAGAAAATTATTGACAAAGTAGTCTACTTGCTACCTGTTTGAAGGTAAAAATACTATAGCGAAACTCATTTCAACCTAAAATCCTTGTCAAGAGTTGTTTTGCCTCCCTCCGCAAACAATTGGGACTTTAAGATCTGCGATGGCAAAACTGATGAAAATGTCACCTCAAAGTATGTAACTTTGCACTTCTGTAAGTCTTACTGTACGAAATAATAAGACCCCTTGAATAGACATCATGCGAACCATATACATACCTGGTATCGTGAACTTTGAATACGAGGAAGCAAGGTGATGGTTCCAACCCACACATGCAGCTCACTGATCAAGTGTTCTCGCACTTTCTCCACCGGCGGCTGAATGAAGAGCACTTGATTCTGAATAAGGATCTCATGCCTCAAGATCTAATGTATAAAAATATGAAAATTGAGACCAATACAAGGACAAGCCTTCTAAATTTGAAATTGATGTAACACTGTTTACCAAGTTTTTCATAATTTTATTGTTTATTTATCTGTAACAGGAAGATTGGCTTTATCAGTGCTAAATTTGAGTCATTCATGGCAACAAGGAGAACAGAGATGAAATCAGCTGCTTCCACCCAGGGATAAATTCAAGAGACAATTTCATTTTATCAAGCAAGATGATTAACATTGAATTATCACTGCAAAATGATGGACTGCTGACACTTTGAGTGTTATCCCTTTGAAAGAGCAAACCATGCCTTCTCCAACTGATGCAGCACCACAGTTTCTTTACATCAAAAAGTACACGTTCATATTTTTTATTCTTTTTTTTTTAAGTGTGGGATATGGACAAAAGAGAGAAGTGATCCACACACTTAAATGGACAATTTAAGCTAGCTGTTTAAAGTAAAAAAAAAAAACAAAAACAGCAGTAGACTAGCAAACTTTGCGGCATGATTATGGTGCTGCAGCAAGAATCCCCTGACAAGAAGGGGTTTCTCTCCACTAACTGAAATAATAATCTAAGGCAGGTGAGTGAGGGGAAAATATTGTGTGTGTGGATCATGGTGAGTTGAGGGAAAATCATAGTATAAAATTAGGGCTAGTCTGTTAAATAAAGAAGAGAAATTTACAAAGTAAAATCTCAACCTCACAGTGGGGTTAGTAACAGATCAAACTCTGGGTGAAATAGAAACTTTTAATACCAAAACCAGCCTGAGATACAACAAAGTAAAATGAAAAAAGAAGAAAACGCAACGTGAATAAAAGACTGAAAACTTTGAGATGTGATCTATGCAAAAAGGGATTTATCCAAAAAATTATTATTTTTCATAGAAAATTATAGATACTTGCAAACTATTCGTTCTTTGAAGTAAAGATACCGGTATATAAGAGAGAGGTGATCCACACACGTAAATGGACAATTTAAGCAATTGTCTCTTACAGAAACTTAAATTCAGGTGGCTTCGATGGGATTTAGAAACCATGATACAATGTACATTACTGTAAGTGTGAGATCACTTCTCTCTTTCGTCCATAACCCACACTTCAAATTTACATTAATTTTATTCATCAAGTCCTTCACAGGAACACATGAGCCCAACAAAATGATCCGCTCCCAACTTAGTGGAGTAAGGACTGGCAGCGCAGAGACAACTATTGCTCACATTGTACAGTTCAGTATCTTGATTGTACTTCTCCCTTTCAACAGTTCCTTTAGAAACAATCCCTTTCATACAGTCACGTACATGTCATGTACACGTTTGATAGCGTCTGCTCCAAATAAAAGCATACCGCGTCCTCTCTTAACCTCGGCGTAAATCAACCGGGAAAAATGTACATGTAGGTGAAACCTCGGCTTTCAGTTACCGTAGACGAGGTTTTGCCTCGGTCAAACTGGAGATCGAATCTGCAGTTTCACCTAGTCAGAACCGCAGCAAATCCACAAATAGTTGAGCGGTACTGTACACTGCAGACCTCAATGGTAAAATATTTATTTAATCACAAATCACACAGATTTTGAGGAAAACAAAAACAAGTTTCACACCTGTATCTCAGGATCACCTCCTGGCTTGTGAGCCATCATGGAAGTGTCTGTATCATCCATAATGTGTCGCGAGGTCTTGCTGCCTTTTAGGCATTCAGTCCAGCTCTTCAGACCAGCTTCCACACGACCAGACAAGAACTTCTCGACCTGAATAAAATGCAATGATTTCCAAAATTTGATGAGAACTTCATACACTGGACATTCTTTATTCCAAGTCCTTTTTCTAAATGGAGCCCTGACATGGAGCCTTGAAATTTTTAGCAAAATCCTACAGTGCAATCATTTGAATAACCTTTCTTATATCAAAATAAATCACCCTAAAATTAGCTAGATATTGATTTTTCTGGTAAGCCATTTTTGCCTTAAATTCTCTGGCCACTGTCTTGAAAACAAAGTAACTCCATAAACAATGGAGTGTAAAAGAAAAATCCCAACTGCATACAAATTGACCCTATTGTCTCCCTTCTTGGAGACATCAGCAACAATATTGCTGTATACTTCAGTAAAGTTAGCAAGTCAAAAGTCACATCAAATCAACAAGCTCACTCAAAACTCTTCCGTGCTTTGAATGCATGTGTAACCGGAAGACTGGAAAAACTGGCAAGAAAATAGATGCTGTGTCTTCTTTTACACATATTATTCTCGAAGTTGACAAATAAACATCGATATTGAAGGAATGAAGAATCTTTCTTTGTGACCTTCAGCTATTTGAGAAGTCAACCCCAGATGGCACAAAGGGCAAAGATACTGCACACCCACATGTACAGATCAGGATTAAGGGAAATAGGACCAGAGCCACAGATTTGCCAATTAAAGCAAATTAAATTGTAGTTTAAAGAACATTCATTTGGTCTTTTAACATTATTTCTTTTCCAAGATTATATATAAAGGCATCAATCACCTGCAGATCTAGAGTGGCCACCCATTGTGGTAGGTTGGAATATGAATGAAGGTTCAACTCGTCCACAGCACGCTGAACTTTGCCCAGGACATCTCTAAAAGTCTGACAGTTGTAAGCACATGTTTCCAGGGAGCGGACCTCAATGTCAATCTTTTCAACACTACCAAGCAAGTCATCAACCTACAAAACAAATTTAAATAAAAAACAGATCAAGATTATTAATATTATGATAAGAAAGGTCAGCAAGTTCTATATTTGAAACAATATTATTATCAATAAATACATGCAATTGTTATGCAACTGTCTGTGGCTTTTTAGGAGTATCAGATTTTTGTCTCCCTTAAGAATTCTTTTAACACCAAGAAAGCATGTTCGTGCTATAAAATTTAAGCAGAAGGCCAAACTGTTTATACCTTTTCTTGAAAATTGAACACAGCTTCAGCAAGCTTCTGCACATAAGGATCCAGCTTGTAAGATTCCCAAACAAGAACCATGCCCTGCAACAAAACCATCAATTAATGCAATTAAATGGAATTTAACAGAGTTAAAAACAGGAGGTATACCAAATCAAAAAGGTCTTGAACAAAAAAGATTGTCTTGCACTAGGGAACATTTAGCAATTCTTTCATCGATGTACACTGTCCTCTGACTCTTTCACTTACACAGAGAGAGAGAAATACCAGCATTTTGAAAATAATTAATATACTCACTTCAGTTATCAGTGCTTGCACTTCCTTTCTCAAACCAGCAACAAGAGGTGAAATAGAGTTCTTCTCTTCAACCTTTCGAACAATGAGAGACCAAAAACTTCAGACGGACATTTTAGGAAAACCTACTTTACGAGTGATTTTTTTCACATTGATATTTTTGTTTATTTTTCCAAATGGCAACCCATTTTCAAGAGTATGACAGTGCCCATTTATTGCAAACATTATTGCCTGCTATAATAACGTGTGGAAAATGTGCCCTATACATGTAGACCTCTTTCATAATGGTGAACAAATAAATTATTCTTCTGTTTTAAAGCGAATAAGCCTTTCTAGTCTCGCTATGACAAGCAATTTCTAAAGAATTTAGGGTAAACACCTGTCTATTTTCTCTTCAATTTTCGATTAGCCTTAAATTAATTTATTTCCTCCACTTCATAATACATGTAATTGGCTTCTATTGTTTACAAAACTCCATGTAAAAAACAATCATCCACAGTTAACGTTCTTCAATGCTTGAGACTGTTCTAGCTAACTCCTTTTACATGAATGTACATACAAACTTATCGACAATATTTACATTTGTCTTTCTTGGTAAATTCTAATTACAGCGCTATTTTGAATGGTGTTGAATCCTCAAACCACTTGTTTATAATGTCACGAACCTCAGACAGCAACAGGCTCATTTGGTGAATTGTGAATTTCGATCTGGCAGAAGTTGGGAACTTAATTTCAAAGTTCGCAATTTGGTTGTCTAATTCGACATGTAATTGGCTACTTTGTAACCTGGCGTGGTAAAGTAATGTGAAATCAACTGTAACAGGAGATACATGTATAATTATGGCATAAATCAACATTCAGAAACACTTTTTATCCCCAATAAAACCTTCTCGGCTGATAAATAACATTTACACATACATAAAATAAATCGAAAAATCACCCCTGTCACCAATAGCTGTTCCTCCAAGTCAAACTTGGGTTCTTTTTTGAGTGACTATAAGAAAAGTACATGATACTCCATCGACTCTCTTTATAATTTTTTATTCATCCAATTGTGCTTCAATGATAATGTGTTTGAATGCAATTAATAGGAATTAGCAACAGAGAGTCTGGTTGGCTGGCTGCAAATTTTCTGCCAAATTCCCTGGAAATGGAAGGTACCCAACCTCCAGTTGTAGCTTCAAATGCAGACAATTTTAAGTGTGAAAAAAGCTTAGACTGTTTCACTAACCCAGTACCTGTTGACTCGACCTGTAGAATAAAAATTTTCAAGAACAAACCCAGTTTATTTTACCTTTTCACAAGTCCTTTCATAGGTGCGCACACTCTCAATGAGCGAGATGGCAAATGGATACAGCTGATTGGCTTGATGAGCTTTGTTCACAATGGCCAATGGAACTCTGAATCCAAGCCATTTCAAGTTACGAACCTGAAAAATTAAAGGCTGGTATGTTACAAAGCCGTACGATATCCTGGAAACAATAATTCCAAATGTATCTGTATACAGAGAAATTAATCGTGTACAAACTGAGGTAAAATATACATGTACTAGGATTGATTTGCATTTTGGGATAAAAATGCACAAAGCATAAGTCATCATGTAAGATTGCAACAGATACAATAACATAGGTTAGGGTTAAAGGGCAAAGGTAACACAAGTTCTAGCCTTTATCTGTTACATCTGCACTACAAAAGTGTTTACTTTTTGCTTTTCAATACATTTCCCCACAATTCTCCACAGAGTCCCATAACCAAACAATTAAACCTGTAGTGTCCCAAACTAACGCTCCTTAAATTATTGCTTGCACTACATGTAATTGTATATACATGTGCTAAATCCATTCTGCATTCAATGCTGCTTTTCAATACCTCTTTTGACAAAGTGATGATTTCTGGCAAGAAATTGACTTTCAGTTTCAACACAGTTCCTCGGCCTCCCCCTCCACGGGCTCTTGTGCTTTCGATTGTGAAGATGCGCCCTGAGACACCAAGGTTTCGCTGCTGCACCTGTGAAAAGAAAGATAGAAACACACTGTAAATGAAGTGAAGCTATGATCTTCGCAGTTATGAGCGCAATTTTTGCAATTGCGTAGAGAAGCCTGAAAAATTCAGGACTTCAACGCCTGAATTTTTCAGGCTTCTCTACGCAATTGCAAAAATTGCGCTCATAACTGCGAAGATCATAGCTTCACTTGATTTCATATCCGCAGTTCATATATGATTCATTTCATATACCATTTCATCACACTGTAAATGGTCAGGCTTTCCTTAATTTAGTCATTGTCTAAAATGTTAGTAGGACAGAAATAAATGCTTCTGTGCTGGCTACATGTTAATAATAATTGTTCTCCTTAGTTGTTTATAAGTAGCTCCTAGAAGCTTGCCTATAAAATTGTCTATTTTTTTTTTCTTGGTCCCACCGCAGGAATAATCATTTCAGAACCTCACCATTTCTCTAATAGTCAGACCTCTTTACAGTTGTGTCCTTTGTTACCTGGCCTTTAAATGAAAGTGAGGCTGGTGTTGACCTTGTTATGATACAGACCTCCCTCCTTTTGTTATGTTAATGATGTTGTTGTCATGCTAATTAGTAAGAATTTACATAAGGAAGGTAGTGAGGTTTCTATCAAAACAAGGTCAACTACAGCCTCACTGTCATTCATAGGCCAGGTAACTAAGCACAGAAGTGTAAAATGGACTGTTCTGGTACAACCTCAAGCAGGTACACTTTAAAATTACATAATTATGTACACTTGCAAGAGCAAGCAAACTTTGAAAGAAAAGAGTTACATGTACAGTAGCTAATGGTTTTGGTGCTGGATTAGCATCCCTCAGTTTAAATCCCAATTTAACTGTATGTAATGTACCAATGGGATTTTTTGGTCCTGCATGGAGAATTCTACTTAAAGAAAGGAGCATATATGTACCTACCTTTTTTGACCATTCATCAAACAGTTCTTGAGTGTTGAGCTTCTGCCGGAAGCTGTCTCCATCAGCTTTCAGCCTTTGTCCCTCAACATGATTTTCCCAGCCTTTGCCAAGGACATCCTCCACACGCCTCATGTAAGCTGACAACTGGCGATCGATCTGGAGAAGAAAGGGAAGCATTGTTAGACAATAAAACTAGTGGCTACAGCACAATGATGACTTCAATCCATTGACCCATGGGAGTAAGACTTAGCAGATTTTACTCTAACACCAGACGATTTTACTCGTCAACTGGGGTGTTCTAGAGAAAAAAAAGGAAATGAAAGGAACTTATTTAAGTGTCTATATAGTCTTTTAGCACTGGAGCATTAATTGGGGACACTGTAAACTGAAATCAAATCAACTTGTTGCTTTTTGAGAAGAGGGGAAACCGGAGTACCCAGAGAAAAACCTCTCGTTGCAGAGCAGAGAACCAACAAACTCAACCAACATATGACACCGAATCTGGGAATCAAACCCAGGCCACATTGTTAGGAGGCAGGTGCACTCACTACTCTGCTATTTGAGGTGTCAATGGGTTAAGTAGCTGAGAACCTGGGATGAAGATTTGCAATGAATCAGTTGCCACAAGTGATTCAAAAGACGCCAGCCAAATATTTTACTACTGTTCCCTTGATCCACCGAGTTAACCTAAGGACTTTACACTATATTTTGAAAGTGAAGTGATTTCACCATGGCATCATTCATCCATCTCAATGCAATGAATTCATCAGAGACTGCAAATTCCTGTGCCAAAATATTCAAGTCAGCTCTCAAATCAAACAGCGGACAATACTGGAACAACTTCCACTTTGCTTTAAATTATTACCAAGAATCATAATTCCCCTCACTCTCTGCACCCAAATGTACATAGAACACAACCACTCTCTCTCTTCAAAATGACAGAAGGAACTTAATGGTCTTTTTCGAAGCACCCCAGTCCACAGCCCAGGAAGTGGCAATATATGATTAAT
>OX421457.1:15092711-15115211 GCA_949126865.1 Montipora capitata | reverse complement strand
GGGAGTTGCTTGACTGACAGCAGGGGGCTGAAGAACACGAACAATGACAGCTCGAAGTTGTTCATGCTGACGACGGAACCTGAAATAAAAGAGAAAGACCCAGTTAAATAATGCAATCTAAAGTTTACTAATCTGCAAGGGTAAGTACATTGTATCAAAATGTAGGCCTGTTTGCAAAAAAGAGCTGCCAAAAGATCCACGACAAGTGAAAAAATTGCTGACCAAGAGCTTTTTGCAAAGTGATTTTTTTCGCTTTATCATTAGCTTTTCATAGAAACAAAAAAATGTAGACGCTGCATGGACTCAAACTATTTACAGTAACTACATGTATTACAATTTATATGTTTTATTTTAAAAAAAATTAATGGTTTTATTTTAATTCATACTTTCTCATCTGATCAAGTCGTGCCTGAAGCCGTTTGTGTGCTGGATTCACTCTCCACACCATCTTGAGGCTCTCTTCTCTCTTTTTCTTAACTATATCTCTTAAAAGTGTTTGAAGTTTTTCATATTCATCATCCCAAGTGGTGAACACTTCAAAACAAGCAACCATGATCTAAGAAAGAAAAGTACATGTAAATAAGGTTTTCCATTGTAATTTATGAATGATAATAATAATAATAACAATAATAATAATAATAATAATCTTTATTTCTTAAGATAAAAATACATATCCTAAGTTACAATTAATAAGAAAGAAAAAATATAAACTCTAGAAACTATTTACATATCATATTTAAAAATTATTCTGTTACTAAAAACGTTCTTAAATCTGTCAGTGTGGATCCTAGGGACAGAGACTGACGTATTTCTAAGATTGTACCTCGTTTTCTTTTCCTTTGGTAAAAACTGGAAGAACAGACATTCGGGGTAGTGCGATCCTTTTTTTGTAAAGTGTCTTGTCCGCCTTCTCTAGCAAGTCCCTAATATTTACATTCTTGGACCTATACTTTCTTTTCATACACCGGTCTAAAAGATTCTGTATTCCAGAAAGGTCGGAATCTGAGGCACCATTAATCGACAGAGCGTAAGAAAAATTTGGTAAAACTATTGCGTTAAAAAGGTGATCTACTTCCTCCTGGGACATTCCTTCCTTACGTAAAGATCCTAATACGAATAATGATTTGTTTGCTTAATTACCTTTGCGCGCACGTGACTACTGTATTTACAATTTTGTTGGAAAGTAACACCTAATATGGATAACTCTGCCCACTGCGGTATATTACTAACTGGCACAATGCCCTGACTGAAACCTAATGTTTGCTACCTTAGGTTGCTAAAGATTAAGGACCGTGCCTACTATTGTCATTGTCAGGCCTTCTGATAGGGTGCGATTAAAAAATGCAAATTATGCGATTTTTTCAGGGCAGATTGTGCGATTAGAAAGGCCAATTATGCGATAAATAATGTAAATTATGCGATTTTTTTCTCAGCAATTTTAAGCTTGTGTTATAAGGTTTCAGGTTAAGAAAAACACTTTTTTGCTGCCCTAAAGACATTTTGAACACAAAGGAAGAGTAATTATGTATCTCGATCGACATTAGTTGGGATAAATAAAAAAAGTGAGGTCTTCTGCACTACCGGTGCACCACGTTAAAAGTTGAAAGGACACAGCTACATGTAACATGCCAAATGAATGATCAAGGTGCTTGTCAACCACGAACTTCCAAAGATGGTCAATCACAATAGGGTCGTACCCCCATTTATACGAGAGAAATTAAGCCGCGGCTTTCTCTGGCCGTGGCTTACAAAAGACTCGAATGTTCACCCCGTATAAATGGTACAAAATCTACGTTCACATCTTTTTCAAGCCGCGGCTTATATTGACCTGGGAATATATAATTTAATAATTATTCGTATAAAAATTTATAGTTCCTTTTGCGTATTTTGTACACCGTGGCCAGAGTAAGCCGCGGCTTATTTTCTCTCGTATAAATGGCCCTAATATTGCACGACGAGAAAAACATCAGTCCATCGTCCACGTGGACCGTACCTGTGAGGTACTTTCTTGCTCGATCGTGAGCTGTCAGATTGGGCAGAAGGTGGGAACTTCCTTCTTTGGCGAAGAAAAAGCGGGCGTTTTCACAACAAACTTATCCATGAGTAAGTTTTTATCAGTTTTCAACGAAAGAAACTACATTTTGCCAAAAACCTTACAACTTCGCTTATTTTTCACAAATCTCTTCTCTCAGAGAAGGCAACTGTGTCATCATTTCAGTGGTGTGTTTATCGAAGCGTGCTTGTGTTGCACCAATAGAAGGAGACTCGTACCAGGTCCCCGACATGCAAAATAAAGCCTTGAACTTCGAAAGTTTACGAAATCGAAGGTGGCAAAGGATTTTTAGCCTTTTTCCAAGATACCGTAAACGTCCATGTATAAGCTGCATCCGTAGATAAGCCGCACCCGGAATTTAGAAGTGCACATTTTGGAAAAAAATGTAGTACAATAAAGTTTGAAGTTCCAGTATAAACGTTCTATTGCTATAAACCAACAAGGACAAACAATCAAGGTTTCACCCATATAAGTTGAAATACGAACGAGTGCTTAGTAGCCAAGCTTTAAACGCGGAGAGGAGTCTGGGCCAGGGCCTGGGTATCATGACCACGTTGACCACGTCTATAAAGATGTTTGGAAACCCGCAATAGGCCAAAAAATTCATGCAGAACAGGAGCTTGATAATGCAGTCGACAAATTTGAGAAGGTGGTCAAGGACAACGAAACAGTTGGCCATTTACCTCGCGAGTACTCGCGAATTTTGTGGTATTTTATCGCACGAGGCAGAAAGATATGCGTGGAAGTGACTGGCCGAAGACGTCACTGCAAACAGCTGTGCGGACGAATGGAGATTCCTTGTAGGTTGGTGTTTACTTGTTCGAGTAAAGCGAAAATTAATCGCTTGAAAGAACTCTTGCAGAGCAAGATTCGCCGATAAACACTCGAAGACACAAACGGCTCCTTTAGGAGCCACCACTCATTAAAAAGTCAATGAACAACAGCAACATGCTCTCAGTTTCTTTTATGTTTCGTTACTGAGATCTTAACAAAGTTGTATGAATATTAATTAGGTTTTTTAAAACTCCAAACACAGATGTATCCATGGATAAGCCGCACCCTTGATTTATGGCTTCAATTTTGTGAAAAAAAGTGCGGCTTATACATGGACGTTTACGGTAAATCATCTTAAAAATGGCGTATTTATGCAGGAATTTCTAAGAAACGTGTTGATTTATGTTTCATTTTATGAATTTTGTGCGTCCTTTTGTGAATTATGCGATTTTTCGTGAATTGTGCGATCGGATGCGATTTGAGGTCGATTGTGCGAAATCGCACCATCGCGTAATATCAGAAGGCCTGCATTGTCCTCACGTTCTGCGCATCTCGAGACACTACTCATATTTCCTATTGCTGATGCTTATTAGTACAGGGATATTTTGCGTGGTTCAAAACTATGCAGAGAAAGCAGAACTTAGCAAGTGATCTTGGTATCCAAAAAGAAAACTGGGGGTAGCCATGCATTTTTCAGAGATAATTAAGCCTCAATTTGGAAAAGAACACCATACATTGCTTTGTATTTTAAAGCTTTTTACAAATATTGATGATTAATTATCTTCGAAAAATGCGCGGTTACCCCCAATTTTCTTTTTGGATTTCAATAACACTTGTTAAGATCTGCTTTTCCCATGTATTCAGTAAACCGCACAAAAATACCTTTGAATTAGTAGGCACCGTCCTTAACACTAACCTTTTCAAAGTCTTCATGATTTATGTGCATTAGCCGCCGGGTTCCCAAAACCTGCACAATGAACATAATAAATTTAGTATTATTATGTGTATCAGAGCACAACCCAACAAACATGTCCAAGAAATTATTGCATACAGTGCAGACCAGAAATAAGCTACGTCTACATACATGTAATTATTTTCTCCATTGTCTGGCATTTTTTATGAAAACGATCCAAACTGCAGTTTCGGCAACAGAAAGGTCAAAATAACTTAACTATCAGTGGTCAGCTGCAGGATGACAACAGAGTTTTATTATTTTTCATTCAGTGAATGTCGAAAGAATTTAAAACTTTGTAGGTTCGTTTCGAAAACTCACAATGATCACTTCACACCGCTCTTCAATTCAAATGTTCTGGTAAGTTGATCACAGAAATTAAATATTCATTTTATCGTCTGTCTATTGTTTCGTGGAACAATGAACATCACATCTACAATACGAGTTTGCATGACAAAAGAAAAAACGTGAATCAAATGCACGTTTGGAAACGCCGCATTTAAAAATGTGTGTGCGCAAAAAACGCGCATGCGTTTTGCGTCTGTGTAGGACGCATAATTATTTCCGGTCTGCACTGTAAATCATACAGTGATCAGATGCACTAACAATTTTGCCTTCCAACATCAAGTGACCCAGACAAACAGAGTTTAGGGGACTATTTTCTGATGATAATATTTTTGTCTGCACTTCTAGAGTAACAGATAAAAGACATTGTAGTTTGGGAGCAAAGCAAGGGGACACTTCATCACCCTCAACAAAATCAGTGTGAATGTAATAATGTGAAAATATTTATAATCATTGAAAGAAAGGAGTTGCTCAGATTCGCGCAAACACTGAACAGTATGTACACTGTACCTTCAAAAGCTGTGAACTTAGATCACGTGAAATAGCTTCTACAAGACGCAGGGCTCTCTGAATCGGATACTTGGTGCTTCGGATCTTTTTCAGATGAGTGAAAATGGCTGTTAACGCAGCTCGTATCTTGTCCAGTTCTGTGGCTGCCAGCAGGTCATCCAAGGGAAAATCCTTCATTAGTGGATTGTAATCATTGACAGTGGCCAGAGCTTGCTTCAATCCTAAAACACAAATTATTTTTGTCCTCTTTTAAAAAGCCAATCAAACAAGTAACATTAACTTGTCAGTACATGATTGGAGAGTAGGTGCCATACAGCAAACAACGCTTAATCAAAACGAGGTAACCATGGCAACCTAGCCACTGGTCAACTGAGGCACCCGTCACACTGTCTTCCCAGTGAAAAAAAACTTATAATCACCATTTCTTCCCTCAGGAGAAGGTGGGTGGGAATAAAGCAAAAAATGTGTGCAAACAGTGACGGTGTATGCCCATGCGAAATGTCAGTTGATGAGCAGTTCTATCCAAGTTCTTTTTTTTTAAATTTAATTTTATTATTTTTAAAAATACACTTTACACTATTTTACGATGCTTAATTATACAGCTACTTTACATTATTTACAATACGTATACAGCAACTTTGCATTCATTATGATACTAATACATGTACAGGTGCATTGTATTCATTAAGTTTTATCCAAGTTACCTTTGCTTATATTATTAACCTCATGTAACCATCTTATTTACAGCATGGTGGAAAACAAAAGTGAAAAACCAAACAAAACCTCTCAGATTAAGAAGTTTACTTAATCCAACGACTGTAATAGATTTTACCCTGTCTAATGCCAGACGATTTTATTTGTCAATGGGGCGGTCCAGGGCGCTTCAGGTGTCTATATATGTTGTACAGATTTCAGGAAGTTTTATTCTGGGCATGTTAGGGTCTAGTACGATCTGAGATGTGCTTTACGTGATTTCAAACCTACATGTAATAACATTAACTGTCCAAAACCTTTTTTTTTTTGGTAAAGAATGTTTTTATTTGCATGACAGCAATATCAGAAGAAGAAAAGAAAAGAAAAGTTTTACTTAAGACCAAAAGATTTTACTTATCTATGGGTTCTGATTCGGGTGTAACAGGGCTTAGCCCTGCTCTTAATTTTCTTTGAGTGATATTACTGAAAACATGAAAATCACCTGTATCGGTGTCAAAACTGACAGTAGCATGAAATCGTTTGCCATGCTTCAAGATGTCAAGAGTGAGAGCAATGTCAGGACTTTCTCTAATATCTTGGATCCTTAGCAAAGCTCGCTCAAGGTTGAGCCAGAAGCTGATTTCTTGCAGGGCAGTGCCAGATGCAGGGTCACGGTCAAGTTTGGTCACCTGATGGCAAAGAAAGGTACAATAGGGTTATCTCTTGATTGAAATGAACAAAGTAAAAATAATTATGTGTTTCATAAAAAAAAAAATTATATCATGTCCTTATACCGTATGTGGAATATTCGGGTTAACCCATGTGCTTTTGAGGAACTTGTTGTTAACTGCTTCTTGGTCACATCCACCCTCTTTCTTTCCACTGAATTAATTAGCCCAGGTAATATTTAACAATAGATATTATTCCATGAGTGCATGTTGCATATGAGAAGGAAAATGGCCAAAGAGACGTGTAGCACCAAGTTGGCTATAACAAGTTTCGCATCCAACAAGTGCAAATTGTGTTATTAAAATAATTTCATCAAATCTTGTCAGATGTTTTTTCCTGGGAAATTTTGCTTCCTGCACACATTATTCAGCTGCGCAACACTTGACTCTTAAAATGAATTTACTATATTAGGTCATACAGTATGAGCTGATGACCAAGATTGAGTGAACCAATCAGAAAGCTAGAAAGGCAACATAAGAGATAAAAAAATTAATAAAAAGTGATAATCGTATGAAGGTGATAGTAAGGGTATGTTTAACTTATACACGCTAGTTAACAAATAATTCGTAGAAACTTACGCAGAGTTTATAACATTAGTGCTCTAAATGTTGGCTAGCATGAAGCTCATAACAGGTGAAGGGTGCCATAAATAGTAGCTTAAAGGTGGGTGGCAAGGAATTGCCCGCCATAAGGTGCAGTATTCCATTTAACGGTTGGCTAGACATGAGGTAAGCCTTAGCATACACCCTCAAATCAGCAAAACTGACAGTTATCAATGAAATGGGAAAAGCAAAAACCTCTGTAAACTATTCAGCCGAGGAAGAATGTTCAAACAACAGCCAAAAAGACCTCAAGTAGATTACAAACCTTTTGAATTTCTTTAATCCATCTGTTAACCCCATTCTGCAACTGATTCAAGAAACTTGAATCTTCAACTTTATCTCCAAAATCTTGAACTTTTGGTCTACGACCTTCTTCAGCTGTTTTCTTGACCATTGCTGTGACAGTGGGATGAATAGCAAGGGAAATTTCAGGGATGTCGATGTTTTGTTGCAAATGAAGGAGGCCCATTTCCAGCTCTGCAATCTTCTTTTCCACAGATGGTACCATTTTGTCGCCATCCCTACGAACATAAAAAATGAAAGCGTACTCAAACATCAAACAGATTGAGTTAGCCAGGGGCTAGTCCTACATGTATCATTAGAGAACAAATTAAATGAATAATTGTGGAACATAAGGAAAACTAATGAAAGTGCAGAGGCAGCCAAGTTGGAGACTTGAAAAGGAAAAGAGAAGAAGCTTAGTACAGAAAGCCACCACTTCCTCATAGTTTTCCCCTTAGTTCACTTCTTTTGCCAATTTCTTTTTTACTGTTCTCCAGTTCTGAGTCTGTTCCATGCTAAAATTGAGGGGCAAGTACAAAAGACAGGTCTTGTTCACAGGTCTCTATTAATTTCATCAATACAGAAACAAACCTAAACCAAGGCTGCTGCCTAAAGAAGATTTTTCTGTAGCCCTTCGGACTTTCAACATTAAAAGTCAGTAGCCTGAGTAATTTTTTCAAGAGCCCAGAATAAATTACGATAATTAAAAGCAAGGACAAATCACCTTGTGTAAGTTACAGGGTGTAGGTGCCCATCCAGGTTACTTGTTCAGAAATGTGGTCGCCTGTGCTGCCAAGTAAGGCGCCCCAGGTGACCGTTAGGCAGCAGCCTAGTAAACATTCATTAAAGCTAACCTTAGGCCTAAAAAGTATTGTTTTACGTCTAATTAAGCCTAAGGGTTGCTTTAATGAATGTTTAGGTTTGTTTCCGTATTGGAAAAACAGAGACCTATGAATGAGACCTGTGACCTGTGACCTGCCAAAAATTGAGTGCTCTGTGGCCTTGTGCAACATTCTAAATTCTCCTTTAACTTAAGAGGGACTGTGCATGTATGGGTATATTCCTGAACTTAAGATTGTAGGTTTTCTGGGAGGAGTGGGGAGGGGGGGGGGGAAGGGGATGGAAATGTAGAGCATGGCTATACAAACCTCTTACTGAGTTTGTTTTTCCATTGATTTTTTTACCCAACTGCAGAGCGTGCAAGCCATAAATCAATGCGAAAAAACAAGGATCCATATCTTACAGTACGGATAGAGGAAATGAGGTTGGTAAAACATTTAAGGGAAAGGTCACTACAGTGTAGTTGAGGTCAACCGTAACTCCAGCTACTACAAAAGTGCTTAGCTTAAAGATCTGACACTAATAGACCGAATGCATAAATGGCTGCCATAAAAACATTCTTTGGTCTTTGTGCTTACAAGACCCACTAGCCTCGTTAGCAAGGACAAAATACAAAAGAAATGTTTCTTTAGAACGAGGCTAGTTGGTCTGATTAGCACATAAACAAAAGAACAAATTATTTATTGCTCCCTATTTAAATGCATTTGGTCTTTAAATCTTATTGACTTAATTAAATACAGTAGTTGCCTGCAAGATGCAAGCACACATACTGTACATTAAGCGACATGAAACACCAAGTCTTGCTAGAAAAATTAATGCTGCATCAGAATTTGAAATTCAGCAGGTTGTACTATGGAATACGGCCTGCTTAATTAGCCAATCATAGCATGTGCACCATCTTGAAGCATGACGGATTTTGTGTGAAGCTTTACTTTTCAAACGTTAACGGTTTGTCCAGTTGTGTCACTTTTGACCAATGAAACGGTGGCGGTTATGTTGTGAGACTGACCACATTTTTGTTAGCATACCAGCATGTTTTGTTCACGTGCTCTTCAAGTTTTCAGGTGTTCTGTGAGGGTGAAGATATTTGATGAATCTGCCTTGCAGTATTGAAGAGTTATAAACATCTATCTGCCATGAGTTTCCAAAGGCAGGAAATATGGAATTTGGTAATAATACACACTTTACCAAGAGGAGATACGTGATTCAGCAACTACGAGAAAAAGTACATGAACCCGAAGTGAAACTAGAAACATTGAGGAGGAAATATTTCTGCGTCTCAGGCATTCTACGCACAAGCTCTTCCGTGTTTCAAGGAGCATTTCAAATCTTGATCTGAAGTGACTCTTGGGCAGTAATTTACATTGTACCTCATTCCAAACTTGTTTACTTTGAATTTTTTTTGTCTCCATTGCAAAACGAGCAGAGATGTTGGTAACTAGGCGGTCATGCAAAACCCGAACACTCACGAAAAACCTGAAAACTGTGAGAGCATGTGAACAAAACATGCTGGTATGCTGCCAAAAAAGTGACACATACATGTAACCAGACAAACCGTTAACATTTGAAAAGTAAAACTTTGTCACGCTTCAAGGACGGATGCAAATGGTAGGTTTGGCCTCTTTAGCATTATTAGAGCTGCATAATTTGAGGTGGCTAAATGTAATTTAGGCAACATTAACCTCGAGCCAATGCTGCCAGCAGTCTTGCCCATTTTTGTACACGACCTGTAGGGTACCCCTGGAATTTGCAGACGTTGTTAAGTATAGCTTTGCATTCTAGCGATTGTTATGGATCAGTTCCTTTGTGTGCAAATCTTTGCAGATTCATCAGCCCTGCCCTCCTTCCTAAAGGGAAACTTGTCTTAGGAGATACATGAAAGTATAAGGTTAGGTAAGTATTTCCGCTAGACTAGTTTCAGTGTCATGGTGTCTGTTAGCAGCTGCTTCAGGAGTGGCTCCCGCTTGCAGGGTTGCCATGGATACCTCCCTGGTTGTAGGCCTGGATTACCTCAAGCCCTTCCCCGCTAACTTTTAAGGCACCAGTTTCCAAGCTCATCAATTGGCCATGAGTTAACTGTGGGATAAACTTGAGGATTTTCAGCAGGTCTGTGTAGCTTGTCAAGTTCAAAGACAGGAACAAGAGGCATCATAATTTCTTTGGTGATTATCATGTGTCATGTGTTAATTAATTTGCTATTTAATAGCTGAGCATTTCCCTGTGCTTTGAATATCTGTAGCTTTTACAAAACACTGTCAGATAGGAAAATGCAGGAGGGAATAATTATATCACAGCCATAAATTGTAGGTGCTGGAGATCAAAGATGTCATTTTGAAAATGCCAAAACTTACATGTACTGTACATGTAAACCCAGATTTCTGTGAAAAACACAGGTGCACAGTAAGAACAAAGGGTTCACACTCCATTGTCATGTGATTGCATCACCACACTAGATGCATTTAATCATAGGGAGTTTCCTAATGTTCACAGAGTTATCAGGGCAACAAAATTCAGGGGTTTGATTGAAACAGGCACAACTTGGATTTGTGTTAATTATTTCAAGCACTGCAACACTGCAAGGAATTAACAGGTGCATGTTTCAGTGGGTTCCTCATATTGAGTTAATACCCTGATTTCTTCCATAACAGAACTAAATTAAATGAGTAAAATGTGAGATGCATAATATTATTGGTCTGGACTGATTGAGTGCAGCCTGTTGTATAAAAGCAGACATTGTTAGGTTAGATGCCATGGAAATATTTGCATAGAAAATCACATCATTTCGAGTGCAATTTGGAATAAACAAGCACAAGTAAATCTTTTCAAAGGCAAACGAATTGGCGAATGCAGTTTGCAGTCTTTGAAAAAATTTACAAGTGCTTATTTATCCCAAATTGTGGTGTCATGTGATTACTTATTAACTATATACATGACAAAATTCGAGATGGTTAAAGTGCACCTAACCCCAAAATATTTTTTTTGCTAAAATGAATCTTTGCAACTGTTCGAAACACATTGCGGCCATTTTTTCATTTTTCTAACAAATCCTGGCATTTTATAGGCTTCGAAAGTTGCGAAAATCCAAGCATCTTTTGTTCACGACCGAGTCAGAAGGGGAGTGGGTCTATTCCTGATTTGACGTCACAATCTACTTTGCATGCATTTTTACAAAGAGTTAACGCAATGTAAATCAGTTTGTGACGTCAAACCAGGAATAGACCCGCTCCCCTTCTGACTCGGTCGTGAACAAAAGATGCTTGGATTTTCGCAACTTTCGAAGCCTATAAAATGCCAGGATTTGTTAGAAAATGAAAAAATGGCCGCAATGCGTTTCGAACAGTTGCAAAGATTCATTTTAGCGAAAAAAATATTTTGGGGTTAGGTGCACTTTAAGCAGCAGCAGCAACGCACACATACCACACAATCACAAAAAAATGCGCCACAAATTATGCCATCCAGGGCTTGAATTTGATTGGCTATCATCAACTTTGCTTGCTCACCGACCAATTGAAAAGCAAGAATTTTGTGAGTAAATTGCACTGAATTTACTCCTTTTTGCACTGTGTTTACAAAAAACTGCACACTGCTCTCAGCCAATCAGAATCAAGTAATTTTTTCCTGTATATTATAATTACAGAAACACACGAACAAAAATTGAAAGAGCTGCATGTTCATGTAATGGTTTTGAAGAATTTCAAAGTCACTAACAAAATACTTTGTTTCCCTCAGCTGATACATTTCTGTTCAGTTGACAAGCGTTTCCCGATGCTGAAAAATTTGCAAACAGGAAGGTCATTTCCCATTCAAGATGCAAGAAATAAATTTGAGTTTGGCCGTCTCACAAAGCACTAAGTGTAAAAATAAATTTGCATAATATTAATACATCGTACTTTAACACACCCATCGAAGATATTGAAGCAATCCCGGGGAAAAAAATAAATTCTCGAATTTGCAATCAATTTAACGTTGCTATAAACTAGTAAAAAACACCAGAATACGGAATCTACATTCGCGTGAGAACGCAACCATTTAAATGCTAAAATGAACATGAAATGTACTACCTGTCTGCTTTGCCAGACTTTCTCACGAAAGACTTGAAATACGGCGCCACTGCATTGCTTATGTAGGAATGAAGTGTTTCATAAGGCGATCCTTCGTTAAGATTGATCACACGAACTTGCGAGGTAATCTTTTTGTCAGCATCAACTATCGCTCCTCGTTTGATGAAGGCCACACTGGACAGTTTAGGCGCGGTGTAATGAATATCCAAATCGATGGAGTATATGGCTCTTTCTCGCTCGGATTCCGCTCCGCTTTCAGTGGAAGAAGTTTCATCGCTTTCTTCTTCGTCTTTCAGCGGTGTTCGTGTCACGAGAAGGCTTCTTGTCTGGGCATCGGCCAGAAATTTTCTTATGTAGTCCACATGCAGTGGGTCTTTCAAAGTCGTGTCGAGCTCGATGGGGACTTCTGGGTCGCCTTCTAGAAGAAGTGGTACAACTCGACGCAAATAATTGCTAAAATTTTTCACATCCACCACAGCCGCTTCTGGAGGAGTTGGAGAACCAAGTCCTCCATCCGAGGCACCCTCCATGGCGGGTCAGATGCGATTACAACCTTTCTTTGATCGAAAATATGAACTTCTTTCTTCACCGGCTTCTTCGTTTTACCACGTTCAATAGTCACGTGATAATGAATAATCGGTCCTTTCTGGGGTGGGGAAGAATGAAAAACGCAGAAGTGTGGTACATTTTGTTAATCAGTTTAAATTTAAGAGGACTCTGAATCCCAAAAGTAAATTATTAAATTTGATTGGTAAAAATTACCTTCATCGTACTGGGAAATACAGAGGCCTTACCCTCCCCTTGATATATTTCTTTGTCGGGGTGTGTGGAGTGTCTCAAGAGGTCCTGAAAGGGGGAAGGGGGTAAAAATGTTCTTTCCCGGTCAAGATTTGGGCTAAATCCTAGTGGTCAAATAACCGGAGTTAAGATAGGGAAAATCTAATTTTAGAGCATCTGTTTGTTGAATGAAGCAGTAAATAGTATGAAGGGGTAGTTTCTAAAGAAACTGTGGTGCTGCGTCGGTGGGGAAGTAGTATACAAAAATTTGGTTTTATCAACGGAGTTGATAATGTAAATTGGCCACCGTACAGAGATTCTAAAAGCTGACGTTTCGAGCGTTAGCCCTTCGTCAGAGCGAATCGAGGGATTATGGGTTACGTGTAGTTTTTATTAAATAGTATTATTAAATAGTATGTTTTGAAGCAAAACATGTGATTACTGGAGGGCGGAGGAACCACAGGTACCCCAAGCTAAGTGTCGGGTGGTGGCCAACAAAAATTTAAGGATTTGTATGGGAATCCCGAAAACAGACTTGAAAAGACATTTATACGAAAAAATCCTCAATTAAAAAAAGGCTAGCATTATTGCCATTGTGGGTCACTTCCTTCCTGTGTGTTTTTTTTTTTCAGATTCGATACGATTTGAGTCATTTTCAATTCCTCAGTTGTCAACGGTCATAATAAAATCCCAAGGCCGCACACTAAATTCTCAGGAACCCACCAAATTGAGTCAAATATTCCTTATTCCTAGATAAAGTGTTCCCACCGTTACAATTTCCACATAAATTGTAATCAATTGACAAAGATTAAACTCTCATTTCAACCTGCCAAAAATGCAATAGCAGCCCTGCGAGCGACCTTAGATGGTAGTTTTTCCACTCCGTTGTAACCGGCTTCGTAACCCTGCCCGCTTTAACAAAGGGTCCCAGACCATAGTTTGTTAATGACACTTTTTAAAAAAATGTTTTTAAAGAGGCACTGAAAATTTGCTTAATTTGCTGCTTTTAGGTCAAAAATGGGTAAGAATCTAAATAAGTACCTTAATTAGTTCACACATACAACATTCCTGACAACCCACTGACAAGATATGAAATACATTTATGGCACAAAGAGCTATTCATATTTAATTGTTGGTGTCTCTGTGAAGACACAGACTGGCCAGTTTTTTCAAGTTTTAATCCATTTCCATCCTCTCCATACCATTCTTGGTTGCAAACAACAAAGAAAAGCTTCAGTGCACTTCAGTGGTCATTGGCAACAAGACTACAGTATTATTTTGTGGTTTTCATTGATGCAAGGATGTGTTTTAGTGTTTTGAAGTAAGACTAAAATAGCATGACGCTGCCCCTTTAGAGTTTGTCAAAATGAAGGCGGCGTGACTGTGATTGGACGAACGAGACAATGCAGTCATGTCCGGTAGGAGGTATAAAAAATGTGTCGTACACAAACGTAACATCAATTTTAATTCATTTATGTCTGCAAAGATCACAACAATATCAGGTGCAAGTTTCACGTGAATTGCTCGCAGGTGAATAGTTAACAACTATTCACCGAAGTGGAGGTGGCTAGCGGTGGATGTTAACCGAGCCGCGAAGCGGTGAGGTAAATATCCAACGCTAGCCACCAATACTGAGGTGAATAGTTGTTTTAGTATATACTAAAACAGTGACATAATATACAGCACAAAAAATTAATTTGGATGTTTTCTTCACTTGTCACGGATGCAAATCGGGACGCCATTTTTTCCCCGAGTTGCTCGGAGGTAAATAGCACAGGATATTCGGAGTTTGACGAGCCAATCAGCGCGCGAGTTCAACGCTATCCACTGTTTTAGTATATACTAAAAATGGATATCCGAAGTTTGAGTAGCCAATCAGCACGCACATTCAACACTATCCACTGTTTTGGTATATACTAATATAGTATATAGTACTAATAACTCTTGACTTAACAGGGGTACAGTGTTGGCCAGAATGACAAAAATTAACGAACAAGTAAAATCTAAGTTTGGAGTGACCAGTTTGGCTGTACAAGGGCTATCCTTGGAGTGAAAGGAAATTCTTTTAGACGGTCCCACAAACATGTATGTTTACTTGTATGTAATGCTTAGAATCCCTTTAAAAAATATGAAATCACAAATTCAAAACACATACATGTACACATGTAACTGGGCAATTTTCTTCGCCAATCAGTGATTTTGATTACCAAGTAAAATGGCAAGTAACAAAGTGTTTCCTCTACTGGGTAGCGGAAAATACTTGATACTTAAGCATATTAAATATTTTGAGCAAGAGCCGATATAACGTAGATTTGATTTTAGTGGTGTTCTATATTTCGGCTGGCCAAACCAGCCTTCTTCAGGTGCAATGAGAGTTTACATTGGATTGCTTCTATGTACATTTATATAGTAAACGGATGTTGACGTAATACTGGAAAACATGTGATAAAACATGGCAGTTACAACAAATTTGAATTCAAATACTAAGAGTAACGGAAAAATAACGGAAGTGGCTCTAAATAATAGACTGAAATCGAATATGTTTCTTTGCGGATATTAAGACCTTTGGGATCAATCATCCTGCCATTTGAAATTAAAAAAGCTTCCCTGGCCTTAAGGATCGAGTCTCTGTTAGAAAATATTTTTTTGTTACAAAAATTAGGAATTAATTGCATGTCCTTAGAGATGTTGTGGAGAGAGGAGTGGAAATGTTCTGTGACTGTAATAGGTTTAGATTTGGTGTTAGTGTTATATTAAGTGCGGCGGTGTTCATTAAAACGGTCTTTTAAACGTCTTTTAGTTTCTCCTATGTTTAGCAAATCTCCTACATAGGAGAAAGCTCAGAGATCCAAATGCAATCAAGTCATACACTTCAAAAGATAATTGAAGAGACCCACACAGTCACCAAACCCCAGATTGACACTTCATAGTCCCTGTGGACATGACGCCACTTACCAGAATAGGAATTCAAAGAACCACTCTGGGTGATACAATAACTTTACGTTTTATTGATGCAATTGGGGAATCTCTGCTCATGTCTCATGAACATACAAAGTGCCATGTTTAGATCGATATTTTGCAACTCAGTTAAAACAATCTTTCAAAAATCCCATGCAACTTGGGAGTGAGTTCCAAGAACATGCATCGGGTTTGGATGTTGAATCATTAAAAGGAAAAATTTGGAAAACTTGAATTAAGTTGCTGTCGAACCCATACTCCAATCTGCAGGTGGTGTTACTAGTACCAATGCAAAACATTTATCTATCAATGATATGATGCACTCAGGTTCAGGAAGAAGATCAGTGAGCACTAAAAAGGCATGTTGATTCAACAAAAGACGAGAGAACAATTTGAAATCTTTGTATTGTTTGCAGTGATAATAATGGCAATGTTTTCTATTTACAAAAATAAGTTATTCCAAATACGTCAATTTCTCTGTTCAGACTGCCATCTTGTTCTCATCAATGTGTTGATCTCAAGCTCTTGAAATAAGTCTTTGAACATGTATCAGTTTTCCCTGACCATCAAAGGCTACTGGTTTGCACTTTCACAAGCGTCAATCCAATCGCTGTATACATCAACAGGTTCTGAAAGATCTGGTGCCAGTTAAAGAGAAATTAAATGGTATTGCCATCTCTTAAAGTTAACTATCTGGTCACTGAAAGGGGCAAAGAGATTTGATGTGTACAATCAATCAATGTTACTGATACAACTTGCAGAAACCTTGATCATTTACTGTAGATTGATGTTCCAAAAACTGAATTCAATAACAGTTTTATTATGCAATGTTCCTGAGGAATCAGGCACTTAAGTAACTGTCACGTAAAGCTCATATTAAAATTTTACTTTCATTAAAACGAGAAAGTACTCGTAGAACTTGCCGCTGATTCATAGCCAATTAGATTGAAGAAAGTACAATGTACAGTAACATCCGCTATTAATTTAAAAGAACATACTGCATAATTATGACTTTTATGATAAATTGTGGTAGGAGTGTTTTACCAGGAACTAAAACACTCGTATAATCAATACAATCACTACATGGAACCGAATGGCGAATTTCTCATACATAACACAAGTGGTCATGTTCATTACTGAGCAACGATGTCACGATTCCCGCATTTTTTTGGCCATCTTTTCTTGTTTGTATGTACCCAATACTTATAATAAGGCTTGCTTTTCAATCGCTGGGTGGAGAGAGGCACCGTGGGAGTAAAGTGTCTTGCCCAAGAACACAACACAATGTCCCCAGCCAGGACCTGAACCCGGACCACTCGATCTGGAGTCGAGCACACTGACCATGAGGCCACCGACCAACCCAATACAAATTTATGAAAATTAATTTTGACATAATGATCTAAAATGACCTAAAATGGCCTAAAATGGTGTCTAAAATGAACTACTAATTTTAGGTCATGTTAGATCATTTTAGGTCATTCCTTGTTTTAGGAACTTCGTAAGATTGCCATACAATGTAATCATGTGCAATACCCACTACAAACTAAAAAAGGATACACGTGATAGGGCTCTGATAATCTTCCAAGCAAACTCGACACGAGATGTGTCCTGTATTTCTGACACGATCCCTGAAAAAAAAACCACTCAGTTTCATCAGTCTTGAAAAAATACACCCAAGGAAAAATGGTCTGCGGACTGGGGAGTCTGTAAATCAATTCAATTGGTTTTTGTGAAGAGAGAATTAAGCCAGAGCAGAGTACAGAACCGACAACTTAAACCTACGCAGGATCAAGCCAAGGAATCATTGGTAGAAAGCCACGGCTAGATAGATATGAATAGAAAGAACCGAGGTACTGAGGGAGAAGTGCAGATAAAATAGGTAAATTTATTGGACGAATAACAATACTAACTTCCCCTCTTTAACTTACATTTTAACCTCACAACTCTTTTCGTGGTTGCAAAAGGGGCAGTTGAACTGCTTATCCAGAGGATCCTGCCTCCTTTTCGGTGCTGGCTTACGTTTAGATCTCCTTCTGCCCATTTTTTATCTCGTTCGTGAACAACAGCATGCGAAAACCTTAGTGACCGCGTGTGCACGATGCAGGCTTGGTTGCTATGAAAATCTGGAATCGGGAATGCGAAGCTGAAATTGTGGAATGCAGGAATCCACACGGGAGGGGAAAAGGACTACATATTTTTGTCGCACTCTGTGAAACTGACGGCGACAAATAACCAGTTAAAAGGCTTTGACGGCAACGTGAGCATTCAACAGCTGATCGTTCGTTTTCTTTATTTCATTGAAAACCAAATCCGTTGTCGGGTTCCGGACACCCAATGACTGAAGCAAAACCCGTATGCTCGCATACTTATCTTTACGAACTAGATAATGACGACTTTTTTTCTAGAAAGCAAATACGAGCACGTGTTTATGTGAACGCTTGTGCTTTGTAGGCAAAAGCAAAGGCAGGCATCCAAGGTACCCCAAAAGACACATGAAGTTTCGCACCAACCCGTGTTTCATTACTTTTAATTCACATGGTTCTCATAATATAGCAGGAAGACTTAATAACAATTTTCTGTTCAAAACTCATAATTTATCAAAGCCAAGAAATCATTGTTCTCTAAGACCACATCTTGTGCAGCTTTAGACTTTTAGCTTGTAACATTTTTCATAAAGATCACATTCGCTCTTTCATAGTCTCACAAGAGCCAATTCAAATAGTTTCAACAATGCATTTCCTTGATGTCTCGGAGATGAATTGATCAACTACATAAAATTTTCCAATTCCTTGCCATTGTGTTGTTCATGGGGGTGCTGTTTCGTCCAAAGTCTTCAACGGTGCCCGTCCAACTCGTGTATCCTTGCAAGATGATTGACATCTCTCAGTTTCGTTTCACTGGGTCGCTCGGCGAAGTCTTTCAGTGTCCCGTTCCTCTTTGGTCGCGAGTCTTTGACGGTTATTTTCGCCCCCTGACCAACGATTTTGTGAGGCGTGTCTGGAGAAACTTCTTCGACTGATTCTGCTCCACTGCCTTGTTCCGGAACATCAGACAAAGTGGTGTTGCTCATATTCAGTTCCATGTCCTCTTCGGTACTGTTCAACTGTGAACCATCATTTTCTGGGGGAATGATAACATTGGCGCTGTTTTGTTCAGGTACCTGTACCATGTTAGCGTTGATGTTTCGTCCCATGCCTTCTTCGGCACTGTTGCACCGAAAATTCTCAGATTCCTGGGGCTGTTTGATATTGGCGCCATCTTCATCAGTTCGGTTCAGTTCAGTTCGGTTAATGTGTTCATGAACGTCGGTCACAATCGGGTTTTTGTTCTGTTCCCTATCTTCATCGGTACTATTGATATGCTGACCCCAAGAGGCTTCGTGGAGTTTGAGCAGAGTGGTTTCAACTTCCGGTTCTGTTTCATTGGGTGGTTCGGTGCTAGTGTTTATGTCTTGATCCCAGTCTTCCTCGCTACTGTTGGAGCGATTAAGATGAAATTTGTCGATCTCGGACAGTAGATCACGATGGCGCTCGCGTTCGATCCGCTACAAAAAAATGAAAAAGAAAAGAAAAAGGAAAATACATCAGTATATAGGAAAGGAACAATACTTTGAATGCGATTTAGACAAACCTTATTATAGTGTCATTCAACTTTGCATTACAAAATTAAACTGATAAAAATAATAATTGTAAAATCATATATCATGGTAGGACATTTACGCGATAGCGCCATTTGACTGCAACTACCAAAAGGACTCAAGTTTTGGTTTTCTCATTGCCACCAGTGTCGCTTTTAACCCCACTGGGATCACAAAATTTATATACGAGACTAACAAGTTAACTTGAAGTTCAGAGGGCTGGCGCAGTGGTGAGCTGGCTTGCTTCGTAATCAGTTTGGCACGGGCTCGATTCCAATTTTGTATTCGTCATACCTGGGATGAGTTTGTTGTTTCTTCCAATTTCTTAGCTTATTGTGAACTATTCCTTGGGAAAAACTGTTCCGATGCCGAAATTTACCACAAGGCTGACGGCCCATTAAAAGGTATTGTAACTGAGGACGTCTATTCTTTTGTTAATGGTGGAAGTCCACGTGGCTTTCAAGCTGCAATCCTTTTTTTTTTTTTTTTTTTTGTCTTGACGTCATTTTTTTTTCCACATGTTTTATTGCCATTTTGAAAAATAAAAAAGTGTTTACAAGACTCTCAGTATACTCTATTTACATTTGTAAGCTATTGTTAACTATAAATTACATTTATATTTGTAAACAATTACTATAATTATATTTGTGAACTATTATTTGTTAAATATAGCAATCCTAGAAAAATTATATCGGACACTATCTTCCCTGACCACCTCATACCTTTGCCCCTCCCCTCCCCGATCAAAGTTGACAACGACTAAGCCGATTACATTCAAAAACATGAAGGATAGAGCATTCAACATTGAATGAGAGGGGAGGGGGAGGGGGTATAAACGGCCCATTTTCACGTACAATATGGTTTGTTATGGATTATCCCATGAATTTCCCCTGCATGTCCCAATTAATTTGTCTAGGTTTGTAGTTCACAGACACATGACATTAATAATGTAAGAAAAACATTACATACTGAACAGAATATGATTAAGAACCCCAAGTGGCAAGAGAAAATCAATTCATTGTTAACAAAGCGTGATAGGAGTTGATTCGAGACCACCGCAGCCAACTTAAGTCGTCAAATGATCTTTTCAAGAAAACAGGCAATGTCGCCTGTTAGTTGTTTATTGCGTGGTATTTAAGTTCGACGTTGGGAGAACGCATACTATTCGTGTCTCTTCTTTCTGGATGCTATGCGATTCCAGGGTTTAGGGGCCATCTTGGACTGGCTGACCGCTAACCTCGATTTCATGCAAGGACCTCGAGCCCATGCAGTAAACCACAACTTTCTTTCTACTATTCGACCATCCCGATTGTATCAAGTCCATTACCAAAATGTTGAGCTAAGAAACTTATTGTTGCAACTGGCTTGTGACTCTGAAAGAACCTCGCAAGTCCACTTTCAATAGAGATCGAACGTACTTTACTAATCCATGATTATTACTAGTTTACGAGTTAAATCTAAAACTAACCATTTCACTGAGGATGGCTCTAGCAATTTGACCAGCTCTGGTTACCAGGCTTCTGTACGAACGGACACTATACACGTGTCTGTTCTTGTAAGTAACTGGACGAAAGTATCTGTAATCAATGCGGCCAACCCCAACAACGTAGACTTTGACCCCGAGTTTTGCGAACTGCCAGAGAAGACACCTCATGATGTGACAAGATCGCCCAGTTTGCCTTCCATTCACGATTACAACGAGAATATTCTGAACGAAGGTGTATTTGTATCTTTTCTTAAAGAAGTAAGGCAGTGCAGCGTTCATTCCCAGGTCAACACGTCGTCCGTTCTGGTTTGGATATCGAATGCAATCCAGTACTTTTAGCAACAAACCAAAAGAGCCGCATTCATTTAAACGAATGTGCAGTTGTGGTCGGCTTCCATAAGTCGCGACGCCGATGTGAGAGTGGTGCTTGGTGATCGTGAAGCGTCGAGCGATTGACTTGATGAAGGCCTTTTCGAGATGGAAGTTTCGTCGACCAACGTAGTGCGAGCCGTCGATCAAGAAGGCGATGTCAGCAGTAACTGGAATATGAGAGACGCCTGTAATGAAAAACAACGATGGCAAATTCCGTGATCACAATACATAATCAGCGTTACTAATTATAGTGACCATATTTCTTGTGAAAGAAATGTACATGTTTGAGGTGCGGGCTGTAGACGACCTTGCATTTATCTTGACAATTTAATTAACGTGCCACTGTGACCTGAAAAAAAATAATTGTTACTGTTCTTTGGATTTCAAAACTATGTTAAAGGGGCTAGGTCACGCAATTTTAGGCAATTTCAGCACTGATCGAATGGACATAGAATTAACTAAAATATCAAAATAACTGTTCAAAACTATAGAAGAACTCTAACAAAACACAGGGAAGCCAAGAAGGGACATGGATGGACAAAACTGGAGAGGATTGAAATGGATTGAATTTGGGTAAATTTGAAAAACGTCAGCCCACTTTTTTTCAAATTTATATCAGTCTATATCAAAATGTCATTTATACAGCTGGAAAATCATTCTCAGTTGTTATGTGGCCGTGATTTTGCAAATGAAAGACTCTTGCTCTGCCAATTTGACGTTTAGAGCTCATAATTAACAAAATTAAACAAAATTACCTAAAATAGCGTGACCTAGCCCCTTTAACTAAACACACAGGGGCACTTAAAGCAATTGTCACATTATAGACACCTGAAAAATTCAGGCACCTTCAGCAGGATTGGAACCCATGACCTCGGCGATACTGGTGCTATTCTCTGCCAACTAAGCTATAGAGTCACACAGTTGATAGCAGCTCAATTTGTTGATGTAAATATAAGCGATTCTTAAATTATTTCGTCTGCATTACAAACAATGTTCACGACAAATTCGACTGAAAGCATCACTTACTCAGGCTCAAAGTTACTCTTTTGTAGGAGTGGCGGTTTAATTTCTTTAATAATTTGTTACTAATTGTTTCGTCTAGAGCGGTTTTCAATTGCGTGTCGAAAGAAACTAGCGAATTGCTTTGGTTTTGCATTGCTTCACTCAGTGATTGGTTCAAAGTTCTCGCGCCACTCTTTCAACCAATCAGAAGTGAAACCAAAACCAGTCGTGGCTCGCGCGTGCACAACTTCCCGCGCTTTGTGTCGGCTACGTGTAATTTTCTTCGAGTTTTAATTGGTTTACCGGATTGCCTACGTCCTTTTTGATTGGCCAAAGTAATTACTTTGGTTTTGGTTTTACGACACTCGATTGAAACTCGCTCTATTTAACCCGTCTTTTCCTTAAAGCATTGGCCCCTGGGAGTGAG
>OX421457.1:15075211-15087711 GCA_949126865.1 Montipora capitata | reverse complement strand
TATAATTTTTTTTAATTTTTTAAATGAAAACTAGTGAGCAGCACACAGCAACTGATCTTGTTAACTTCGTTTATTATCCGACCGGTTTCGTCTGATCAAACAGACCTACATAGATTATGTGAGGTTCTAAAAACTCTAAGTTTCGAATACGTACAGTTTTATGACTTTTAGGGATTGTAAACGAATGTTTCTTTCGTACATTTTGAGGGACTAAAAAACGGATTCCAACAATCAAGCATTCGGGCACTGTGTAATTTTTTCGGGCAAAAAGGACACCGCCCCCCCAGGTCGGATCGTGCCCCTACGCCTATGCCTACAACGTCCGAAGACTGGATATTATTATTATTATTATTATTATTATTGTTATTATTATTATTATTATTATTATTATTATTATTATTATTATTAATATATCCTTGATATTAATTGAGAATCTTATCAATGCCATTTTCACACAGGTTGCGAAAAGAATTTAGCTAACAGAGATGAATTTAATCAGTCCTGCCATTATCTTTCTAGTGATGGTTTCGCTTTCCCATAATACTGTCTATTATTATTACTATTATTATTATTATTATTATTATTACTATTATTATTATTATTATTATTATTATTATTATTATTATTATTATTATTATTAAAAATTCCCACATGTACCTTCAAATTTCACGGCAATTTGCGTCTGACCCTCACCCACAAAAGTATAAAGGTATTATAACAATTTCCTTGACATTTAAGAGACAACGGCTCAAATCACGTCACGAGTGTTAATTAACAATTAGGCCCGTAGTCCGCAAGGGCTACGGGTCAATAGCCCATGAGGCTAAGCCGAATGGGCTATTGATCCGTGGCCCTTGAGGGCGAAGGGTGTAATCGTTTTAGTATCACCCAACTAGTCAGACAGAAAAGGCAATAATAAAGTTAGCAAATGCAAGTTGAAAATATATTTAGTTGGGAATAAAACGAAAAAAGGGGCCCCGCTTTTCGCTACTCGAGGACTATTACTAATAGTCCTCTAGTAGCGTAGCCAATCAAAATGCAGCATTTGCATTACTCCACTAGCACTAGTTGGGTGATACTAATACCCTATAATCGCCTGCGAAAAGTTATTCTAATGTTATCAATTCTAATGCGATTCTTTGTTGTTACCGAACACAAAAGTCTCCTAAAGTCTTAGCGCATTTGATACTTTTATTCATTAATAATTAACCGGTAACTCTGAAAAATTGAAACGTCCATTGTCCTGGAAAGAATTTAAACGCCATTTTTACCTCATTCATGACGAAGTCTCAATGTGGTATAGTGAGGTCGAGGGGGCTTCATACTTCTGGTGCGCACTGGATCACTCGATCAATGGGCTGTTAAACTTCGGGATTGTTCGGGAGGCCGAATTGGTGTACGTCGCAGGTTCGAATCTACCCTTCGCTCTTATTTCATTATTTTTAGGGGTAGTTTTGAATTATCCATTGAGTTATCAAAATGAAAGTCTTAAGAAGGCGTAATAGGATATATATCCCAATGTGCTACATTTCATCGATGAGGTGTCTCACAGAGACTTTGCTTTGGTTTAAAAACACGGGTTTTCTCTCCAATTCTAACAACAGTTGAAGTGACAATTATATTCCCACCCACCCTGGGAAAAATGATAAGAGAAATTCTCAGACAACCCAAATGAAAAATCTCCAGACATAAGCAACTAGCACGGTTGTGAGGCTGAATCTAAATTTTGCAACGAAAGAAGACCAACAATTCCAATTTGTCAAAATTGAGAGCTACATGATATATTTTGGTTATTTCACGGCCGAGATAATGCGTTTGAATAAAAAAAATTGAAAATTAAATATATCTTTTTCCTTAAAAAGTAATCAAAGAGCTCTACTTACACTTGAAAGACAAAAAGGAGAAAAGCGATCTTTTGCATCCAGCCCATCCTTTTAGAAAAGACAATTATATGAACATGACATTTTCAATCCGGTCTTCTCGAACGACTTTGGCAATTAAACCCTTGACTACCCGCTGGTAAATGTAAAAACAATTTTAACAAATCACTTCACGCTCACGAGCCTGCTTGTTTTTCAAATCAACAATTGCAAACTTTAGATTTCATTTGGCGTAGATCACGACTCAAGTCGATTCTAGATCGCTCTGTAGAAGAGATTGTATGCATGAGTTCAGACTGCTGAATGGAGCATTGCCGTGGCTTGGTCGAAAAGCCTTAGTTTAGTTGGTGACAAAGGCTTCAGACTTACTTGCAAATTCTTAAGTTGCTCACTTTTAACACTTCCATCATCATTTTAACATCAAAAACAAATTAAATCGGTACTCGGGCCGTCTTTACTTTTTCGTTATACCTGTTACAGCTAGCTTGCTCTCTGAACAAAGACTAAGACTAAATGTCGTGAACAGGTTTCATTTCACACACCAACACATGGTGCGTCGACCAGTTTTCATGCTACGCTGAACAACAACTATAGGTCAGCCAACGGTGATTCAACTCCGCCTATGAATTACAAAATTATGAAGCTCTGCCTATGCCACTTTGACCACCGAATCGATTTCTCTTCGGCAGGGTCCCGAATGGAATTTCAAGATACCAACAACTGTAAATAGCCTTCGTGCTTCGGTTCTCGGCCTCTTCGTTCTGTCGGTTATTCGTGCGTCCGTTCGCTTGTTCGTTCGTTCACGAACAGCTTCAGTGTCGAACCGTAGAATACAAGTTGCTTGGCAGCGGGCAAAAGGACAACTGAAAAATTTGAATCCTGCCTAGGTCTCTTGATTACTTGAATAAAATTAAGCAATTGATCTTGGGTGAAACCAATTGTAAAAAACTTGATCAGAATCCGAGCAAGTAATGGGAAAACAGTTTAATATCCTAGATCTTCGAAAGCTGAAAAGTAACAAGGTCAATGACGAGGCCACCTTTCTGAAGATTTTACCTTGTGGTTAAACTCATGGTACTACGGCCTACCTGAGGTTCATAAACAGGGTTATCCTTTTCGCCCGATCGTATCTTTGGTGAACACTAGCCAAGCGGCTAGTATTCTATCCACGTATTCATTTCAGTCATTGACTCCAGTTACCGTAAATTTCAGTCAGCTGTCCTGTAGCCTTTTCGTATCGCTAATTTCGGAGGGTCGCTACCTATGGCAGCTAAAACGTGTACCGCACATGGGCTGTTTGAAGTTTCGGTAGTAAAATCGCCACAAATGTGAAAACTTACACACTTTTTATTTGGAGAAATTTTTCAGACAACGATTTTGTATATAAATACTAATCAGATTTTGGCACAATTCACTCGACTGTCACTGCTCTACTTCAGGCTACAGACTCTTGGGCGTATAACATTGACCGAGGAAAAGTTAATGCAGTCGTCTTCGTGGACCTAAAGAAGGCCTTTGATACGGTCAATCACGAAATCCTTTTATCTAAATTAAGAAATTATGGCAATGCGATAACGCGCACTCTTGGTTTGAGTCATACTTGGACAACCGCATGCAGAGCTGCTCAGTTAAGCCTGGTTTTCACTAGCAACTCAAGTACGTGCTCAAGCACATGGATAAGTAGCTTATGGTAGTGAAAACGAACGTTGAAATAAGCATCATAATCAACCACGGCGTCCGCTATTTTGTTCAAATGCTCAAACGCGGGGAATCTGCAACGAATGTTATAATTGGCCAGACGTAGCAAATTTCCTTGTGATTATGCTGCGTTTTGTTTTCACACGACGCAAGCGAACGCAAGCAGAAATATTTTGATCCTTGTGCTTGCATCAACCCCGTTTTCTCGATGAAATAAGCTCTCTTAGTAAATTTTCAGCTCCGATTATTGCATTTCTAGCGTTTTGATTGGCTAAAAAACTCCGACTTTGAGCCAATAGTCGAAGTTTTACGTCATATGCAAAACAGTGCGCCAAGATGCTCTTTCCGGAGGCTTTGTAAAATTGTGGAAATAAAAATCGATGGCAAAACCCGGTTTGAGAATTAACTAAAACAATTATTCCATTCGCCCTTGTTGGATATGAAGTGATTAGAACAAACTCGCGCTACGCGCTCGTTGGTTATTTTATCACATCATATCCAACTCGGGCTCATGGAATAATTGATATTTATCCTTGCGCTATCGCTAGTGAAAACCAGGCTTTAATGGGTCGCTCTCTAGGAGCTGCTGCTAATAATAATAATAATAATAATAAGAAGAATAATAAGAATAATAAGAATAATAAGAATAATAATAATAAATAAATAAATGATTTTAGTATATACTAAAACAGTGGATAGCGTTGAACTCGCGCGCTGATTGGCTACTCAAACTCCAGATATCCTTTGCTATTCACCTCCGAGCAATTCACGCGGAATTTGGGCCCGCAAATGTTGTAATCTTTGCAGGAATAAATGAGTTAAAATCACCTTTATGTGCTATATTATCTCACTGTTTTAGTATATACTAAAACAACTATTCACCTCAGTCTCGGTGGCTAGTGATGCCTTCGCGGCTCGGTAAATATCCACTACTAGCCACCTCCACTTCGGTGAATAGTTGTCAACTACTGGCTACAAAGATTACAGCAGTTGCTGTTGCTGGTTAAAATGTCTGCAAGACTCAATTTTCTTATTTTTGTTATAAAAACGGGTAAACTGGGGGAATCTCTTTGAATTACGGTACGTTTTGACCATAAGAATGGCCCAAGATATCTAACAGAGTCCTTGCCGTAGCGTGTAGTTCTAAAACGTGGTAATACGAAGTCACTATTTCGCAGCGAGTGTGTAGCACCTTTTCAGACAAATAGATCGGAAACACAATCAGGTACGAGACAATGTTGGACTTTGTACATAAGTGCTGTGATATCTTGAAGCCGTCTGTTATATATCAAGAAGGTATATCAGCACGTCGTAGAAGTTCTTCATATGTGTCGGAGTGGGATTTATATATCCCCCTTAGGGCTCTTTGCTGTATTCGTTCTAGCTTCATTTTGTCGGATGACTTGCAAAAATGCCAAGTTAAGTGACATTAAGTTAAATAGGGTAGTATAAAAGATTCATACAGTAGTAGCTGAGCCTTACGGGATATTGAGTTTCGAAGACGACAGAGTACTCCGACTTTCTGGCTTGCCTTAGTACATACTAATGCTCAGTGAAGTTGAGATTATCGTCCATGTGAATTCCTAATAGTTTGATTAGTTCCGTGTTCGCAATGTCCAGATTGTTTATATTCAGCATCCTGTCACTCTTGTCCTTATCGAGTTTCCATGGATTAATGTTTAGAGACTGAAACTTGTCTGGATTAGCCAGTCGAAAATTAATTGTATACCACGACAGTGCTTGCTGGCCATGAGTTTTTATTCTACTTCCTACTGTTTCACGGTCCGTTCCTTTGACGTACATTTGATGGTCATCAGCTGGCGTACATAGTTAGATTTGCGTCTTTAACATGAGCTGACATATCTTTCTGGTAGATGTTACATAGTAAGGGACCGAAAGACGATCCTTGAGGACATCCCCTTTTCATCTTTATCCAGTCACTAGTAGCGTCACACATTTTTACTCTGTTTTGTCTGTTGTCGAAAAACGATCGCATAAGGTTAAGTGAGCGCCCACCAAATCCATGAGCCGGCAATTTCTTTATCATCAGGGAATGGTTGAGAGAATCAAAGGCCTTGCTTATATCTGTAGATAACACTGATACCAGTTGCTTGCTATCGAAGGATTGTTTCCAATCCTCAATCAGCGTAAGCAAGGTTGTTTCGCAGCTGTGTCTTTTTGTGTAGGCTGTCAATGTAGAAAAGTTTCATCATAATGGCGGCTAGTCACCTGATTGCTCTGCAAAAATTCAATTATTTTATCGACAGCTATGAGAGAAGTGATAGGGCGATAATGGTGTCCACACACCCATGTTCCATGCGCTAGGCCAGGTACTCTGCTGTATGCAGTTGTTATAGAGACTGGTCAACGATGCTGCTGTTCCTTTAGCCACATTCTTGAGATTTTGGTGGTAGTCCTGTGTCCCATCCACTGGACTTCTTTGGATTAATCTTTTCCAGTCTTAACACTGCTGTAGTCACTGTGGTCCTCTTCCGTAAAATTATCTACGTGATCTCCTCCGATACCTAGTGCAGTATTAGTGAAGTAGTTGGCGAGTATCTCTGCCACTTCCATATAATCCTTTACTGCATTATCACCCTCCGTTTTAAGGTATATTGCTGCCGATTCTTTGCTCTTGTTACTAATAAAAGGTTTGAACGTGTCGTAAAATTTCTATGGTCTTGATTTATGTTCGTCCGCCTTAGCGTACCAGAACGCTCGGATTGCTTTTCTGCGTTCCATTGCTGCTATATTTCGATACTTCCTTTTCAGATCCAGATTCTCGGTGGTGCGGTCTTTGGCAAACTTTTTAGCATACTCCGTTTTGTTTCTCAAAGCCCTTTTACATTCCTGTGTCCTGTAAGGAATATCCTATTCCCTCACTCTTTTCCTTTTGACTCGCGCGTGCTGATTGGCAACACTTTCAAATATATCCTCTCCAATAATCATATTTGTCGTCTACGCAGGTGAAGATGTCACCAACGTGCCAGGCAGGGTGCATTTATTAGATCTTGATCAAACAGTTGGAAGTCAGTATTCTCACGGTTTGCCTGCATATTATGGTCTTGGGCTTGTGCTTACAAACTTTATCCGTCATTTCTCCATAGATGAAGTAGTGGTTGCTGATTTCGGGGTTATACACTCCGCACCTAGTAAACAACTCTAGGGTGTTAGTGAGCAGGATATCCAAGAACGTTTGGGAATGCATTGTAACTCTGGTAGGCTCAGTTATTAGGCATGTCAAGTTATATACTTGCTCCAGGTCTTTAAGCATCTTCCCCTGACCTCGATCAGGAACAAGCCGGTCCATATTCAAGTCAGCCAAAATAACTATGCACTGCTTTTGAAGGCACGCCCACTGACAAATATCATTCATTTCGACCTCAATGTTTTGCTGGTATTTTGATGCGCTGAGATCATTGTTCTTTCTGGAGTTTTTAATTTAGGCGGCCTGTAAAGCGCTAAGAACAATATTTCGCTCCTTCCTACACTGCATTCAACCGCTATAGCTTCCAGCGTCAAATAGGTTTCAGTTTCTTAGAGGGTACAGTCGTTGAGAAATAAGCAATGAGCCCACCTCCTCCTTTGACTTTCTCTTTGCGATAAAGCTGGTATCCTTGTATTTGAACTGGTGAAGAGGATACGAACGATCAATTTTGGTTTCCGATACAATAAGTATGTAGGCTTTCAGTTCGTCATTCGGTAATTTTAGTTCTTCAAACTTGTTTTGTATGCTGTTAATATTCAAATGTGCAACAAAAGCGATATTCGAATTGTTTTTCCTTTCTTCGAGAATCGAACTCACCTTGGGAGGTCCTCATTAGCATAATCGCTTTCAAAGTAGCTCGTTTCCATCGTAGTATTAGTTGTTACTTGCATGTTGGAATCTATTTCAAACGGGTAATCCATTGTCGCGTAGGGAAGACTGCTCAATAAACATGTCCAGTCGATGTCAGGATAGTCCAAATAGTAAGTACTGTTACCGTTTGCAGTTTAGTTGATCCTCGAAGGTAAAAATGCGCTTCCGCGGCCACGACCTCGCTGCCTGACATCTTTCAAAGTTTCGGCTACTTGTATCACCGCCCTCGCCTCCCATCTCACAGCAGAACGCAACCCATAAGATAGAAATGTATCCTCCTCGTAGCAGCAGAAGTTCAGCAAGCCAGTGACGAGCATAGAAGTAAGAATTAGTCGCAGAATCAACGCTTTGCTTCCAGTCGCCATGTTGGCCGTATTGAATCTCTGTATCCGTATTGAAGGAAGGGTTACGTTTTTTTTCCAGGAATTCGCCGTTTACCTCCTCGAGACCTCCGAAACCTGAAGACGAAACTGACTTTTAGAGAGTTTAGCACATAAGATGACGGGACAAAACAAGCAGAACGTCGAATAGCAAGTAACTGAGTTCGAGAGTATGTTGTAAGTTGCAGAGGTACAATATGCAAATTTAGAGCAGAACCATCCTCACAAGAACTATGAGTTTTCGAAGGTTTAAGAATAGGACCGGGATTCTTGGCAATATCCATAAAAATAGTGATATCAAGCGGCGGCTCATGGGCAGGAACAACAAGCGCTATCTGGCTATGCTTAGTCCATTTACAAATTAAAGTGGCAAGGTAGAGAACCTGTATCGACGAGATAGATCACTCAACGCTTCCAAGTGACGCTCTTTAGAAGGATCGGCACCACAACGTTGTATCATGTATTGGCAATATTGTGGTACCAATTAAATGAAACACGAATTATTGCTGAACAAGATACGGTCATTATTGTGACGTACTTTGTGACCGTGGCAACGGGCAAGTCCTGTAAAATTAAAACACCCTTTACTTTGTCTTTAGTTGCTTATATCTCAAAAACGAACTCGGTGCCCCTCATTTTTTATTTTTGAAAAGTAATCAGAAGGGCACGATGAAACTTTCTGCAAAGTTTAAAAATTCTGTCTAGTGGATTCAGAGCCACCTTAATTTTGCGATTCTTTAAAGGTAGCTCTGAATACTCTGGACATATTTTATTTAAACTTTGCCGAAAGTTTCGTCGTGGCCTTCTAATCGCTTTTCAGCACAAAAAAGGGGTGTCACAGTGTTCGTTTTTGAGATATGAGCAACTAAATCCAAAATATAGGGTGTTTTTGCTGGTCTTTCCTGTTGCCAAGGTACCTTACATCACAATAATGATCGCATCTTGTTTGGAAATAATCGGTGTTTCATATGGTACCATAACATTGCTTTTACGTGATACAGTGTTGTAGCTTTATTCGATCTAAGCAGAGAGTCTTCTAAGTGTTGAAACCCTTTCAAACCTCGGTCCTTAACTAGCAAACCATGTGTTGCAGAAATAAATGCAAGAACCTTCATTTGCTTCGCTACAGCTTTTCAGGTTTCCACACATCCCAAAACCACCTCCATGCGATGGAAAAACGTCAAAAACAGTATTCCTTGAGATAAAATAGAATGAAACAAGCAGAGCTAAATACCGTGGAGAGTAAACAAATTGAAGGCATCGTAGCGTCAATGGTTTCCAACAAGTCTCCCGGGATTGATAAAATCCCTATTCGCGTTATCAAAGACTGCCTCGCACCGATCCTCCGAACGATCACCTCTATAGTTAATTGCTCAATTGAAACATGCACCTTTCCCTCGGAATGGAAAATAGCCGAAGTGATACCGATTCCTAAAGAAGGCGATAACGAAAAGGAGAATAACAACAGGCCTATTTCACTTCTTCCTGAAGAGAAATGGCGGTGAAACATGCTGCGGTTTCCTCTTGTTATGTTCGGGCCGTGCGCATGCTCGTTACGGTTTTCAAATGATTGACAGATTTCTTTACTGGTGCGGTCATCGAAACCAGAAAAGCGGCGGGATCAAAGGCAGCTGCCAGCGGCACCCCCCCCCCCCCCCCCTGATCTAATCAGATTACATAGTGTTTTTTTTCTGATGTATGAAAAGATAATTTCATTCCCAAAGTTCAACCTTTCGAGTGAAAGCTGAACTTCTTTTGAATGACAAAATTTTCACAAATTTAAAGAAATCCTATTGGTTCAGATCTAAAAAAAACATAGCGATGTTCGCTATATGTTTATTGAACGAACTAGTTGAGAAAGCAGTCTATATGAGTACTTGTAAATACAGTGGAACCCCGCCTTATGGTCACCTCGTTAATAAGGTCACCTCGTTACTACGGCCTCCTTTTTTGTCTCGGTGAAACGCCCTTACATTTTCTTATAAGAAAATGGGGTCTGGCTGTACATATACCGTACTTAAGCTTTTAAAGACAACACGAGCAGACATTTAACCAGTTTCTTAGGATTTTTGCGAAACCTTTACATGACTTTTTCGGACTGATGATGAAGCGTTTTGATTGGCTTATTTCTGAGTCACTGGCCATTTTAGTGTATATATATTTTTTCCATATTAAATGTCTCCAAACACAAGTTACTGTTCCAAGGCATTCTTGCTTGTTATAGAAACAAAGAAAACTAAAAAATATATAAAAGTGTGCAGCGACCTAATGAAGGGAATTTGGTAACATTTTTTAAGCTTTCAAACCAGTTTGACTTAGCTATAGTAGGACAAGTCACAAGGACCATATTTGGTTCACTATGGCTAGATATTTGACAAAAATCGCGGTGGGACTTAGGACTAAACGCAGGGACTACTGAGTCCCCTAGTATCTGCCGACCATAAATTGACTGCATTATTTATGTAATCTGGTAACAATCAGTTCTGTAGTTCTAGACCATTGCATTTCAGGCTTGAACTATCTTGTAGCTTTTCAAAGGCGAAACAGAGATCCTTTTCAGAGCTTTCGATCTAATGTGAAATCCATATAAACTCCCATCGATCAAGCTCGATACATAGCTCGATATTACCCGGCGACGCGAAGATATGGATTTTATTTTCAAGTGGTAAAAACAATATTGAGTGAGTAAAATAGTCTTATTTAACTTTCATGCTGTTATTTTACATTTTAGGACTTGGGAGCACACAGTGCGCCGAGTTTAACTAACTCAATGCAAAGGGAATCTAGATATTGATTATTATTTTCCAGAATCTCGCTGTGACGGTAGTAGCTATGCTGCTTGTGCTTTCACGTTCAAACTTTTTTCCACGTCAACAGAAAGCGTTCAAATGCGAGGCAAACCACGATGATACAAAACAAGTCTTTCTTTATATGCCCTCAGTTTATTTGAAAGTGTGCAAATGAAATGAAAAACAAATCCCATATTTTATGTCCTTTATAGTTTAGATTATTGTTTCGTTATTATTTCTTAAGCATTTTAAATCCGAAAACCCTTTTCTTAATCAAGATACAAATAAGGAAAAAACCAGTGAAATTACGAAATTTTTCCCATCCGCTCCAGGTTGGCATAGCAAAAATCCTGAAGACTGGTAGCCAAGATTACATTTGCGAGTAAAAAGCTATCATAATAAAAACCCCTTAACGAAGCTACAAAATCTGTCAGGATCTGAAAAAAGCATTCCAGGATGTCTCAGATATAGATTGCGTAAATATCGACGCAGGCTCTTCCCCCATTGTCTCCCTCGCCAGCATTCATCAAATCTTCGCCATACCACAGGCGGAGCTTTTGGCCTGACTGGACCGAATAAGGGTTAAAAAACGACAACTCAAGCTCCGGAGAGACCGAGGTGTATCCGGGAACTTTGGACGATTTAACATTTTGATCAACAATGAGCTGGCTTTCCGGCAAAAGAACATGATTGGTCGCGGTTGTTATGACAACATTGATCTTGTCACCGGAATTGTAGGCTCCACAACCCCAGTAGGACCAGTAGGAAACTTGTCGACTGTCGCACGTCACGTAACCGTACAAGTGAACCAATTTTACAGCAGAGAGCTTTCCACCAGAGACGTAGTGGACGGAGAAATTGCCAAACTCTTGATTCTTCGCACCAAAACAAACTGGAGCGAAATTCATCTTTCGCCATCGATCTGTAAATAGCAACAGAGAATACGTGTCGCTGCGTGAGCATACTCACAGCCAATCTTATAGCCTGCCAACTTTTTTTCTTATTATGGTGCAATTGCTTTATATTTTTTACCCGTAAAAAAAATACAAACCCGAGTTGTGTGTCCCAAAAGTTCTTCTGGTGATAAGCGAAGATTCTTGGAAAGCGTTTGAGAGTTCCGAGCTTCTCTTCTCAAGCGATCCTGGCTTCCGACCAGGCCCTTCACTCCTGTCAACTTCGGCTGGAGTTTTCACAGCCAGCAAACCAAGGATAAACACGAAAACGCAAACTACAATGGAGTTCATAGTGTCAGGACTGATTTGTTAGTGTCGGCTTCTTCACATATGTACTGGACTGATTAACTCGAGTATGGGGTTTCGCCTTCTGCGCTATAATTTTAAGCCTCTCTAAGATCGTGTTGAAACAGGATTTTGTTTATCTTTTCTTTAGATTTGCAGTCTATTTTCAGCGATTGTATAAAGCACACTGCATTTTATATGCAAACAGAGTGTTTACCCTACAAAAAAACACTGACAAACTTTCGTTCTGACTTCACATATCACGAGCACGAAGCCAGAATTCGACAAACTATGTTATTCATCTACTATCAAATACTACTTGTAATTATATAAAGCTGGCAGGGCAATCAGAACTATGGTCTCGGCTTCATACAACATTTTAGTCTCGCGAAACTCACCGTGCAGCTGACAGTGGACAGTTCTGGCTCGCGTTTAGTTTAACAAGCGCCACGTCAACACAACTTAAGTTCTTCCTGTCCGTTATTAGCCTAGGGACGCTAATTAATTTGGGTTTTAGAACTCGGAAAAAGCCTTCTCCTTTTTCCCAATTCTTCTCTCTCTGGTCATACAAGCAAAGCATGTTTAAAATATTGAAAGAATGGGGGATTTGAAATCATATTTTTAGCATTCAAAATTTACAAATGCAAATGTTAAGA
>OX421457.1:15067711-15070211 GCA_949126865.1 Montipora capitata | reverse complement strand
ATGGACTATCTCGCACTTCCGAATGCAGTAATTAACTATGCTTTTCTAGCCAAGGGACCCGCACTCATTGCGCAACGTCAATGGCATGTACCTGTAAACGAACACATTTACCTAAAAGCCTTTTGAGGCCATTTTGTAAGTTCTTATAACGTATAAACATATTTTATATGGACGTATTTTATTTCATCTGTTTAGATCAAATCCTTAGCTGAAAGTTGAAGTGCCACTCGCTATTTGATGAAATGAAATTTAATTTTAAGAAAGCGCTACCCGAAAGATCCTTACTGAAACTTTTCGGCGAACTATCTGCTTCCCTAAAAAGGCTAGCTGACCACTTTCCGTTCCAAACCGTCAAACAAGCACTTTCATCCCCAGAATTAAAACTATTACTGGAACATGGCTCACGCTGCCAAACTAACAGATTTCCCAATTCAGTGAAAAGTACCTCCACTTCATATCCCTTCAATGAAATACTTGCCAAATTCCGTGAACCCAGTTCAATTTAGTTTCCCAGCCAACTCTTACGCATTGCAAAACCCACTTCAACAAATCAATTCCTTTACAAACTGACCCCTCCTTCGTCACAATACCAGTCCCCTCGTTACTTCACACGATATAGCAACATATTCGTCCACCATACAAGTGTGTGGTAGGAAAAGCAAAAAGGCATTACATGACGCAAATTGATCTCCCTAAACTGAAACAAACACAAGACTAACCTTCTTCCAAACTTCATTGTGTAAGCAAAATTAAAAGACGTTAACATTAATAAAAGGTTTGGGTTGCTTTCTATATTGGAATACATATAACCTGTGACCTGAACTTTACAACCACAGTCCAGACACGCACCATAAAGGGGTAATATCATGGGAATTGTCTTAATTTGACCATAAATTCACAAAAAACAATTCAGAGACTTTTTCATTCATAAATTGCTTCTGGATAACTGCGGTGCTATAAAAATCAATGAAATGTTACCAGAAAATGAGCTGCAATAAGTTATTACAGAATGACCTAAGTAGGACTTTAACATTGCTACGAAACAATGCGGAAAAATTCCCAAGTTATCACATCCGAGCGTTGGCCCTAGTAAGGGAAATGGGCCCACACAACTTAAGTTAATACGGAATTCATCTAAGATGCAAGGGGAGAACTTTTAAACATGTAAGACTATTCTCTTCTTCTTATTTTCAGCAAAAAGCATTGGGAAAATTATCAGAACAGGACTGAAGATACCAACGAAACGACCGCTGCAAAAAAACAACGCACACAATGATGCCTTATCACATGGAATAACAACAAACATTGCTTTAGTAAAGAAAATTTATGTAAGAAAACAGTACTGCAATTAATCGAAGAAAAACTGAATTTATTGTTATAATTTTTACATTTATATAATTGATATAACTTGAATTATTGTTAGCAATAGGAGAATTTTCCTTACCAAGTCTGGGCCCAATTGTTGAAAAATGGTCATTAAAAGCGTTAGAAAGCTCACTAAGATTAGAGATAACGGCATCATTCAATTTCAATTCTGTCACCCTCGTATTATTTACAACACCGGAAGTAAGCTCATTAAAGGTTCCGTTTGCCACGCTTTTCCATAGGCAGCCCAAGCTCCCGTCACTAGACAGCCGTTGAGAATTTCAACGCGTTATGACACTTTGTATGGGAAATAAAACATCGTCGATTATGAAGCCTAAAAAATGCTCAATTTAACGTTCATTCAATTAAAGGAATGAAAATCACTACACTCTCTCTAGTGACGCGAACTTGGGCTGGTTTTTCGAAGATTACCCTTAGATTGAATAAAAGCATTAGAATAAATAAGTTACTTTAGAAGTCTTGAAGTTTAAATGTTTATTTTATTACGCAACGTTTTGTACTTTTCCCAATCGCGTGAATGATTCGATGCAATTCCTTTCCTTTTGGCAACATCAGCGGTCACGCATGCCTTTCTTTAATTGGGAATTGATCCAGGGTCTGCTTTATTGGTTCTAGCACGTCTAGATCGGAGTGGTGCATGAATATTACAATATTCAAAACTTTACGTTTTCCAATCAGTCCACAAACCATTTGGATCTTCAGAACCATTACAGAACCAATCTTGTTGAGCGGTATCGTTACGAAAACTCTCTCGATTCAAATTTAGGAAATTTCTATATGAAATGGTTGAATGCCCTGTTGAAAAAGACGCGAGAGATAATTTCCTATAAACGTAAATAAGGCTATGATTGCTGATACCAATATGAGAGACTCCGGAACAGGCAACCCTGTCAACATAATTTGTATAAATTAAATCAATTAATGTTGACCTGGATTCAGTTATACGAATAGGTTCAGTTTGCTGCTCCTTTAATAAGCTATGCGCTATCATTCTCAAGGGCAAACAATTTCCTACCAAATGCTTTCCCTTTCACAGCTCTTTCTGTGGCAGACGGTCAAGCGTTACTGTGCAATAAGAAACGAATGCCCTGAACATCCAAGGAAGAGGTGCATT
>OX421457.1:15052711-15057711 GCA_949126865.1 Montipora capitata | reverse complement strand
AGGTGCTTGTCAACCACGAACTTCCGAAGATGGTCAATCACAATAGGGCCATACCCCCATTTATACGAGAGAAAATAAGCCGCGGCTTTCTCTGGCCGCGGCTTATATTGACCTGGGTATATATTCGCATAAATAGTTCCTTTTGCGTATTTTGTACACCGTGGCCAGAGTAAGCCGCTGCTTATTTTCTCTCGTATAAAAGGCCCTAATATTGCACGACCAGAAAAACATCAGTCTATCATCCACGTGGAGCGTACCTGTGAGGTACTTTCTTGCTCGATCGTGAGCTGTCAGATTGGGCGGAAGGTGGGAACTTCCTTCTTCGTCGAAGAAAAAGCGAGCGTTTTCACAACAAACTTATCCATGAGTAAGTTTTTATCAGTTTTCAACGAAAAAACTACATTTTGCCGAAAAACTTACAACTTCGCTTATTCTTCACAAATCTCTTCTCTAAGAGAAGGCAACTGTGTCATTTCAGTGGTGTGTATATAAGGGCGTGTTTGTGTTGCACCAATAGAAGGAGACTCGTACCAGGTCCCCGACAGGAAAAATAAAGCCTTGAACTTCGAATGTTTACGAAATCGAAGGTGACAAAGGTTTGTTAGCCTTTTTCCAAGATAAATCATCTTAAAAATGGCGTATTTATGCAGGAATTTCTAAGAAACGTGTTGATTTATGTTTCATTTTATGAATTTTGTGCGTCCTTTTGTGAATTATGCGATTTTTCGTGAATTGTGCGATCGGATGCGATTTGAGGTCGATTGTGCGAAATCGCACCATCGCGTAATATCACAGGTAACCCAGGCTCACTGCGTGCGTCACGTAGGTATTAAAATATAGAGAACATATGAGGCGAAGTTTAGGTCTGAAAATTTGCTAGAAAATGGTAATAAAAATCGATAAAACTTACCATGTGGTGAGCTGTTGTTGTCTTTAATACGTACACGAAGTTTCGGGGAAAATGGTCCCCGTTCACCTTCCTTCATAATATAGTGACAAGGTAGGAGACGGAAGCCAGCATCAGGACTCCGATCGACCCAAAACAAGCACGATTTTTTCCGCGAAAATCAAATCCAGTCGCTAAATAAACACGGCAGGTTCGTGGAATAGGAATTTCTCTAAACCATGAATCCACTGAAGCATCTCCAGGTAGCAACGCGGAGCCACCAGACTCCGTATAACTTGTAAGTTAACCTGCTAAAATGGCGGCCAGAAAGCGTCGTCCTCACGAAGTGCCCAATTCAAAATGGCACTGAACTCGGGACGCCTGGTGACGAGTATAATAAGTTCTGGAGGGAGGGGAGTCCCAAATTGCTAAAAACAAAACTCACTGAGCAATCTGGGACTCCCCTCCCTCCAGGGGGACATATATTCCCCTCGTCACCAGGCGTCCCGAGTTCAGTGCCATTTTGAATTGGGCACTTCGTGAGGACGACGCTTTCTGGCCGCCATTTTAGCAGGTTAACTTACAAGTTATACGGAGTCTGGTGGCTCCGCGTTGCTACCTGGAGATGCTTCAGTGGATTCATGGTTTAGAGAAATTCCTATTCCACGAACCTGGCGTGTTTATTTAGCGACTGGATTTGATTTTCGCAGAAAAAATCGTGCTTGTTTTGGGTCGATCGGAGTCCCGATGCTGGCTTCCGTCTCCTACCTTGTCACTATATTATGAAGGAAGGTGAACGGGGACCATTTTCCCCGAAACTTCGTGTACGTATTAAAAACAACAACAGCTCACCACATGGTAAGTTTTATCGATTTTTATTACCATTTTCTAGCAAATCTTCAGACCTAAACTTCGCCTCATATGTTCTCTATATTTTAATACCTACGTGACGCACACAGTAAGCCTGGGTTACCTGTGGTAATATCAGAAGGCCTGTTTATTGCATTTTTTTATAGTCAAATATTAATTTTTACATTTATATTGTAGTTAAAGCATTGCGTCAGCAGGATTGAGAAACGCAAAACAAATTGGGAAAATTCTTACCAATTTCTATAGAGAGATTTGTTTTCCACTTTGAATTTTCTATTGTTTTGTCTTTTATCCTGGTGCTCATGCTGTTTTTCTTGACGCAAAGTTTCCATGTCTTGGTGCAAAACCGGGCAATCAGCTGTTTTGAGATTTGAATTACTAACAGTTGATTTCACTTCCTATGTATCTCCTTACAACTCACAGAGGAGGCATTTCTGTCACTGGTATTCTCCGGTCTACATTGTATGAAAATTAATGGAACTTAAAACGCTTGGAAAATGGTTCCTCGAAAAATTGAATTTCATGTGCTTTCTGGTTAATTTCTTTTTAAGATTTGGGAGAGTTTCCACACCAAGTGCTGGAAATAATGCAGTTTCATCCAAATTTTAGTGATTTACGGATGATTCACAATTTGACCGAAATCACTTTCATCCCTTGTCTATTTTTATTCTGTTAGTGACAACTAGTTACAAGCCCACAGCCATTACTGTATGTGGCTTTTGTTTCGCGGATAGGATATAACACGATCGTTTGTATGTGGTTTAATCACATACGGTATTTCAAATCAACAGTGACAAAATGGTCAAATAGGACCCCTTTAATTGCTCCTGTGCTGATATTGACTCAGAGCAACTTCTTAAAAAAAAGAAGCTAGAATAAATTTTCATGCGTCTTGACAAGCAGCAATGTGTGATTTTGTGTATTAACAATATTCAGGGAAAAATTCCTCCATTCCAATTGGTTAGCAGTTTTGCACTGCAAAAGGAGGTAACAAACCAAGTATTCTGATTGGTCAGTGATTAATTGAAAGAAACTCACAGATAACCACTCAAATGCAAGCCGTGTTACACTGTACCTCATTCATAACCCATGATAGACCTGCATTATTATGATAAGTTATGATAATTTTCATGTATAATTATAATTATTAATAAGTAATCACAATGATTTTTCTGGTGTAATTTGGACTAAATAAGCAGTTGTAAATGTTTGCAAAGACTATGTGTACAAATTGCACTCCCCCTTTATTTGGTCTTTGAGAAAAGTTGCTCCTCAAAATCATGTGATTATACCTGAATTTAATGGGGACATACACTATAATAGTTTTTGAGTGCAGGACCCATTCATCCCTGAAGCGGCCCCCTTTGATGATTAAAATCAATCTTCTTGCATTGGACACAGTCAAATCTATAAGTATTATTCTTAGCCTGGGAGAAAGGGGCTGTGGTTCCAGTGTTTTTTTAGTCTGTTTTACTCTGAGTAGTGGGCTATTTTCACCATGGTAGTAGCCAGCTGCCGTCTACTGATGACAGGGATGGGAAAACTATCATCATACCGTATGTACTGTTCAATGTACTGTACATGAATGGTACATGGACTTGTTTGGGATTTTTGTGAAGATAAAAAATTAAAACTAATAATTATGAAATTTATCTAAATAATAAATAAATAAATATAAATATATATAATTTATATAATACACAGTACTGTGCAAAAAGAATGCAAACGAGTTTCGATGAAATTCGCTTATTGTTCTCTCAATTTCGGGGGAAGAAGTGTGATTTTTCGGCCGAAATTTCTTTGACATTTCGCTGAGCCACACAAAATTCACTGTCACGAGCAAAAAATCGCTCGTGTAGCCGCGGCTTAAAACCAAATTTCATAAACTGTTGGTTAGCGTTTCGCATTTTAATGAATGAATGGAATCAACAACTGTACTCTTTACTCAACCTTGAGTGTAAACACGACAAACCAAACCTAGCAATAATATTCTTCTTGGTTTTCATGTCACGCAAGTACCACGCAAAGAAAAAAATAAAATCGCTTACCATTCAACAAATTAAGTCAAGAAATTGACATGTTGTAGGAGGGTAATAAATCATTAGCGTTTAAAAGTTTTAGGGCGGTGCGATAATCCAAACTCTTCCCTAGTTACATGTATTTGGCAATAGACACTTCTCTTAACAGATTGGTTTTTCAGGACTCGAAAACACATTGGGAATCGACATTTTTGTGACGTTTCTTAGAAGCAATCCAGATGTCACACATGGACTGAATTAGAAAGATTGTAAAAGAAAGATTGTAAAAACGCTTCCTTTACCATGAATAATCTGCCTGCTTAATCTTTTGGCGAAAGCGATGATGTTCGCCTTTTTTTCTGTAATTTGTAAGGGTATTTTGGCAGATGTGAATGAGAGTAAGGAAGTTTCCAGTTTTTAATAGAAGCATTCCCGAATGTTATCTTCTTTACCAACAATAAGAATTTTAAAATCCCAGAGACTTTTGCTGAAAGCTCTCGTAAGCGACACAACCACCGTCCCTTGTTTTTAATTTTGGTCTCGCGAGAATCGGCTCACGTAAGTGACCGGCTCTTGTTGCGACCACTCTCACAAATTCCCGGCTTGGTCACTTATGAAGGGTTCGACTGGCCTTTTTCGAACGTTAACTTAAATGTACTGCAAAAGGCAAATGCTCGCTGCGAACTTTCAATAAGCACTCTTGAAATTTTGCTATCTCAAGATGAAATTTTGCTACATGTATGTCACTACGAAATTTCGCTATGATACAACAAAATTTCGGTCGAATGTTCGCGTGGCCATTGCGAATTTTCGTTTTGATTGAAACAGTAGGCATTTCGAATTTCGACGAATTTTGAATGAAAATTTGTTTTGCCCGAAATTGTTATATGTTGTCGAAAAGTAGCGAAAAATGCCGAAAAGTGTGAAATTCGTTTGCATTCTTTTTGCACAGTAACTGTATATTATATATAATTATTTATTGTTCAACTTGATGAATATCATCAAATTATTATTATTATTATTATTATTATTATTATTATTATTATTATTATTATTACTATTATTATTATTATTGCTTTCAATTATTTATATAATTGTCTAAAAATTATCTGATTCACCAAATTGTTTCACACAGAAATTTGTACACTGTACACTGTATGTACGTATTGGCAGTTGTTTTTTAATTTCTCGTAGCTAATGCGTGTCTTTAAAGCTAAAAGATTGGC
>OX421457.1:15017711-15045211 GCA_949126865.1 Montipora capitata | reverse complement strand
GGTTTCCTGGGAGCTTTTACCTGTTTTTCACTGAAATGCATGGCACCTTCTGATTGAAGTGATGTCAGATTTCCATGATTAAAAAAGATTCTTCATAGAACCATCCATGCAACCTTTTTGTAAGGCTCTTTGACTAAAAACCTTCCTTGGCAACCATTGTCTTTCTGTAGGTAAGTGTCAACCCCCTTCAACATTCAAAAAACTCAATGTGGTGGAGGTTGATACAATCTGTTACTCTACTCAAACCACCTGCTTATTTAAAATTCTATTGAAACCCCTGGACTTTCAAATAATCAATGTGTTAACCCTTTCCTGCCCGAGGGGGGCCCCAGTGAGGAGTAAAGCTGTCTGGCATTAGACAGAGTAAAATCTAGGAGTGCCACTCTTGGGTCAGGAAAGGGTTTAAATGGGGACATTTTTTGAGTGGACCTTGATGTTGTTGACCGTTTCCTGCCTGACCTGATTTGACTGTTACTGTGAAACAACCTGCACTTTCATCCTTGTTTTATTTTCAAACAAGACGGAGAATTTTGAGGTACTTCTGTAATGATCAATCATTGATGATTGTAAAGTAACATTTTTGTTTCAGATTCAAACCCTGATATGGATGGCCTTCCTAAGGTATTTATACAATGTATATACAGTAACTTTCTTGTCAATTTGCTGCTTCTGTTTTGTGCAAAAAAATGCATGTAGCTTCTTTCCTGTTATTTGCTCGTGAGTTTCTAAAAATGGCAGCTCCATTGCTTGACTGATACCTTTTTATGGATCTCCTCTTCCTTGTTGTTGATGCCTTCATCTTCAGGTAAACTGAAGAATACCGACCAGTCTTGTGTTCTTGTACATTGCATTGTAACGTAGAGCTCGTGTTCATGTTTATTGTGTTGTTGAAAGTTGGATTTTTATATCACGAAATGAAACGATTTAATTTGATTTTAAAGAAGACTGTCTTTAAGGAGGGAAGGGTTAATGAGCGAAATTTGATACATGTAACGTTTGATGTAACTGACGTGTACGTGTGCCTGTGTTGTCTGTAGGATAATCAGAATGATCACAATCCTGGTACCCCTGGGGAGGGTGATGGACAGTTTGGCAATTTACTGCCATTCTCACAAGATAATGTAAGTGCGAACTTTTCTATTAGTTTTAGGGTTAAAATTCTGGTCGATTATCAATTAAGATATTTGAAGCGGGGATCCGTAATCTAGAAGAAATCTAATGAAAAGGAAGATCGTTATCTTAGAGATCATGAATTGTCCTCATCCCATATTCGAAAAAAAGTAAGAAATATCGTTATGTTAAACATCATCAACTGTCCTCATCCGTTAAATCGGACCCGTAATAATTACACGGGGAGTCACGAATGTGACCCGTATGCTCTAAGGAGGTTGCCTACTAATTCAAAGGTATTTTTGCCCCGGTTTATGGTTATGCAGCAATTGTAGATCTTAAGAAGTCTTATTGAAATCCAAAAAGAAAATTGGGGGTAACCACGCATTTTTCAAAGATAATTGATGAATAATATTTGTAAAAAGCTTTAAATTACAAAGCAATGTATATCTCTCAAAAATGCAAGGCTACCCCCAATTTTCTTTTTGGATACAATTAAAGAGTACTTACTAAGATCTACTTTCTCCGGATAGTTTTAAACCACGCAAAAATATCACTGTATTGGTAAGCGTCATCGATAGGAAACCCGAATATCTCGAGATGCGCAGAACGTATGGGCAATAACAATAGTAGGCACCGTCCTTAATTGCATGAGCTAATCATTAAACCATGTGAACATTAGCACTTAAAAACTGACACAGAGCACTGTGTATTCACCTCATTCACCTCATTCACCTGATTAGTTAGTGAGATGGCCCTTCGGTTTATTACCATTGTCCAAGTGATCAGGGATGGATTTAAAAAGCTTTCTCAAAATCATTAATAATTCATCAACCAAGTCGACCAATCACAGGATGTAGAACACCACATCACGTAGATGTGTTTTCATACGTGGCCCAACATAAAAGTTGATGAAACCTTTTAGAGATTTAGATACGATATCCAAATCTCTTTTAATTTTTCTAGGCCACTCGTTCGAGAATTGAGCTATACCAAGAACTTGTGCTTCGTGTTTTGAAATTCGAAGCAGTAAGTACTCTGCCTTCGGCGTCGTTCTTTCATCTGTTTGTTAGTGTTTGGAACCTCGGATGAAACATTCCCACTCGTTATTGATATGTTACTTCTAATACGATCCAACTTGATCAGCATCCTCGCAGATGATGGTGCGTGTTGAACTCATCGACATCCTTTAGCCAAATATTGACACGGTTGCTTTTACCTCTCCATCTGTCTTTCATTGGAAAAGACAACGTTCTTCCATTATTCGTCTACAGTCGTTGTCATGTGCACTAACCAAATAAATCCAAATCTGCAGTTTCTCAGGAGGAAAAAAAACTATCAGGTCGCAAAAAAATATATTCAATTTATTTTCCTCTCTGTGCGAACGAACAGGAAACGGCACAAACTTCTGGACAGATAAACAACATGCTGTTTTCAAAGAACTATCACAATGCAAAGCAGTCTATGACGTCAACCCGGTATTAGGCTCGTTCCTCTTCTTTGCTTGGTCGTAGATCAAATTACAACTTTTAGGAGCCTCTAATACTGTGTTCACACTTGGCCGAAACATGATTAGTCTGATCACGAATGAAACATGTATCGTTATGGTGATTATTCTGAGCATGATTGAAATAACCTCGCGAGGTAGTTGCAATCATGATCCGACCAAACACGTTCAAAATGGCGGATTCATGCGAGAGGAGGTAAGTGCCCAAAAGAACCAAAATTGGGGCTATTAGGAGGCTAAATGTCTAGTTGCAATATGGGCCGACGAAGAAATATAACGGCAATTATCGGCGACTGTTACAGATGAGCTTGTGGAAAACGGAATATCTTGCAACGAAGAAAGCGCAAATGCCGTCTCCTCGTTAAACGCTGCATAGCCCTCCTCCTCCGAACGGCTAGAAAATGAACACTAAACCAAAGAATGAATGCAACTGTTACAGACGTTTCCAGCTCCAATCTACAGCTGAAATGTAAAAAAATTATGCGAGTGTCATGAAACAGCATAAGTTACACAACCATGCATGAAACGTGTTTCACACCGACATCTGGTGTGAACGACCCAATAAAAAACATGTTTCGGCGAAGCATGTTTCCTTGAAACATATTTACTCTAATCATGTTTCGGCTTTAATTTGAACACCGCTTAAAGCAGTGACTTTGAAGGAGAGAGTATAGCTAACCAAAAAATTAATGTTTGACCAGTGCAGAGACTTGTTAAGTAGAGAGGGCAGTGCATGGAGCACTGTAGAAATATCTCTGAATCGAAAGCTCCTTTGTAGTTTTTGTTTGTTCGTTTTATTTAACGAGAGCTTTAATTTCCTTTCAGGATCAATGTGAATCGGTTGCGATCTTAAAGATCAAAGAAAGCATGCAAGAAGAAGCAAGACGATTTGAAAATGTCGATGGAACGACGGACCATCAAGGAGAGTTTTTCATGCAATAACAGCTAGAGAACTTTCGTCTTTGTATATTTGCCAACCACTACCCAAAGATTTGTAGAAAACAACTGTACTTGGCGGGTCTTGGGTCTGCAAAACGTTAATATGACTGATGTGATAAAAATTGTAAGATTATTTGAAAGAACTAATTTTTAAAAGCAAAACAACTATGCCTTGGGGAAAAGTTGTGTACATTACGGATAATGAGACGCTGATAGTGTTTAACTCGTGAAGGAAGGTGCAATGTTTAATCCACCTCTGTCTGTGTGAAATAACTTGAGCAAATTATGCAAACAACACGGAGGAGAATTTGAGATTTTCGGATACAACTTCCAACCATTTTTGTTTTTGTTTTTGCGGGTTAGATAAAATCGCTCATCTGTGCCGTGAATAGCAAGATGAAACTGTATAAAGACCTTCTACAATATATAATTCAACTGTCCAGTGTATTAATACACTTTGAGATCATGTTGATTAAAGAAATTGTCAATGAAATCCTACTAGTAAGATTTGTCCTCGATCTGTAATTTCTGCTGTTCGTCATGATTCGGGTGGGCTGGGAGCATGGTGACTTGTTTGGCGTATGGGGTGCGTAATCCGAATTTTTGTATCAGTTCTAGGAAAGGGGCAAAAGTAGGAGGTCTTGGTTTTCCGGGTCTTAAGCTTCGATCTTCGTTTTCCACACCCCAAGCATTATCCAACCACGTCCCATGTACTGGGGCCTCACCGCCTGGTATAGTAATATGAATTTGAAAGGGTTTGTCAAAACGGACGAAATCTTTAAAAATTACAGAAACGAAACTTGGTGAAAGCAACTAAAATTGACCGAAAAACTACTCGCGATGAATAAAGGACGGCAAAAGAGCTCAGATGAACAATTGTCCTTAGCAAGTTTGTTTCTTTTTTTGCGCTATAAAAAAGCATCGTTTTTATATCGGCAAAAATCTCCCTCCTTCTTGCGGGCTTCTTTCTAAAGCTCTTTGGGCGAGCAAAGAAAAAAGAAAAGTTGCCAAACTGCGATCCTCGCATGCTGAAGATGTCTTGTATCATACGTCAGGGTCGGCCAGGGTTTTTGGGTATACGGTTTACAGGGGCTTTTTAAATCGGGTATACGGTATATTGCAGTTAAAAGACGAGTGTTCGGTTTATCACTTTCTTTGAATTTCAGGTATACGTATGCAATGCTTCCATTACATTTGGATGAATTTTGGGTTTTTTGGGGTATTTTGGCGATTTTTTTCGGGTATACTGGTATAACACTACCCCCCGTTTACAGTCCCACACCAGCTCATTTGTGTAAAAGGAAGCTTCATATAGATTCTTGTGCACAGTTGTACTCAAGGCTCGGGTGTACAAATCTGTGGTGAAAATAGGCATCCACAACTTAACACAGTTACTTCTGTATAGTTTCAAATGCAGGAGCAAAAGCTAGAGTGACTGTGTAAACAAAGGCATAAAAATCTTAGCCTCAACTTAAGATTTTGCTCCTGATGCCAAATTTTTGTCGTGTGCAACACAAAATTAAAGCTGTATTTTCAGTCCAAAATATTTTGTTGCAGATCCAAATTCTTTAATTAATGCCCGCATCACAAACTTTGTTGTTATCTTCCAGAATTTCTTGGGGTGATTACATTTTTTTTGTACTTTGAAATTATTATCATTATTATTATTATTATTATTATTATTATTATTATTATTATTATTATTATTATTATTATTATTGTTATTGTTGTTATTATTATTACGTAATCATATATAATTAATATGATTAAGTACTATTATTATCAATATTATGATTACTATTCTTAGTTTCGCTATGTACACTAGCAATTTAATTCTATGAATGGCTAATTCTTGTAGCATCAACATTCATTTGGAGTAGAAAAGGGTGTAGAAAATGTGGACGTTGTTTAGATGTTTTCATATTTAAGCCTTCTCATTTCTCGAAAAAAAAAAGTACAATGTTGGTGACTGGAAAATACATATTGGTGTCTGCTGTACAGGTATACGACGGAGTTAACTGTTGTTGCTTTCCCCATTCTGTGTCCTTAATCAAAAACCTTTCACTTTCCTGAAGGAACTCTCTTCAAGTCTTAGGGAGGAAGGAAAATCCCTTCTAAGCTCATTTATTTTCGACATAAGCATGCAGTACCCACCTCCAGTCTCCCAGTGGCTTTTTTTGGATCTTCAAAGAAACAGGACTTATTTATTCTGCGCCATAGACCTCTTTCATAATGGCAGCCAAATAAAATATTCTTCTGTTTTAATACTAATAAGCCTTTCTATCCTTGCTACAACGAGCAAATTTCAAAAGAATATTTGTTTCAAAATGAGGGCAGTAGGTCTAATTACCATAAATGCAACAGAATGTAAAGGAGGTTGCCGTTTGTGAAAGTGGTCTATTTCCCTGCCCTTACACTGAAGGCAAAACATTCAAAACCAATCCTTCTAACTTATCGTGGCCAGAGTTTGGGAAGGGGTGGGAAGAGCTGATGCAAAGGGGGGGGGGGGAGAGGACATGGGCTTTTTTGCTCGGAAAAGGGTGGCCTTACCTAAATATGTCAATGATCAAATAGATAAATAAAGAAAGAAACCGATAAATATACACTAAATGAAGAAATAAAATAAAAATTTCAATACATTAAAAGAAAAAGATTGTCGACAAGAACTGTGTGCTCTGAAAAATGAAAAACTTTTATGTAATCACCTGTAGCTACAAATTGCGGGTAAAAATGAGTCTACTTAAAAGATTGCTCTTTTAGAAGATGTTTGCCATGTTGGGCAACGTAGCATAATATTATAAGGGATGCTCTTGCTCGCCACTATCTCCATCATCTTTTTTTCCTAAAACGGGATAGATCTCAATGTTTTGGAGGGTCAGCAAAATTAAGTGAAGGGTCTCTCTTCGTTTTGATTGTATATCTTACCTTGTGGTACAAGAGATATGAAATGCAATGCCGACATATCACTTGAAAAAAGTTTAAGTATAATCTTTAGTTATATGCTTATGTTATGCAGGATCTTGTTAAAGGCAGAAAGACTCTGTCTTGACCCTTCCTCTGGTAGTGATGGCGTGTGAAACTCATCAAAGACACAATTGTAGATCTTTGATAGTCATAGGCACAGATTTAAAGGATAAAGCTATTACTGGATGCCCTTTTTTGTTATCAAGTCGTTGGGATTATTAGCGGGTACCAAATAGGTCCAAATGAATAGCAGGCAAATCATTTGATACCTCGTTCAACCCAAAAAGGAACGCAAGGAACATACGCCTTTTTGGGGTATCTCTAAGACTGGTGACCATTAACAGGAAAAATTATTAAAGATCTGGCCCCAGTTGTTCGAAGGGTGAATAGCGCTACCCACTGGATAACTCACTATCCACTGGATAACTCAACTCAATTGGTTTTGCTAGTGTTTATCCGCTGGATAGTGATTTCTCGGATGGATGAGTTAAACGCTTTCCATCTTTTAAACAACCGAGGCCTAGCTGATCTACTACAAATCCTTTACAATATTGGCTCTCTTAACAAGAGTTTCTGTAAAGTTCTGAACTGCACAGTACTTTTTCAGCCGGCTCTTTTGCTTGGTAGAAGGCGAAAAAAAAAAGAAACTTGCTTTAAACGCTATCGTCTTGAATGACAATTTGCCCTCTGGCGGAGACTGCAAGAAATTGCAATTGTTCTTTTTGCATTTACTGGCGTCAGGTAAAGAAAACTTGATTTCATCCCATACATGTTGATTTAACCTGATCTGGCTGCCGTGTGAATACATTTTCAGTGTTTTTTTCTCCATCTCCAACAGTCTTTGGGAGAATTTGGCTTTATATTTGGTCTTCATAATTGTCGTTATCCATGAGCGGGACATTGCAGACAAACATGATTCTTCCATAGATAGATTAGTTTGTTTTCCGTTCTTGTTTTAAATACACTAAATTACTACAAATACTAAATTTCAAGGGTTGGTAAAGAAACTGGCTATTCACAAGAGCGAACGAGAAGCTCCAAGAAGCTTACACTGGGTTGCCTGTGGTACGCGTTACGCAAAGAACTGCAGCGTTCCAGTTAATTTTTTCAAGTGGGGCGTCATTAACACCATTTGAGGGATCACCCACATGTCGCGCCAGCAGAGGCCCTTTGGCTCACACGTTTAATTATTTTGTAATATCCTGTCCCATTTTAAGGTCTTTTAGTCTTTTAAGCTTTCGTAAAAAATTCAGTTTAAAGATAACAAAACACGCTCTTGAGTAAAATTCGCTCGTTTCTTCTTTAAATAAATAATCGGCAAAAAACTAATTGCAAATTGCTCTGACGGACGTTTTCCAGCATGTCTAGCAGTTGGACTAAGCAAACGTTTATTGCACACACAAGAAAGGACTAAAGGTGTTGTTTCCGCTTCATAATGTGACGGTCTAATCTGATGCCAGGTCAAAACATTGTTTGGCTTTGTGTTTGCACCAGATAAAGGCAAGCGAAGAGACAGATGAAGAAAAAAAAATAAGATAGTGTTTATATATAACTATGAATCGAATTCTCATTGAAAGATCTTGAAAACGAGGATACCTAAACTTCGAACCAGGATTCGAGCTAGGATCCGAGCCAGGATTCCAGCCAGGATTCGAGCTAAGATGAGCTTTCTCCCGGTTAGGTTAGGTCTCGAATCGGTTAGGTTAGGTCTATTTGCGTTGGTTCTAGTCTAGTTAGGGTTAGGGTAGGTCTCGGTTAAGTCTCGAATCCTGGCTCGGATCCTAGTTCGGATCCTGGCTCGAATCCTGGCTCGGATCCTAGCTCGGATCCTAGCTCGGATCCTGGCTCGGATTCTGGCTCGAATCCTGGCTCGGATCCTGGCTTTATTCTTAGTTTATCTCCTTAAAAACACGAACATTTTTGAAGTCTCGAACGAAAAAGGAAGAAATTGATCACATGCTAGGCAACGGTAAAGGTGCACGTGATCACCCTGTGTCAACTGAATGAACTACGGGAAAGAATGTTTCAGAGTAGAACAACGTACTTTTTAGCGAAGAATCTTCCGTCGTTAGTTAATTTTGTTGTAATATTTAACTGAATATTTAGATTTCTTCTGTCGGGTCAGGAAGCCTTCTTTGTCGGGTTCCTGAGAAACGTATCTATTTTGACTTCAGGGTGAACTATTTACACAATCGAGAGGTTGAGTGGCCGTGTAATTGAAAATCTAAACATCTATGAGATACAAAAACAGACTTGCGACTTAAAGCAAATCACAATGCTGACAAGCACAAAAGCGAAGAAATGGTTAAGTAAATATGAAGTTTGTTACTATCTGAATGTATTTGGGTCAGAGTATGAAAAAAGGGATATATTGTCACGCAAATTATGTAATTTCATGACACTCAAAATTCGCAAGAAGCGCGAGTTTCATGTACACAATCTTCGCACTAGCAAGTCGCAGCAATAAAATTGGATTAACCAGGAAGTTAAAAGAATATTGTTGGCTTCCCAAATAAATTTCATCTTGCACTACAATGACAAAATCATTTGTCAGAGAAATAAAATTCCTTTCTCTTCGTGTATCACATTTCAACGCACGTATGCAAATTTGTTAACTCATTTTCAACCCGATTCCCGGGAAAAATACATAGTATTATTTCTCGTCAAGTGTTGCATCTTTTATGTTCAAATAACAGCTAAAAATAAAGATTTTTTAACGATCTATCCGTCGGCTTCCTGGGAGAATACTCTTTAGAGAGTAAAAGAACGTCCGACGTTAAATAAGGTGTACCTTTACCTTTACCTAGATATTTTTTTCATAATTTAATATTATCTGTCAAAATTTGCACAACAGTCAAATCATAAAAATAGCCACGCACGGGACAAATTTAGTCGCATTACCTCTTCGTCGAATTCTAATGCTTAACTCAGGAATTTTTAGTTATTGTGAAACTCTTTCTATATTTGTTAGCAATCATCCTTTCAAATTTCAGAGAAAGCGACCGGTCTGCGAATATTTTACGAGTTTTTTTCAATGGGATGTCAAAAGGCCAAGTGGATGTTATATGCATAATCGGGCAAGTTGCGCGTGTGATCCGTTATAAATATTTTTTCACAAAATGTTCCCGAATCGTCAAGTATCACCACAGAAGAAACGAAAATCATTCTAAAAGCGTATTTTACGCGAGAAAACTTACGAGCCATGGTATATTCAATTAAGTTAACACAACAGAAAGGAGTCGCTTACCTTATATTTTGACACGAAAATGCTTTACTATTGCCATAAAAACTATCCAGTTAAGCTCGCATATTACACATGGTGAATTCATAAAAGCCACCATTTTCCAGCGAAATGCTCTTTGAAACAAACAACATATGTGCTATAATAGGCAAAAAACCCTTCCTATTTCATTTAATACGTGCGTGAAGACAAGAAACTCAATCGTGTCAAATTACACTCCGTGTCAAAAACGCAACACGGTAAATAATTTTCCCACGAGTGTTTAGCATCAAACCCTTCACTGAAAAACCCTTTACTTGAATTATCAAGCAAAAAATGGGCAACAAGCTTTCTTTCAAATAATTTTTGATTAACAGGAATTTGTGAAATTTCCAATTGTTAGCAGAAGATTGTGCAGAATTGAGTACAGATCCAACCAAGTCTCTGGTTTGTTAAACCCATAAGTTACTAGAGAATTTTCCATTTGATTTCAGCGTTGTACAAAACACCACACTCGTACAATATTAGAACTACATCTCACTTTGATTACGGCTCGACGGGCGACAGATTGTTGTCGAAGTCCATTACTCGTCGCTTTTAAGATTCCAGTTTTTTTTGTCAGCGCCTTTCTTGTTCAGTATCCAATTGACTTTCCATTATTAAGCTCCATAAGGGTATATTTTGCTTAAAATCCACTAAAACGCCATTCGCGTTACATGACTTTCGACGCTATTGCCGGTTACCTTGATCATTCTACTGTGTCCACCAGAGAAATCTACGCATTTCCCACTACCCTCTCGATCCTAAGACAATACGCGCAGAAGGCTCTATGCATAAAGACACCACTTAGCAGGGGAGTGACAGGCAAGACTTTTACCGACACGGAAAATAAAAAATAATAATAATAATCTACCCATTTTCCGACTGGGATTGCCATAGGCAACCCAGTAATTAGGCCCGTTTCAAACGTCGAACTTTTCATGTACCAAATCTAATGCAAATGAGCGAAAACAATAGATTTTTTTCGTTTGCATTAGATTCGGTACATGAAAAGTTCGACGTTTGAAACGGGCCTTAGTTATCTAATTCTTTCTTGCTATTCACTATGCCACTGGAATTTATAATTTACAAAATTAATTTTAGCGCTCTGTCCTTTGGATTAAACTGCCCTCAGGAACTATTAAACAGTTTTACATCTTAACCATGAGTCATCTTACCTTTTAGTTCCAAATAAAGTGATCCGAAACATTAAATTGACAGCAATTATTGAAAAACTTAAGTTTTAATATTCTTTAACACGAGCAGCTGACCGCTAAAAGAAGTTAGTTTGTCTTTCCGTGGTGTTTAAACTTACGATGGAACTTTATCGCGACATTCGTTGGTGTAAAGTTGCATTTTTCATCTCGTTACTGCATTGTGTCTGGGGTGAGTCCGATTTCATTTTTAGTTAGTCACGATTATATATGAAAGCCTGCAAATACGGAAGCTTGTTGGGGAAATAAGAGGTGCGAGTTCGAAAATACGCGATTAAAAGAAAAATGCGAGAGGGAAGTTAGGAAATGCGAGATGCAAGATATAGAAAATCCGTTATGAAAAAATACAAGGTGCTGGGTAGAAAATGTTAAATAGAAACGGCTCTCCATAATAGGTAACGGAGAATCGAGGGAGGAACGTTATTAAAACAGGGAATCTCTAAAACGGAGAAATTCCAAAATGGGGAATATCTAAGACGGATGATCTCTGAAAGGAAGAAATATTAAAGATCAAATCTACTGCAAATCCTTTACAATATTGGCTCTCTTAACAAGAGTTTGTGTAATTAAAGGTCCTGAACGGTACAGTACCTTTTCAGCGAGGCTCTTTTGCTCGGTAGAATGCGGGAAAAAAAAAAAAAACTTATGTTAAACGCCATCATCTCGAACGACAATTTTCCTTCTAGCGGAGACTGCAAGAAATTACCAAACCGTAGCTAGTTCTTTTTGCATTTACTCGCAAAGGAAACTTAAGTTTCATCCAGGTTGATTGAACCTGATCTGGCTGCTGGGTCAATATATGTTAGTTGTTTTTACTCCATCCCGAACGGTCTTCTTTGTCGTTATTTACCGGACATCGCAGACAAACATGATTATTCAGTAGATAGGTTAGGTTGTTTTCCATTGTAGTTGTAAATATACGCAATTACCTCAAATACTAAATTTCAAGGGTTGGTAAAGTAACCGGCTATTCCACGAGCTACTGCATGGAATCTATAATTTACAAATTAATTTTATTGCTCTGTCCTTGGGATGTAAACTTTTGCAGCAAGGAACTATTAAAGATAGTTTACGTCATAGAAAGTGCGGCGTACGGGGTTTTATTCACGAGTTGTTTGTGAATACAACGCCGAACAAAGCACTTTCTATGTCGTGAGCTGTTTATTACACATAAGACGAGAACTTTCCTTGAAATAGTTTTCTGAACGCAAATTAGAAACAAAAATTCACTAACAATAGAACCAAATGCAAATTTAATTTCAACGTACGACATGCACGAGCTGCACGAACGATTGGCTTGGAAAGGCCTTTACGCTATCTTTGATTGGTTATACTTCCACACGTGAAAGAGCTGTACGCCATTCTGATTGGCTGTAGAGGCTTTTTTTTACATGTGAAAATAAAGCGTATAGATTAAGTACAAATGATCTTTATGGAATAATTTAAATTCTCATTTTATGTGTAATAAACAGTTTAACATGTTAGCCATGAATCATCTTTAAGTTACCTTTTAGTTTCAAATATTAAAAGCTACGAAATCATCATGATATTAAATTGACAGCAGTTATTGAAAAAAACTTTAGTCTTTTTATTAACACGCAGAGCTGGCCGCTAAAACTAATTTGTTTTTCCGTGTTTATTCATCTTTCGATGGTGCCTTATCACGACATTCGCTGGCGTAAAGTTGCATTTTTCATCTCGTTACTACATTGTGTCTGGGATGTGTTCGATTTATCTTTAGTTACTAATAGTTGCGATTATCTGTGGAAGCCTTTAAAGCACATAATCTTGTAGCGGATATGCGGCATGAGAGATGCGAGTTAGAAAACTCTTGACGCAAGAGAGAAAATGCGTGATCAGGATTAGAAAATGCGAGATGAAAAATGCGAAATGCGAGGTAGAAAATGTGTGATAAAATATGAAAGATCCTAGTTAGAAAGTGCAAGATAAAAAATGCGGGATGCAAGGTAGAAAATGTTAAATAAAAAAGGCTGTCCAAAACAGAGAACGGGAATCGAGGGAGATCAACTGAGAGTTTGTGTCGCGGCATTGTGGACGATGAATCGGTGATTCTACAAAGTCGGACACTACTTACAGTCAGTCACTCTTGGCTTTGTATTATGCGCTAATTTATCTCCATCTCTCTTGTTGTATTGTATGGTTTTCTACATACATATCTAACCTAAATAGGATCTATTTTGTTCAAAAGGGTGATGTTAGGACAAACTTGAAGACTGATTTCCAAAGCTTCTAGCAAACTATTATTTTACCCTTTAAACGTTCTTTACATTTTTTTGTGGTCTTAGTGCTCTTGAAGTTGGATCTTTGATGTATAACTATTACAATAGATAGTTGCCACGGTCATTTAAAAACACGTTTACAACGTGATGATGTGCGGCAAAAAATCCAGCGCTAAAGCAAATGACTCCGGCGATCCTCGTAAGAAATATGGAGTTTCACTTAAGGTATTTGTATTACTTGGATTATACAAAATTATTCAGATCTTTTTCAAAGGTACTATCCGGATGACGACATACAAACATACAAGTTGCATATTAGTTAGGAATAGGCACAACTCTCGAGCTACCAAAGAAATTCAAGGTTACTACTGCTTACAAAATAATCGACCAATTAGAGCTCATTAAAGACAAAAGTCAGATTACTTGTAAGCATTTAACCAGTTAAAAACGTTGGCCAGTTCACGATTGGCAGTATCTTCTTATTAAATCAAATACATGATAAGTATTAAGGACTGTACCACGTGTTGATTTTCAATTGTATTTTTGGTGCAATGCGTCGGAAGATTCATATGGTTGCACCTCTGTCGGAAGAACGCTCCTTGAGAAAAAGACCAAATTAAAAGAGGAAGCTATATGGAACATTTTTCTTCTGTGAAGTCTTGGGAAAGTAAGAAAGAATTTTTGGTGCGCGAAACGGGATAAGACCCAGTGAACAATTCAAAATGCTTTAAAATTATGCCAATCAAATAATTGTTTAGTTAAATAATATTGATTGAAACAGGTCTTCTTACAATCAAGTATAAGAAAAAAAATTGAAAGAATGCATTTAGGGTCAAGAATATTTTTTTAAAATTGAGGGAGGGAAGTCTTTAAAATAGGGATTCTCTAAAACGGGGAAATTCCAAAATGGGGAATCTCTAAGACTGGTGATCCTTAACAAGAAGAATTATTAAAGACCTGGTCCCAGTTGTTCGAAGGGTGGATAGCGCTACCCACTGGATAACTTAAGGTTATTCCTTAGTATTGCATTCCGCATCCCTACTGCGCACGATTTTCGCGTCATTAGCGCGCGCACATGAGCACGTGCGCATACAAAACGTAAGAGATTTCGCTCAAATTAAACCCGATAGTGAAATAAAAGCTCCTATTCTCTCAAACGAGCAAGGTGACGCCCGATTTTTTTTTAGGTATTTGCGAACAACAGTCTAATAAAGAACATATTTAAAGAAGAAAAAAAGTTTGATAGTAGAACATGAAAACAGTTCCGTAATGGGTGTATTTTACCCAAGGCGACGACTTCAAGCTAACCACGGAACTGTCCCAAAAAGTGCATCATTTCCACAACCAGGAATCAAAGTCGGCGTAAATGAAGCATTACTGCTTATGTAAATAAAAGAAGCTTTATTTTCAAAATAACATTTTGTGTCTTTGAAGTAACCAAGACTTAATTCTGTATGAAGGTGATTCAAATTTTTAACGCGAAAACAGTAAAAAATACCCCATTTTAAGAGCCTGCTGACGCGTAAACAAGCATATTGACCCCATTTTTTAATTGAATTTTTTTAATGTTCATATCATGAATGTTAATTATGCCAAGTTTCCGAAAAAAGTTTGATAGTAGAACAATTTCCATGGAATTACCTTAACTCACTTGGTTTGCTAGTGTTTATCCGCTGGATAGTGATTTATCGGATGGATAACGCAATCCACCTTTTGAACAACCGAGGCCTGATCTACAGCAAATCCTTCACAATATTGGCTGTCGTAACAAGAGTTTCTGTAAGGTTCTGAACTGCACAGTACTTTTTCAGCGGGTCTTTTGCTTGGTAGACTGTAATAATTGTCGTTATCCACTCGCGGGACATTGCAGACAATCAACAATTATTGGACGAGGTTGAGCAAAATATCGTGATTTTTCAGTGGCGAGCAGATCAATTATTTGCCGAAGCCGAACGTGTTTTATCGGGGTTTAAAAAGTGTTTTTAGATCCGATACAACATGTGCGGCTGAGGCAAATAATTGATCTGCAAGACACTGAAAAATCACGATATTTTGCGATAACCAAGGTCAATAATTGTTTTATTATTCAATCACCGAGCTTGTTTTATGTTTTCGTTTCCGAGAAGCCGTAAGCCCGCGCTGCCTTGCAGAGTCCAGTAATGGCACAGATCAATTGGTTTCCTTCTCAGCATAATTATATTTGTAGACTTGTACTTACAGTCAAACGTTTAATAACCCTAGGCATCAACAAAGCTGAAGAATTTCACAGTTTTCAAAGCGTATCCCGACAAGTGATGCTTTGGTGTAAAGCTCGCCATTCTTTTTTCTGGCTTCAGCATAAAAATCTCTTCAGTACATATGCATTCGCCAACTTGTCCTTCGCGTCGATGACACGCGTCTACCTTTCTTTCCTTGAGATACTTTCGAAATACGTTGAAATTTTGTTCCTTTTTTCGTATTCTCACTGTTCTTTCGATCAACCAAAGATGTCGAGTCAGTCTCTGACAGCTCGGGGAACCAATCTGCCATTTTCTCATGAGAGCGTGATTTCAATTGCGCATGAGCAGAATATTATTTGCGACAAAACACCTATTTGTTGGCAGTTATTTGCTGGTCACGTGGTGGGCTCTCGGCCAATGAAAAGGAAGGAAAAATACAGCGAATGATAAACATAATGAATCCACAAATTAATTAGTATGTTTTCCCTTCTTGTTTTAAATATACTAAATTTCAAGAGTTGGTAAAGAAACTGGCTGTTCACAAGAGTGAATTAGATATCTAATTCCTTCTTGCCACTAAGCCACTGGAATCTGTAATTTACAAAATTAATTTTAGCGCTCTGTCCTTTGGATTAAACGTCTGCCCTCAGGAACATTTAAACAGTTTTACATCTTAACCAAGAGTCATCTTACCCTTTAGTCTCAAGTAAAGTTCCAAAAATATTAAATTGACATCAATTATTGAAAAACGTAAGTTTTAATATTCTTCAACACGAGCAGCTGGCCGCTAAAAGAAGTTAGTTTGTCTTTCCTTAATGTTTTATCTTGCGATGGAGCTTTATCGCGACATTCGTTGGTGTAAAATTGCATTTTCATCTCGTTACTGCATTGTGTCTGGGCTTAGTCCCATTTCATCTTTAGTTAGTGACGTTTATATATGAAGGCCTGCAAATACGGAAGCTTGCTGGGGAAGTAAGAGTTAGAAAATGGGCCATAAAGAAAATGAAAGAGGCGAGTTAGAAAATGCGAGATGCAAGATATGGAAAATCCGGGATTTAAAAAAATGCGAAATGCCAGGTAGAAAATGCGGAAACTGCGACAAATTACCAAACATAGCTAGTTCTTTTTGCATTTTCTGGCAAAAGGTAAAGGAACCTTAAGTTCATCCCTGTTGATTGAACCTGATCTGGCTGCCGGGTCAATATATTTTCCTGAGTGTTTTTTTTTCTCCATCTCGAATAACAGTCTTTGGGAAAAATTGGCTTTATATTTGGTCTTCATTATTGTCGTTATCCACTGGACATCGCAGACAAACATGATTATTCAATAGATAGATTAGTTTGTTTTCCCTTCTTGTTGTAAATATACTAAATTACTACAAATACTAAATTTCAAGGGTTGGTATAGTAACCTATTTACCAAGCTACTAGAATCTATAATTAAAAATTACTTTTACGGCTCAGTCCTTGGGATTAAACTTCTGCAGCAAGGAACTATTAAACAGTTTTAAATGTTAACCATGAGTCACATTCCCTTAAGTGCCAAATAAAATTACGAAATACGAAATTGACAGCAATTATTGAAAAAAACTTTAGTCGTAATATTGATTAATATAAACACACAGGTGATTATACAAAATCGCGCCCTCTCATTGGCTCGCTATCTCGGATTATTAGCCGATAATCACCTCGACGGACAAAATGGCTGCCAGTAGTCATTTTGCCACGGTAAGTGAAGATGATTTCGCGTTGCCAAATGTTTTTTTTTTCTCTTTTTTGAAATAATCACCTGTGTATTTATACTAAAACAATTATTCGCCTCAGGCTCAGTGATTATAGGTGAATATTCACCGATAATCACTTCGTCTTCGGCGAATAATTGTTAATTAACACGCACAGCTGGTCGCTAGACGAATCTAGTTTGTCAGTATACAAAAATTTGGTTTTATCAACGGAGTTGATAATGTAAATTGGCCACCGTACAGAGATTCTAAAAGCTGACGTTTCGAGCGTTAGCCCTTCGTCAGAGCCCTTCGTCAGAGCCCTTATCAACTCCGTTGATAAAACCAAATTTTTGTATACTACTTCCCCACCGACGCAGCACCACAGTTTCTTTAGAAACTACCCCTTCATTCTAGTTTGTCAGTTCCTGTCAAGTTTCATCTTGCGATGGAGCTTTATCGCGACATTCATTGGTGTAAAGTTGTATTTTTCATCTCGTTACTACATTGTGTCTGGGAAGTGTTCTTTTTCATCTTTAGTTAGTCATGATTAGATATAAGCTTGTAGGGGACATACGGCATGAGAGATGCGTGTTAAAAATCGCGTGACTCGAGATAAAAAATGCGTTATGCGAGTTAGAAATGTGTAATAAAATACGAAAGATCCTAGTTGGAAAATGTGAGATAAAAAAGGCGGGATGGAAGGTAGAAAATCCTGTTAAATAAAAACGGTTGTCCAAAACAGGGAACGGCAAATTGAGCCGAAGGCAAACTGACAGTGGGGAATCTCTAAAAGGAAAAGTTATCAGAGATCTGATCAACTACAAATTCTTTACAATATTGACTTCCTTAACAAGAGTTTCCCTAAGGTTCTGAACTGTACTGTGTAGCTCATTCACAATACCTTTGAAGCGGACCTTTTTTTGTTTCTAAAATATGACAAAACCGTTTAAAAATTCCCTTGACCTATCACATCTTGAACAACTATTTCTTCCAGTAAGTTTTTTTTTTGCCCTTACTGGCAAACGCCAAAGGAAACTTGAATTATCCATATTGACTTAACATCTGGCTGCCGGGTCAATATATCTTCAATGGTTTTCCCTCCATCTGGAAGAATCCTTGGGAGCATTAGGTTTTCATATTTTTCGTTATCCACTTTACATCTGTCTCGTAATGGTTTATTTTTTCTTGCCACAGTTATATGTCAAAAACTGTATTACACAAGTTGCAATAAAGAATTGACCTTAAAACTAACCGAAGACATTAGGAGGCATCTTAGGACTCTATATATTGTCATCAATATTAATGCCATTGATCACTAGTGTTTCCAGTTTTATCAAAATTCTTAGCGAAGGAGCTGTGAAAAATCGTATTTTAAAATAATTGGAAGCTACCAAAATATTGTTTAGTAGGCAATCGGTTTCCGGTAGAGTTATTCCACATCTCATTCAATAAGCGGAAACACTTAGTCCAAATGAATTATGAGCGATCGCAACAAAGGACGCTCAATGATAGTCGGTCCGTTATACTTCGTTATCTGTATTGATGATTTTTCTTGCTTTCTTGGGGAGTTGCTTCAATAAAATGTTTTATTTTCTCTTTGCTGGCGACCCCAATTTCTTCTTTAAGCATTGTGATCCACCTCTGATCCAAGCGCCTTAATTGAAGAATTGACTGAATATTGAACTTGAAACTGTCTCGCACTGGTTTAGGTCTCTTAATGTTGAGAAAACCAAACTCATAACCGTTAGACAGAGTTAACTGAATAGAGTGAAATGTGAAGTGCTAGACTTATATCCCATATGAACCATGTGAGCGTTAGCCCTACTGATGGAAATGGGGCCCACACAATGACAGAGAAAAACTCAGACCAACGTTTGTATAAACGACTAACCTTTCCTCTTAACCTTTAGACCTAGGCCGAGTGATTTAGGTCATGTAATTGAACAAGTTTAAAGTACAAAATTTCTAGCTAGGTACTATTGTTGATCAGGTTATTAATCTGAAGACTCGTGTAGACTTTCAGACATAGTTTGATGCTATTCTGGTTTGAAGAAATTTGGGTGTAGCTCAGAGAGTGACAAATGATTCAAAGAGCCAACTTCTCGACACTCATGTGGAGTGTCCTCATCAGGGGTAATCCATCGTTATCGCAAATGGTATAGGTGTCACATACTGAAACTAGTTTCTAAAGACGATAATTTCGAAATTAGAGATCTGGCATCATTATTTACTTTGCATTTACGCGCGGACATCACGTTAAAGTGCCGGATGTGTGGCGGCATTGTGGCCGATGAATCGGTTGATTCCACAAAGTCAGACACTACTTACAGCCTAAGTCACTCTTGGCTTTGCATTCTGCGCTAATTTATTTCTCTTGATGTATTGTATGGTTCTTTACATACATATCTCACCTACATAGGGCTGTGAAGTCCAAAACGTACACTCAAAGTTAACAACCTTTGCTTAAAAATCAAAGCTTAAAATATTTTGCCAGTCAAGTGTTAGCAGTCGCACCTTCAAAATCTGAAGAAAAAAAGAAGTGATTTTTGATCATAGTAGCACTTTAAGACAGCCCCTTCATTATGATATTTTAGGTGCTTTTGTAAAAACGTGATCCTCGCCATTTCGCAAATTAGTGGTAACAGTTATTATTAGTCCAATAAGCTAAATGATGATCTATAGGGGAACTGACGCACATGATAACGCTATCATTGTTGTTTATTTATTATACAGTCGAAACCGCCAATTTGTATTGAGAATACTCTGTCATCATCTCTTCGTAAGAGCTGTGAGGTTCCTTTGTATAACATACAACGACAAAAACGACTGTGCCACTCGGGAGAAGTTGTCAGTACCACTGTGTGTATATTCTAAGTTGAAATTTTTTTGCTCTAATATAAAAGCTAACTATAAAATGAAACTTGTTTGTATCCTGATGGCAAGAATCGCCTAACTTTCTCCCTCTAAATATTTCTGAAATTTTGGCTCTCTATATACAGTAACCTGAAGGGACCCTTTGACAGATATCTTCCCACAGCTTGAAGAAAAAAAAAACGACTTTTAGGTTGTCCTACAAATAAAAATTCCGAAGTAAATTAGGTTTGGAGAAACTTCATTAACAACAACTTTTTTTATTTGCTGATAAAACTCCGAAATCGCGACTACGAGTAGGAGTTTTGAGTTTCACTAACTGTTTTAGTATATTGGAAATCATTGACTATATTAACGAAAGCAGACTACAGCGGTAACAGAACAGATTTAAAAAATACTTAATTGCCATACATTTCATGCCTGAAATGGAATGAAGATAGCATTTATCGACGTTATAGTATTCGCTTTTAAAATTAGCTTCTCATGACTTCGGGGTTTTATCAGCAAAATAAAGGTTTAGTTGTTAATGAATTTTACCCAAAATTAATGCATCTCGCCCCACCCTGGTATCTTTATCAAATGCCAAATGGGACAAGTAGTGCAGAAACAGTTGTATTGGCATGTCGGAAAATATTTCCTAGACCTGCCCACATAGGAAGCAGAAAGCACAATAAAAATAATAGGTCTCAAAAGAACCCGACAGCCGAATATTTTTTACTGGTATTGCATGGTATTCCAGACTAAAGATAACAACAATAATAATAATAATAATAATAATAATAATAATAATAATAATAATAATAATAATAATAATGATGATGATGATGATGATAATGATACTACTACTAATAATAATTCGACATCTTGGAGTATCGACGGCTTGAAAGTTTAAGGAAGAAACCGTGAATCGAATAACAAATCGAAAGTGGTTCAGCGTTGTCTGTCGATTTGTTTTTTACCACAATATTCAACGCCTAAGAAAGTTTTTATTTTAAAGCGTGACCAAAATCATGACTCAAAGAAAGAGCAAGCGTTTTCTATAACTTTCTCGCAATATGATTGGTTTATTTCCCAAAATGAGCGTTCCTGATTGGCCATGACACTGCGTGACAAAATGACGCGAGCAGGACGCGTACAGCATTGTCTAGACTCTCATCGACAATGGCAAATTAGCCAATCAGATTGCGAGATTACAGGCAATTGTGGTAAAAATCAATGTTTTATTCACTATGATAACTATTCCATCTGAAATGAACAAGATTACATAACAATCACTGAGATATTCGAATACGCTGAAATCTCTAAGCAAATGAAAAGAAAAGCATCAAAACAAAAGACTGAACTAAACTTACTTCTGTGGCGGGTTTCCGTAAACGACGAACTCTTGAAACTGAACTCGACGGCTTAACACTGCTGAATCTAGTTGACTTAAACTACTGAAACTGGTTAGCGACTAACTTATATCCTTCCAAACACGTGCTATTGACTGATCTGAAACTTAAGCCTTAGTCACCCAAATGAATTCTCTTAAAATGTCAATCAAATCTTTGTGCGTTTCCGGTAATAATTAATTAATCAGTTCTGTCGCGGTAATAATAATAATAATAATAATAATAATAATAATAATAATAATAATAATAATAATAATCGGCCTAGCTCATTAAGTGTTTGTTACCCTTTATCTACTGCATTAGTAAAAAAAAAAGGTTCTAAATGCTAACCCTAAATGTTAGTTTATTTGGGAAAAGAACAAAGATAAAACGAGTCTTGTTTTCTGCCAAGGAGTTTTCAACTGTAACCTAAACTGCAGTTGTTTATTTAAACGTAGGAGACTGTATTGATTGGGATCTTGGAATGGAAAACAGTTTAATACCAGATGCAAGGATAACGGCCTCCAGCGCCTTCTCCCATGACCCAGCCAGTTTTGGTAGATTGAATGACCTAAGAGGATCATGGTGTACTGAGTATGGGAATAATAACGAGTATCTGCAGATTGACCTACAGTCGCTTCATGTAATCTGTGCTGTGTCCACTCAAGGGCAAGGAGTTTATCTCAGCTGGGTAAAGAAGTACACCTTACAGTTATCTACAGACAATAAAAGATGGACAGATTACAAAGAAAATGGACTTGTTAAGGTGAGTTACAAAGTTGTTGATATACCAAGACATAGAAGTTTGAGCCGGTGGACATTTAGTTTATAATCAATGATTACATCATGTCAGTACAAGATGGAATATTAAATTAAAAGTACTTCTTGTACTGAATAACGTCATGCAGATGATAACGAAAGTGCGATTACTTTTTTTCTTTTGTTGTTCTTCAGCCTAATTGGTTTTGAGGTAGAACACAGTTAAAAGGTTTTTTCTCCACAAAAACTAATGAAATTGAAGAAAAAGTTAATGGGAGCGGCGCAAGCCAAAACCAACATTGTGTTCAGGCTGAAGGAAGTGAACTTTGTTCAACGTTTTCCTCCAAAGAAGGCTTCTGAATCAGCGAGAATACATTTAACCAGCAGTGAAAGACAATTCACTGCCTCCATTTGTCTTGCTGTTTGTAATTACACTCAATGGATAACAAACGACAACCTGATAGTCTTCAGTAGAGTCTTTTTTTACAGATATGTTCACCTTTCTTGTTTAATGCCGGAATTTCTAGCGATTGAGTGGTAACGAATAAGCCTGAAATTGAATTTTTCTGCGTCACAAGAGAGGGCCTGGGTTGCAGAATGTGTAAGTCAGGGATTATACGGGTAGTGACTTAAGTGTATCTAAGCTACACGTGATTAGTCATTCGAGGCCGACACCTATAACCCACGATTTTCGAGATGTTGGACGTATATTTAAGCTTCATTTTTGTTTTAATTGTACACATTTATCTGTTACGCAATTCTTAGTTTGCACTCACGTGATTAGACGGCCATGTTGGTGCACAAAAGAAAAGTAAAATGTCGCTCACGTTTTGTATAATAATAGAGACAAATTCCCAAAACACGCTTTTTACACCATCACGGCCGCCGTGACGTCCGAAGTATTTGCGGCACTGAATGTGGTTTTTGCATCCGCCAATGCCACTAGTTTGTGTATTGGATATCCTTTCCTTACTGTATTGTGATTGAAATGTGTTTAGTCAATTTATGTGCGCCCAATAGATGTGGCTTTTTCCGATACTCATGTTTGTAATGTTAAGACGGTGTGCGGCCTAAACGTCCAAAGTAAACGTAATCGTATATTTCTCTCGTGTCTGTTGCGCAGTGAAACTGGAAGGTATGTTTAGTCGTTTAGTTATAGATCTCAATTATAATATTAACAGTATGCAAATTTTTTTATGACGCATAAGTGGTACGAAAAAGAAGAAAATTATTTGACCTGTTGTTCTCATATCACAAGCAAGTGATAACTTGTATTCCTTCTTTGCTATTCATTGGCATACTTTACACTTAAGGTGGCTCAAACCAGTTTCAACACTTGAAAGAAACGTTCTTATTAGAAGAATTCACACTTCAAGACTTTATCACTTAACAGCAATGTTATGGTACCATATCAAACACCAATTATTGCTGAAAAAGATTCGGTCATTTTTGTGAGGTAAAAAGTTACCGAGGCAACAGCTACTCATATCTCAAAAACGAACTCAGTAACCCCCATTTTGTATTTCTGAAATGTAATCAGCATGCCAGAATGAACTTTCTGCATTCACAAATGAGCTCCGTGATTTCACTCATTTTATTCCTAACTGGGGCTCTTATTTGTGCAAAGAACTCTTCGAGCGGATGTCTAAAGCCATCTTCAAGTGATGGAAATGTATTTGGGTATGATATATGGCAATTTTCAAGAGATTTCTGGCTTCCAACATCTTCGAGCTGGCTATTCAGTGAAAACTTGGATTTTATTCATAACGGGGGCGTTGTTACAGAGCTATTGTGTTCACGGCCTTGGCATGCAAACATTTTCTCCATTGTTTGCGCCAACTCATCTTCGTTTAATGGACCACTGGACATCAAACTATTGCGTTCATGGCCTTGGCATGCAAACATTCTCTCCATTGTTTGTGCCAACTCATCTTCGTTTAATGTATTACTGAACATTAAACTGAGGCGATAAAGGAGGGTCTCAATGGGGGTGTAGCAAACACGGTACACGGTTAAACATTTCGCGATTTCACGGTGCACGCTTAATTTTTACATCAAATAATTGTTCAGAGCTTAGGAAAAGTGACAAACAACACGGTTATCTGGACAAAATAATTCACGACACACGGTTAATTTTTTCCCTTTTTCACGACACACGGTTAATTTTTGGACGTTTCACGCCACACGCTTATCCCCATCGAGACCCTCATAAAGGAGACCATGCGCCTACTATGCTAATTTAGTGGCGACTTTTCATATTGTATTGAATGTTGTTGATTTGGTATTTAAACTTAATCCGGGCCCCACAGGAAATACTCACATAACCTCCATTGTTTCGTCGCAAATTTAAGGCCGTGCTCATCCGTGCAGGAAGCCACCACGTGACACACTTATAAGTGTTGAGCGTAATGCCATCTTTGGTAACCTGGACAACAGGGCCTTTCAGTTATGTAGTTTGAATGCAAGATCATTAAGGAAGAAATTATCGGCTTTTGTGGACCTGGTATGTGATCTGATAGCTGAGTTGTTTACGATATGCGAGTCCTGGCTCAATGATCTTGATTCTGCGATTTTAAGTGAGTTCACTCTATTCCAGTTATTCGTAGGGGTGGCGGGACTGCGCTATTATATCTTGACTGTCTTGATGTAAACAAAGTGTTTTCGGCCAATCGGTCTTCTTTTGAAGTGTCGGAATGGCTTGTGGAGTTCGGAACTGTTCGTCTGCGAGTTGCCATCGTGTATAGACCAACATAGACTGCGGATCATCCCGTGACTACGAGTGTTTTCTTTCATGACTTCTCGGACAACTCGAATCATTTGTTATGTGTAATGAGTTACTGTTAATATGTGGCGACTTAAATATTCACATGGACAATCGGTCAGATGCTGACACCATCCGGCTCAAGGACCTGTTGAACTGTTGAATTTATGGATCTGGGTGGGTTAAACGACCCACTCACATACATGGCCACACCTTGGACTTAATTATCACACGGCAGGTCGATGGTATTGTGGATGGTGAGCCCCTTCCGGAGAGATATTTCTCCGACCATGCTACCGTGGTATGTAAGCTAAGCGTGATGAAGCCTGCGCCAAGAATTAAGCATGCTGAATACAGGAAACTGAAATCAATTGACATAACCAAGTTGAGAGAAGCTATTTGTAACTCCCAGCTACATCAAGACCCGCCTGATGATTTGAACATGCTGCTCGACTGTTGTAACACGACTTTAAAATCGCTATTAGACGAACACGCCCCGGTTTGTTCTCGTCATGCCATTACTCGACCCAGGCCCCAATTGTTTAATGATAACATAATTCAGGCTCGAAGGGATAGGAGGAAGGCCGAGAGAAGATGGAGGAAAACTAGACTCCCATCAGATCTTGTAGTATTCAAAGTTAAGCGGAATTGTGTTGTATATCTGATGAACGAAGCTACAATCTTGGACAAAAAGGGTTGAGAATATTAAAAACAGGGGTTATTTTGCGCACTACGTCCTCAATATCGCACATTATTAGCGATCCCCCTCCCCCCTACAACCAATGTTGATAAGCCCAGGTTCGACATGCTTTTTTTCGTCTAGCAACATTGATCAGGAGGGGGGGGGGGGGGGTGGGGGCAAAAAGAGAGCTTATTTTTCATACTCGTGATCGGAGTTTAGTCCAAAAGCAGATTTTTCTCAACAATTTTGTCCAAGATTGTAGGTGTACTCATTACAGGCAATTTATTGACAAGAACAGTTCGGACCAACCAAAGCTGTTCCGGGCTAGTAAGAGTCTATTAAATCTGCAAGAGGACAAGTCTCTTCCACCACATACTAACGCCTCTGTTCTCGCAAATGAGATGGGTGAATACTTCATCCATAAAGTAGTTGCAATAAGATCAAAGTTAGCCGGTGACGCGGTCTCTCATGCGGTTTCTACTGAGTGTGCGCCTCACTGTTCATCGAGTACTGATGACGTTGTCACGTTATCAGAGTTTCAATCTCTCTCTGAGGAGGCTGTAAGGAAGATGGCTGTGGCTTCCATGAAGACATGTGCGCTGGACACTTTCTCGTCATCCATCTTGTTGCTTTGTATTGAGGAGCTACTTTCAGTGATTACTAGGATGTTGAACAAATCATTAGAGCATGGTTATTTCGCTGACGAATGGAAAAAGACATTAGTACATCCTCTGCTCAAAAATCTGGTCTTCAATTGATAAACAAGAACTTTCGGGCTGTGAGTAACTTACAGTTCACGTCCAAACTTACAGAGAAGGCGGTCGCTGTACAATTACAGGAGCGCATGCGAGTCAATGGTTTGTTCCCAGAATTTCAAAGTGCTTACCGCCAGGATCATAGCACTGAAACCGCACTACTTAAGGTGAAGAACGATCTCCTAATGGCGATGGATAAAAGTCAAGTTACGTTGTTGGTGCTTCTACCCTCCGTTCACACATATGCGGACGAGACACAGTTGTATTTGTCATTTAAGCCATCTGACACTTTCAGTGAAGTTGAAGCTGTATCTGCCATGCAGAAGTGCATCTGTGATGTCCGAGCATGGATGAGAGAGGATCAGCTTATGCTCAATGATGACAAGACTGAGTTCCTGATTATAGGTACTGGCCAGCAGCTCTCAAAAGTTTCAATCCAAAGCATCAAGGTTGGACAGGCTGAAGTCTCTTCTGTAGTCTCTGCGCGCAATCTAGGTACATGCTTTGATACGCATCTAGATATGGAAACTCGTATTACAAAGACATGTAGCAGCGCTTTCTATTACTTGTACAACATGCGTCATATTATAAAATATCTATCCAGAGAATCAACTGAAAAACTAGTACATGCCTTTATTAGTAGTAGATTGCACTACTGTAATAGCCTTTTATATGGAATTTCGGAGTATCGAACTAGGAAACTGCAACGTCTTATGAATGCAAGTGCAAGACTTATTTATCGCGAGCCCAAGTTCTGTCACATAACACCTCTGCTCGCAGAATTACATTGGTTGCCAATGCGCGCCAGAATACATTATAAGATACTTCTGATAACTTATAAAATTTTGCACGGTCATGCGCCTAAGTACCTTTAAGACCTAATTAGCATTCAACAGCCTTTGTGCTATAGCTTAAGACGTAATGATAATGATCCCTTGCTTAAAAGACCAATTGCGAAATCAAAGAAAACAATGGGTGACAGAGCATTTCAGATAGCTGCTCCCCTTTTATGGAACAAGCTAGCTAGGTCTGCACGGGAAGCAAGGAACTTAGAATCTTTTAAGACTATAATTAAAACATTTTTATGCAAGGAATCACTTCAGTTATCTTAGAAATTTTCTTTTATC
>OX421457.1:14990211-14995211 GCA_949126865.1 Montipora capitata | reverse complement strand
ACTCAACAGCCCTCTTATCTTTTGTCGGCTGGGAGCTGTTCACCTGTCCTAGCCTCTTACTTAGACAGTCATCTTTGTTTTCCTGTGCTCAGTTGCAGTGTTCGAATTTCTGAGTCATCTGGAGGCTGGTGCTCTTCCTCAACAACTCGCCTCACGAGCGGATTAGTCTCGAATTCAGAACATGAGGTCTCATTCAAGGCCTCCCATGCGCACAGGGACATCATAGAGGTCGCTCTCTACTTTAGTGTGAGTGTTATGGCCAGTGACAGCTGGTATGAGAACCTCATTAATCGCGCGCTCAAGTGGCTCTAACAATTCTGCCATATCAGGTAATGTTCTTAGGAAATATGTTCAACGGTGCCGCAGACCAAATGATAATAGGGAGTTTAAGCAAATCACTACGGATGGCGCTACTACGGCTGCCGTGACTGAAAAGGTCTGGGGAGACTACGTCTCGGTGGTCTGTTAAATTTTAAGTTTAGCAAAGCAAAATACAAGGAAACATGGGCTAAAGGTGTTTAAAATCTCTTTTATTTAGTTTCTTACCTTCAAATGGCTTCGCTGAAAGGACGATGGCCGTTGTTCCCCATGCTAGGACGAACAGATTATTTCTGAGCAAAAGCAAATGCTATACACCTTGTGCAATAACAACAATTTGATGGATGAAATATACAATTTCAGAGACAAATATCTCAAAGAATATCGAGTGAAAAAGACACATGTATCAATACTCAAAGAAGCAAAATAGCATCGTATAGTATCCAGATATAAAACATCTTCACTAAATCCTCAAAGCAAACTTAACCGAAGAAAAACAACCGCGTGCTGAACTCACTTCGCCATTCCAACACCTTTGCCAAAACTTATCGTAAGTTCATAATACGGATTTACAAGCTTATGAGAGGCAACCTTGACACAATCCTTGACTTAAATTGACTTTAAAGGATATAGTATCCAACAGAATTCTTAAAATGCCGAGATGTCCGTTGAAAAGGGCCAGAGGAGCGAAATAAACCCGACGTAGTAGCCACTACGGCAAAACATCGCGACTCACGTAGTCAGATTTCACACTACGGCTGGATGCAACCGACGTACATGCGCAGTGTTTCATTTTGGGAGAAATTTAATTCCGGCAGCCGTATTAGCGCCAGCCGTAGCGATTTGCTTAAAGTCCCTAATGACAATGATAATACGGAGGGAGCTGAGACACTTTGTATGAGGATGTTTGGTATAGTGCAGAATATGGTGGGTTTGATCCAAAACAACATAAAACAGTGGAAGACAGTTTTAACCACTGGAGGTGAAGCTCTTGGCGAAGTTCATATCAGAAGAGGAATATTTCAAAGAGAGAGCCTTTCATCCCTCCTTTTTGTGATATCGCTTATCCGGGCACTAACACTTGTGCTACGAAAAATAAAGGCGGGACCTGGCGACGGACAGGGAATGATTAATCATTTGCTTTTTATGGACGATCTTAAGAAGCCATATGGTAAACATGAAAATCAAGTTGACTTTCTCGTCCCATCAGTTAGAATTGTGGCAGAAGATATGCCGATGGAGTTCGGAATACCAAAGTGTGAAATCCTATTGATGAAACGCGGAAAAGTGTTCCAAAGTGAAGAAATCATGCTACGGGGGGATAAAAAGATGCGATCACTGAATGTGCATGAGAATGAAAACTACAACTATCTTGGGGTGCTAGAAGCGGATGATATAAAACATAGTAAAATGAAGGACAGGATCCAGAAGGAATATTTTCGTACAGTTAAGACAATATTAAACTCCATACGGGAAATACAATGAAAGCAATAAACTTTAGAGCAGTTTCCATTGTAAAGTACGAGGCAGGAATTGTTGATTGGGCCAAGGAAGAGCTGAAAGTAATGGATCGCAAAACACGAAAGCTGATGACCATTTATCGCGCATTACACCTGCAGGCTGATGTAGATCGGCTGTACTTTAAAAAATCAGAGGGGACGTGTAATAATCAGCATAAAAGAATGTCAAGTGAAGAAGCTATGACTCTCGCAGTTATGAACGCAATTTTTGCAATTGCGTAAAGAAGCCCTTAAAATTCAGGACTTCAACGGGGTTTGAACCCGTGACCTCGCGATACCGGTGCGACGCTCTAACCAACTGAGCTGTGAAGCCACTGACATTGAGAGCTGGTCATTTGTGGGTTCCAATATTCCCGTGATGAATGACTTAAACAAAACAACAACGAGCAGTATTCTCGAAGGGAAAGTTTACGTATCTATGGAGTTCAGGAGGGAGATAACAAAGACTGCCCTAAGGAAGGTTTAGAGTTCTTTCTTTGGGAGATGGGTTTAGGATTTGACGCATGGGAGATTGATAGAGCCCATAGGGTTAGACGGAAAAGACAAGATGGCAGCCGTGCGATCATAGTGAAGTTCAAGAATTAAGGGTTTTGAGGGCTAACAAAGCGGCGCTGGAGGGGATGGTTTCACAGTTTACGAAGACCTTAGTTTTGTTAACCAAAAACTTTTACAGATGGCAAGAAATGAGCATAAAGATACTCCGGTGTGGACGATCGACGTTAAAGTATTTCTCAATGTTGATGGACGCGTTCGTCCATACATCCCGTCGGAAGATAAAACAAGGTTACCGCTCTACCCGCATGCCCGCTAAATGAAGTTAAGCAAATTCATTCTCATTAGTTTTATGGCATTTTGGAGCCCCAAGCCTTGGCAGCTGCATAGTTTATCAAATATGATCCCTGTTCTGATATGTTTTTGTCATTTTTCTTGAACTCATAATTTCTCTATACACTTGAGCAGCCGCAGGAGGTGAGCTATTTTCTATTTTTTCTATTCGCAACTATATATAATGGGGGTTAGCTTGGAAGTTTATAGGGCGGCGATAGGCTTTTTCAACGATTGCTCTTTAATTAAATGTATTTGCTTTTGCTCTCTTATCTTTTATTACCAGTCATATCTCAGTTATAATTTGTACCTGCCTGTTGTTAGGCGGTGATAATGAGCCTGATAATCTTGGACCTAACCCTAGTTCTTCATTTTTGAGTGGCCACGCTAATGTTCGGGGCTTAAACATAGCCGATAAATTTGATGAGCTTGTCTCAATAATTTGAAACAGAAACTTCATACTTTTAGTATCTCTGAGACATGGTTAATTTATTCAATTTCAAGCGATTCCTTTAGACATTCCAGGTTATTGTCCTATTATGCGCTTGGATACGTAAGGGATGGGAGGCGGTACGGAGGTGTTGCTTTCTCAGTGTCATCCCATTTGTTTAGAAGTCAATGGGCTTGAAGTTTTTTTTGTGATGTTTGTTACGGTCCACCTTGTGTAAATGCTCAAGCCAACATTTATTTTCTTACGAATTTGCAATGAAGCGTTGATAGAGCTTTGTCTAATCCCCAAAATGCCCTCGTACTTCTTGGTGATTTCAATGCTCACTACGATCCTGTCAATCCGTCTCAGGGAAGCCATTTTGATGCACTATTTTAACGCTGGATGGAATGTACCAAATCGCATCAAATGATTACAATAGTATACCATTCTCGTCGCCGGGCCAGAGCCCTCTGTTTCTTTTGGTCACGTGGTCGGCGAAACGAAAGGATCTGGTCGCACCTAAAAGTTCTTTTTTTTTTTTTCACTGGCTGATTAAAATTGTATGTGCAAAACAAATTAAAATAGCCTAATTTCGATATATTAAAATTCAGTCCTAAACAAACTACATCATCTCGAGGCTCTGGGGAATAAATACAAATGAATTTATTTCCCAGAACCTCGAGATGATGCCTTTTGTTTAGGACCGAATTTTAATATACCAAAAGTGGGCTATTACAAGTACTCCGCATTACATGCTACTTCCGGCCCATATGGCGGGAAAAAAAACGGGACGGCAAACCCTTTTTGGTACGTTTTTTAAAAAATTTAATGAAAACTTCTAAATTATGGTGACTACGCCAAAAAAAGGCGCGCAAGTTTCCGCGAAATCAATAGGGAGCTTTAGCAATAGGGAGCTTTAGCAACGCCGACGGGAACGGCAACGAGAACGTCATGTAAAAACATAAATCCACATTATTGCGATCACTTCGCGACTATTCCAAGCCTTTTAATATGACAAAGGTGTTTCAGTCCCTCAGGAATGAAACCGTTACGAGCGGCGCTTAATTTAGGGGAGAAAAATGAAAATTTATCTCCAGGTGCTGACGTTCTCCATAACACTTCAAACTTGGTAATTTTACGTTGTTGCTTTGCTGACGACGGCAAAGAAATGGACAAAAATGAAAAACGCACGTGCAGGGCGTGCAAAGCTATTGTTTTTGCCCACTAAATATGCAAATTTATGACGTTCTCGTTGACGTCGCCGTTGTCGTTGCTAAAGCTCCCTAATGACGACGGGAACGGCAACGAGGACGTCATGTAAAAACATAAATTCACGTTATTGCGATCACTTCGCGACTATTCGGAACTTTTTAATATGACAAAGGTGTGGCAGTCCTTCAGAAATAAAAACGGTTACGAGCGGCGGTTAATTTAGGGGAGAAAAATGAGAATTTATGTCCAAGTGCTGACGTTCTCCATAACACCTCAAACTTGGTTATTTCACGTTGTAGTTTTGCTGACGACGGCAAAGAAATTGACAAAAATGAAAAAAGCACGTGCCGGGCGTGCAAAGCTACTGCTTTTGCCCACTGAATATGCAAATTTGTAACGTTCTCGTTGCCGTCGCCGTTGTCGTTGCTAAAGCTCCCTAATAAGAACTTAAACAACGACGACGGCGGCAGCAACGAGAACGTCATTTCAAAATATAAATTCGCGTTATTGTAATCACTTCGTGACTATCTCAACCTTTTTAATTGGACCTGAGGGTGTGGTATCCTCAAGAATGACACTGGTCGGAACGGCGCTTAATTTAGGGGAGAAAATGAAAATTTATCCTCAAGTGCCGACTTCTTTGATAAAACCTCAAATTTGGCTATTTCACCTTGTTGTTTTGCAGACGACGGCAA
>OX421457.1:14985211-14987711 GCA_949126865.1 Montipora capitata | reverse complement strand
CCAAACGGAGTCGTAAGTAGACGCAAGTTGTGAACTTGCATCTACTTGCGACTCCCTTGGCCAGGGCTTTAGTGATGATTATCAGCAACACAAACCATTCTATATTATGGTGTGCATTTCAGAAACTATCGCTATGCAGCATACAGACAATATGTGTGGTGGATCTATCAGAGACTTGGAAGGAAACAAAGAAAAGTTATCCCATCTTGTGTAATATCTTCCATCCGAAAAGAATTTCCAGAAGCTGATGGCGACTACACAGGCTTCAAGGATCCTTCAGTTATTGAGCTTGACTTAGCATTCCTTTAATTTACTGCATGACTACACGATCAAAATATTTCCTCCTTTCAAGAGTGGAACTATAGAAATGTGTTGCAAATTAAATGTAGAAGCAATCTCAGTCACTGAAGGATCAGTTGAAGGTAAATGTCTTCCTTTTCACCTTTTTTCCTTTCACAAGACACATGGGGGGTTATGATATTTCTTACAACAAGGATCCCAAAAGGGGAACCACTTTGATTGACAGTCTTTAAAGCAAGTAGACGATCATGGGTTTCCTTGACATCTCATCCAATAGTGTTTTACAAAAAAGATTGTGAATATATCAACATTGCATGTACTTTAGGTATCCTTGTTGTTTTCCACTAGCCAAACAATTCTATATTATGATGATGTAAATACCGTCTCTGCGCTACAATTCTGTTACTTGTTATAACTTGATGAAGAGATAGATACAGCAGTAATTGGAAACTTGGACATTTTATTGAAATCTTGACACGTGTCTTGCTATTATATCTTCTTTGTTCCCACGTGGAGTTGGTGCTATGTTTTGTGGAAGGTTTGGCCTTTCAGTGGGGGGAACTTCAATCACCCCCGTCTTGACCAAAATCAGTTCACGTAGGAGATCGTGGACAAACTGATATGTTTTCTCTTTGTATATGGGCTTAGCGACCCACTTGTTTTGCAGCTTTGGATACACACACCTGTAGCGCACTTCTCCAGATATTGTAGTCGCTATCTCTCTTCCTACGTTGCAGTTGTGATCAATGACTGCTAGCTGCGTTCTGCTGACCACGCCGTTGTACGAATAATGCTGCGACTTGTTCACGTATTTCTTCGCAATAGAGCCATAGAAAACTTCTAGACATCCGGTTTGTACAAAATCGGCAAGAAGACAGACATCCTTTAATAGTTTCGGTATCCATGCCACTTCCTTTAAAGCGTTGTGTGCGGGAGATCCCATGGGAAACCATATTTTGTTTCTTCTTTGCTCAGGGGTAAGTTCGTCACGGCCACACGCAAAAAATAATTGAAAATCAGGCCATTCATGAATTCCGGCCACGTGGTAAACGATTGACTTCCACTTCTCTTGGCAAAGGAGTTGATCCCCGAGAGAAGTTGCCGCACACCACCAAAGGTGATTAACTACAGATGCGATCCATGACGATACGTCAGAGCACTCTCGCTTTTTAGACGCAGCATTAAGATCCTTGCGCACAGACTTCGCCAAGTGCCATGGATCGAATCTGTGCTTGATGTGCGCTTTTTCTCTCTTCATCATTGCTGCAACTTGCGGATGCCTACAATGGAACAAAAACAAGTAAGTTTGGGTTTGTTTTATCGAGGCATTGCTGATTTTACTTTTCTATTGAATTTAATAGAAAGACCATATGAATGCGGAGCGGTAATCGAACTAGCGATTAATTAGAGTTGTTTAGCTGAGGTGACAAGAGAGGTTTATATTTAAGAAACCGTGCAATCCCAAGCAAGCGGAAAGCGCAGGATTAAATAACGTCAGGTGAAATCAAAATAAGAATCTATTTTTAACTGAACAACTGCGGGCCATATTAGGGGAATAATTGATAATTGTTGTGTGCTTTCGTGACCCATTGCTTGCACATAACGAGAAAAGATGGGTCACTCGTGTAAAAATACGCGCAAGACATTAAAACCCAACAACTTGTAGGTGGTTTCATCTAGCAACGATACGGATTTTAGGCCAAGTATCTTCTTCAGCGGTAAATCTACGCCGTTGATCATTTAAATACATTGTAAACCGATGCAAAAGAATTGAGAACAGGCCTCGAGAAAATGTTCAATACATGTACCTGTCCGTTGCCAGCAACATGATTACTTGACCATCTTCTTCTAAGAACTGAAGGCACCTCTTTAGCCCTTCCTTTTCCATACAGTTGGAGTTTGCAACCTCTGACACTTGCACCAGGGAGAAATCAATGATCTTTTCTGTTGTCACTTCTATCAAACTGTAGGTCCCGTACTTCGCATTGTGACCAGGGCTGTCACATCGGCCGTCGCCAGCAAGCACTAAATGTTGTCCTCTCAATGACTGAAGAACTTCCTTCTGCTGCTTAAGGAAATGGTTGTTTACCACGGGCCAAAGGTACTTCCTTTGAATATAATAAAATGTTGACTTCTTAAAAAATCTGACGTTGAAAGCACTCTTAACAGCATTGACTCGAGTAAAGTGATTCCCTGTAAA
>OX421457.1:14952711-14970211 GCA_949126865.1 Montipora capitata | reverse complement strand
TTTACGTGTCCTCATGGTATTGATGATGAACACTATAACGATAACGATAAGGATGATGAGTATGATGTGGTAATAGCATGATTCTGTTCGAATTCCTATCGTAGAGAACATTGTGGCGGGGAAGAGCACCACCCAATCCTCCATATACAGTGACGATTACTCTAATGGCACATCAGACAAAGCAGTGGATGGGAATCCTGACCAGGAATTTAAGAATGGACACTGCTCACGTACTTTAGAAGATGATCCAAGCTGGTGGCGAGTGGATTTGAGCAGTCCTGTGCAGGTCTTAGAAGTGAGCATCGTCACTGGGAATTCGCCCTTGTCTGACGGGTCAAATGTTACAAGGAATCAAGTCTACAATATAACATTGGGTGAGAGAAACACTTGCAGAAATCTGCTGTTGAAACATAGTGAACTGATGGTGGCAATCTTGGAATACTTGTGTGATATAAGACCAGATCGCCACCATCATTTGATGCTAGCGAGACTTCAAACGCGATGTTTGACGAGTTAGGCGAAATGCTGAAAGGTCTCTGATGAGTCCCTTGGCAGGGATGAAACATACGTATGTAAGGCTAGCCGCATAATTATCCATTGAGAAATTCTTACACTTTTTCAAATTTTTTCAATCAAAACAAATTTCAGTATCTGGTGTCACGCAAGTGACAACCAGGAAATTCAGAATGCTGTATTTTCAAAAACAAAAACGTCACGGAACTGGTAAGTAGTAAAAAGATTTTTTTTTCTAGATTAACTTCGACCTCGTATAGATAATAATCCGGAAGAAAGCATAATTTTTTAGTTTAGAATTTGAAAATTGCGGGAAATGAAACCGTTTTTCAACAGCCAATCAAATATGGCCTCTTTTAGACTTGACCAGAATCTCTCTTTTCCGATCGCTGGTCAAGGTAACGATGACTCTGGGAACGATATTAAAATGCATCCAGAACTTAATATTTGAGTATATGCACAGCATATACTCAAATAGCATGAACCAATTATTTTATAACATATCAAAACGAAAAGCCGCTTCAGTGATTAAATTCGTAATTCTTATCATGGGAAACAGAAGCAAGAAAACATTTTATTGGGTAATTGAAAACACACCACCTTGAAAAACAAGTACACTGGAATTAGTGTGAAAAAATGCCCATAACGTTTGATCTCCTCTCAAAAGAACTGACTATCGATAAAAACAAAGTGGAAAAAATATGTCTTCAATCTATAACAGAAGTGACAAGTTCTGTAAAAAAATATATATATTCTTTTTGACTCAACGGCTTGCTGAGTTTGGGCGTTTCAAAACAACATTTTCATTCAAAACAGTATTCACACTGGATTGTGCAGTTGGTGGAAATAGGATAGTTTGGTGTCATGTTGTCTTGCGTGTCCAGCAAACTTAGTTTCTTGACCTCACTACGGAAAGTAGGGGTAGTAATTTAATAGCAAGGTGAAGCAATTTTTCAAAGCTATTAACGATGTGCACATTTTTGCATTAGCGGTAGTCCCGTTGCCCATACTCGGACAGGTTACCAGTTACTTGTATTTTCCTTTTCAAACGATATGTAGGCTTGATCCAAACCAACTGTAGTCATTCCGTGGCGTTAAACTATAGATTTGTGTATAGCGAATTTCACCTTCATTTCACTCGAGCTCCACGGTCCATCTTTAGGTCAATGATCGCTTTTTACTTCATCTATGACTAATTTTCAATTTGACAGCAAAATATCTATTTACTTTTATGGTTTAAATTTAACCTTTGAAAGAATCGAACTTCTTGAAAGTGCCCCTGTGATAAAGAAAAACACACTTCCTCTTTTTCTTCAGATTTTAAAAGTGTGTTTGCCTAACACCTAACTGGCAAACTTTTGAGCTTTGTCTTTTATCCAAAGGCCGTTTACTTTGAGTGTAAGTTTTGGATTTCACGGTCCGCTATTACTCATATTTAAAACTGACCGATTAGACCTCAGAGGATTGGATCCAGGCAAAAAAAACGTCAAAGGCTCACAAGCCTAAAATTTCAGCGTGTGAATGCCGCCTATTATATATGCAAAACGTGAGTTTAAAAATCTGAAAGCCCAACAGTCCAGTGCTGCATATTAATTCTGCAGCGTACAAACGCATTGTATTCTTAAACTAGTGAGCCTTTGACGTCATGTTTTCCTCGATCCAGCTCTCTCAAGATCTTAAAATTAGTAATTTAAAATTAGAAAATTCCACTTAAAATAAACAGGTGTCTTTTTTAAGTCAAGGCTTAAAACTTGGTCCTTTAGCCGGTTTAGTTTACATAGTTTTAAAACCCAAAGAAGAATAAGAATTGATCTTTGGTCACAGTGGCACTTTAAGTTTAGCCTGTACTCACTTTGACAAAGGACTAATTTTCAAAACTTCAGCTTGCTAGTCTTCACCAAATTAACCCAGAAAAACAAAAATAAAGGAGCTTTTTTCACTTGAATTGCAGGCGACAGCTTCAATGTAACAAATAATCCAGTTTGTGCGCGATGGGATGGTTCATTTGACCTGGAAGCATCACTTGTGTGTCACATAAATCCGCCAAGGAGTGGCAGATATGTTGGTATACTCACAACCAGAAGACAGTTCCTACAGCTCTGTGAAGTTGAAATCTTTTCAAAAGGTGCTTCAGTGTTAAGTAAAGCTGTAGTAGAACTGTTGTATACAGCATTATCTTTTTTTATTCCCGTGTATGGCTGACACACTTCTACCCTGCATCTGGTCGATTCGGGGAAGCCTCGCACCCAAAGTCCTCAGGCTTTTTGGTCAGCGGGTGAGACCCGGAGAGATAACGAACTCCATTTTCCCAGAAAACGTGTGGTTCCGGTCTTATTGCGAATGCTTAAGTTTAAACGGAAGCAGTAAACAGCAGGAAACAAATGGCGGGTTGAAAATGTTCGAGAAACAAAAATTTTAGATTTGAACACCATAAAAGGTACTGGAGAAATGATCATTGCCTTGCTGTAAAATACCCTGCGAGCATTTTTTTTTTCCTACGCTTCCAGAAAGAGAAACCACTGCAAGCAACCATTAGTTTTTTTGATTGAGCCGCCGTCTAGCGCCAAGGACTAATAAATTGAATTTGAACTGGTAAAACGAGTTATTAAACTTGTTTTGGTGCTTGCGCAAGCGTTCAGCTACGTAGCTGCTGCGTTTGGGCGAGTCCGCTGTCTAATAATACATATACATAAATACATACTTAATTGACCGCTCCCCATAGGGGCATTTCAGGGCCAATGAAACAATCAACGAAACAACAGAACACAACACCAACAACTGTTAAGAACCCCAACTGGCCGGAGGCAAACCAGTTGGCTACATACAAGTGCAGCTGGGAAGTTGAACCAGGGACTACCAGGAACAAATTCAGCGAGTGGTCAGAGCGGGTCTTGAACCCGGGATCTCCGGCTCTCAAGGCAAGCGCCCTAACCACTGGGCCACACTGCCTCCTGTAAAAATTCAGGATTTCAACGGGGTTTGAACCCGTGACCTCGCGATAGCGGTGCGACGCTCTAACCAACCGAGCTATGAAGCCGCAGTTAATTTCATATTTTTCCACGAAATAAGACGAAACGCATCACGTGGAGTATGACGTAGTTCGCACATCCTCGATGGGAAATCTAAGGGTAGCTCGCAGTGGTTTCTCTGTCGGGAAGCGTAGGAGAAACTAACTGCTCGCGGGGTAGCTGTAAAAGCGAATGAAGATGAAACTTCTGACGCTTTCGCTTAAGTGTATTTTAGTGTTTCAGCGTGGATTCCATCGTGAAAAATACCATCCTGCGAGCAGCACGATCGACAAATTTTTGTGGAAACGACACCAATGTCCTCTTCTACCACAATTTTATGTTTCCGTTCTTCTGAATTGTTTCGACAAGACCTTTTTCCACGGAAATCTTCCCAAAGAGACTGATGTAATGTTTTCCCACGGTACGTTTGCAACAGTTACGGGAATCAGTTTTTAGCAGCGTGGGAAAATTCCCGTGCTATAAACGGTTGCTATTTATTAGTCGAAACTTGTTTAGCAGCTGCTTAAGGCCGCTGTTACACGTTGAAACTTTTAGCTGAAACTTATGTGCAACGGCGCTGCAAAAAAAGTTTCAGCAGACTTTGCACCGTGTAATATAAAAGCACGAAACTCGTTCGGAAACGTTGAAACTGGTCTTGAAATGTTGTTTACGTGGCCTTAGCCGGTTTCTGATTGGCTTACGCAGCGTAGCGTAACAAGACTGATCATGAGTGAGACCAGTTTCATGAAGTGGTGTTACATGGTTAAACTCCTGTTTTTATCACTACTGTGATTGCTGCGACCGTTGCAGAAGTAGAAAGCGGTTCTACTTTTCGTGAAACTTGTCTCGCAACGGAAGTTCCAAAAAGTTTCACGAAACCGACTATGCTACACGGTGCAATGCCTCCTGGAATTTGTTTCGCAGCGCCGTAGCACACAAGTTTCAGCTAAAAATTCCAACGTGTTAACCCGCTGTTACACGTTGAAACTTTTAGCCGAAACTTATGTGCAACGGCGCTGCAAAAAAAGTTTCAGCAGACTTTACACCGTGTAACATAAAAGGACGAAACTCGTTCGGAAACGTTGAAACTGGTCTTGAAATGTTGTTTACATGGTCTAAGCCGGTTTCTGATTGGCTTACGCAGCGTAGCGTGACAAGAGCGAGTGAGACCAGTTTCACAAAGTGGTGTTACACGGTGAAACTCTTGTTTTTGTCACCACTGCGATCCTTGCACCGTTGCTGAAGTAGAAAGCGGTTCTACTTTTCGTGAAACTTGTCTCGCAACGGAAATTCAAAACGTTTCACGAAACCGACCATGTTACCAGGTGCAACGCCTGCTGAAACACGTTTCGCAACGCCGTTGCACACAAGTTTCAGCAAAAAGTTTCAACGTGTAACAGCGGCTGTAGACAATTCAAACCCCGACGTTTAATTATTAATTATTTTTGTTCTACAGTGGTACAGGCCATTAAAAGAAAAATTCTTCGTCAGGAGAAGTTTGCATCACTTTTACACAGCCTTTAATTGACCAAATGCATAAATGGCGGCCAAAAATGTATTCTTTTGTTTATGTTCCAGTGAGACTCACAAGCCTCGCTCTCAAGCAACCTTTCTTTTGTATTTTGTCCATGCAAACGAGGCTAGTGAGGCTAATTAGCACCTAAACAAAAGAATGTTATTTTAGCCGCCATTTATGCATTCAGTCTATCAAAGATAAATTTTCTTCATCCTTTGCGATTTAATTAAAGTGCTTCTGCGGCGAAAATCAATGGGTTTTTTACTCGATTTTTTCACCCTTACTTAAAGACTAGACCCTAAAGTTGACAAAAAAAAGTGTCCACAGCTAACCTGACGATGATTTACATCTGTAAAGGCTGCCCGAAAGTGTACAAATTTTGTCCGCTATTACTCAAACGACAAGTACTTGAGGCCACAATTTTGTCAAGCGGCGTTCCCTCCTTGACTTTATCTGATCATCCAGCGAAGTCTTTCTGCATGGTCTTTAGTAAACAGAGTAAGAAGAAATGTTTTTGTCTTCAAGTTCTTCGTCTTTTTCGTCAGAGGGCGGTTCGGAGTTGAGTTCAGACAGGAGTAGTGCGATTTTCGAGGAAAGTGAGGCCAGTTTCGTACCCCATGACGAAGATTTAGAGCCACGCGCAACTCAAGAAGAAGCTGCCGCCTACAAGGCAAACCATGAGAACCAAGACAGCGGTTTTTTTTTTTTTGCCAATTATTCATGAATGGCTAAAATTGAAACAGAAATTTTAAGCAAAGCCGTCTCAAAACGTATAGATTGGAAACGCTACATTGACAATGTCTTTTCACCGTGGGACATGAGAAACTGGACATAGCGACTTCCATCGAACAAGCAAATTTACATCACCCTACGATTAAAGTCACGGCAGAAATATCTGCCACTGAAACTGTGTTTCTAGACACAATGGTATACAAAGGAACGAGATGCAAGGATCAAAAAACATATGTTAAACCAACGGAGACCTTCCAATATACGGATTTCACCTCTTTTCACCCCCGGGGGTGGGACTCCCATATGAAACAGACGGGGATGCTCGTCGTCTCGCTTAGGGGTGTAAATTTTGGATTTTGGTCTCGCTTAGGGTGTTCCGGGCAAAGCGCCAATATTTTATGCCACCAAGGTCTCGTTTAGGGTTCCGCGAAGTAACACAGAATTACGCGAAGAGAAACAGAAGTCAAATTTCCTTTTAAATTTTCTTTTTAGAGAAAAGCATTCGATGATTATGCCTTTTTATCATTAAAACTCATTGCGTGTCGTATTTTTGTGTTTTTAAACGGTCTCTTTTAGGGGTCAAAATTTGCTTAAGCCACGCCTAGATTGGTCTCCTTTAGGGGTTAAATTCAAAATTTCCGACGAGCATCCCCGTCTGTTTCATATGGGAGTCCCCCCCCCGGGTTTTCACCCACCAAGCAATAAAAGGTGAAGCCCTATTAATCCTCAAAACACACTTTCAAGGAAAACATATGAAAATTTAAAATACATTTGCGGGATAGAGGTTACCCACACAATTTGGTAGAAAAACTACTATCAGAAATCAAATTGACAAAGAGGGACTCCGTGCTTAAAGGAAATACCAAACCAAAAACAAAAGCTTTTTGTAACACAACACCAGACATCAGTGTCGAACCTGAAACAAGTTTTACTCAGAAAATGTCAATCCCTACTTGGCCAAATCTTTAAAGAGCCACGGCACCTGTTATTTGAAGTAAAAACTAACGGTAAAAGCGAGCGACGTTTCGACCGAACTTCGGTCAGTATCAAGCCAAAAGTGCGGACAAGTATAAATATAAAACAAAGAACTGAAAGTATGTTAAGTTTGAAAATGTAAAAAAGGGGTCTTAAAAAACATGCAAGAATAGCATAATTCAAAATGTAAAAGACTTTTGCACAAATTGAGTTTGTCTGCACATGGAGACTTGGTCTCAGTTCATAAAAAAATAAAATAAATGAGGCAGTCAAAATTGTTCTTGCACTTTTTTAAGATGGTAAAATTCTTGCTAAGATCATTTTTGCACATAAGACCGTTTCAAACGGAATTTTTTTCCAATAAAGGAAGACGCATTGTTGTGCTCGTCTACGCGTCGATGCAAATGCCGCCACGTGTAACCAACATAACCTGCATCACACAGGTTACATTTAAATAGATAAAGAAGGGATAGTTGGTCGACAATAGACGGCTTGACTTCAGACGGTTTCAGATGTTGTTTGATCTTGTGGCTGACAAACGTGGGCTGAAAGCTAGGTCACTTGAATTTTCTGGCTCAGATCTTTGAGTTGCGCTCTTTCTGTAGAGTATGCGAACACCTTATGTATGAATGTTTGTCATGTATCCTGTATTGTTCTCTATTCGTATAAATTAGGTAGCCATTCGTGGTCACTAGTCCCTCTTCCACTTTGGATCCAATAAACTAGTGTGTTCTTTCAAGTGTTTTCTCTTCCTCTGAATCGACACGGTGTCAGAAGTAAAGTACTACATTGCCCGGTTTCCCTTATACATTAGCTATGTTTTCCTGGTCTTCAACATGGCAGAGGGACTTTGCCGTTTAGCGTCGAGGGCAATGTCGCACTGAATTGAAAAATGTTTGTGCAAGAATTAAAGGGAAATGATTTATCGCTGCCACACACGGAGATAAGAATGAAAAGACGAAAGACTACACCTTCTTAAATTTAGCGGGAAGAAAAGCTATCGAGAAATTAAAGAGAAATGATTTGTCTACACGCCCGCTGTTCTTAATTTGGATGGCTCTATTCGTGTACCGGCTGAATCTCATGACAGTATCGCCGTATTGAAAAGAAAATTCGCTGAAATTTGTGCCCCTCGTGGGAACGTTGTTATGGAAAGGCACAAATTTAACACAAAAAGGCAGATGTAAGGCGAGCAGTTTCAGTCCTTTGTAACCTAAGTTACCTGGCCTAAGAATGGAAGTGAAGCTGCCGGTGACCCTGCTTTGATACAAACCTTTGATTTGTGCTTTTCTAATGTTAATACAGACTAATTACAATCACAATAACACCATTTACGTGATAAAAAAAAGTGAGATCTGTATCAATACAACGTCACCGGCAGCTTCCCCGAGCTTCCTAATGATCAAGGCGAAAATGATTTGTATGTCATTGACGCTGTTACCGAGTCGAGAGGTAAGCGTGAAATTTTCTGCACGATGGAAATTAATGGCAAACAAGTGGAGTTGAGAATTGACACTGGTTCTAAATGCAATGTCATTACATTGGATTTATTTACAAAGCTCAGCCATGGAAATAAATCAGTCAAAGGCGGTGAAATTGGTTGCTTATGGTGGTGATACGTTATCCACACTCGGTGCTACAAATTTCGACTGCCATTTGAAGTGTACGAAACGCAACTTGGAATTTCATGTTGTTCACAGACCAGTAACACCTCTGCTTGGTCTCGCGGATTCTTTAAGGACGTTCGCGAGAAAATTTTCCAACATTGATTTTTTTCTGCAAGTTTTACCATTGAAAGATGATGAGTTAGTGATGTCAGAAATGTAAAAAAAATGGGAGTCACCGACTTCGTTTTGGAGAGAATTTGCCCGGAAGAACACCCTAAATCTAAAAAAAAACCGACTTCTTTAGCGAATAAGGCCACAGTGTCTATAAGCCCAAAAATATTGCAATTACATCTTTGAAGTAAAATGTTCTCTACCAAACGTTCTTTAAGTGGACCCACCATGTGAATTTAGTTAACTGTTAAGTTTCCTTAAAGAACAAGTTCGCATTTAGCGACCATAGTTTCATGCGCCTTGCAGCCGCAAGATGGCAGGATTCGATGTCTCGAGGACAGAAATCTTGAGTTTTTTTTAACTTCCCACAATGATTTTTTGTTCATTTTTGGACTATGTGGAGATAACTGTAAATAAAATCTGTTTCTGAAAAGAACAGTAGGGGATCACCGAACATCCAAGATCGTTAAATCCAAGCAAAGCTATAGCATGCAATGGCCATCTGCCCTATCATTGTTCATTTTAGTACCTAGCACGCGCGCTCAATGCAAGACATGGCATATGAATTTGCGTGCACTGTAAGGATGCGCAGTGGCAATGGGCGTGAACGTCCTTAAGCGTGGATTTGGTTCAATTGCACAGCGAGGTCCATGAGGTTGATATTGTTGATGCCTTTCAAGCAGCCGTTTTTGACGAATACAATTATCTATTTAAAGGCCATCTTGGTAACCTACCTGTTCTTTACAAGATAAGGCTCGACCGCAACTCTACTCCTGTTGGTAAACCACCACGTAAGGTACCCCTTGCAATAGGAGAGTGCATTAAAAGAGCATTGGAGAGGATGGTTAAAATCGGAGCGATCACACCAGTGTCCGAACCAACCCGGAATGGGTCTCACAGATGGTAGCTGCAAGGAAGAAAGATGGTAGCATTCTCATTTGCATAGATCCATTAGATCTCAACAAAGCCCTCAGAAGACCTCACCATCCCATGAGATCGGTCGAAGATGTTGCCTCCCGCATGCCTAATGCCACAGTATTCTCAACTCTTGATACAAGGAGTGGTTTCTGACAAATTAAGTTACACTACGAATCTTCTCTCATCGCGCAGAATGCCGCGACACATCCGGGACTTAATTCCACAGTCAGCGCGAAAATTCAAATTCGATCTGGTTGCTCGATAGCTAAACAATAAAGAAAATGACCATAAAAAGGCCGAAGACGCATACGTTTTTAGAGATTGCCTGCTTCGTACTTGTGTTTCGTGGTGGTTATCATACGGCTTTTGTAGATGAGATATTGATGGATTAAATGAGACAATTTTCAAGATCTTACGAATCGCGAATTTAGTCGTTTTTCTCCTCTGAATTTGGTCTATTTTAGGGAAAATACTATTTTAGGGAAAAATTTGGAGCTGGACTTTTCTCCCTTTTAAGTGTCCTTTTATAACGGTTATCATATGGCTTTGAATATTTGTTGTTCAAGGAAGTTTCATGCCAAGTTTTAACGGAAAATGATGGTTACAGGCGGTCGTTCTATTCAAGTTTCGAACTCCCCAGCTGACCTTCTTGCTTTCCTGCTCTTCGGAAACAAGAAGAACAATAGAACGAAACTGTTTTGAATTTCCCGGCCGAACATTAATATATGCTAAGCCCCGCCTCCGCAAACAATCGATGCTATCAGGCATTGAGGTGCTAAACTGTATCATTTAAAAGTCTCACTTCAAGTAACGCTTTGCGTCAGTTGCAACAAACAATTCGATAAAGTTTCAATACGCGCACATTCTTCACAGAACTCCAATATGCCGTCCGTGCAAGAAATGCAACGCGTTGATCGGGAGCTCTCTTTAGAGCTCATTGAATCCCCGATCAACCCCGCTTTACCCCAGGTTTAGTGCCTGTTTTTCCTTTGACTTTTCGGGCCCGAAAAATGTACGGAGCTTTAAAGAAACAATAGACATAAATTCCAGTAAGATTTTAAACAACCCAACTGCATAGAGGTTGAGGTTGACCGCCATCTTGCCTCAAGTTTTTTCAGCAGACCTGCGCATATGCTCTAGTAAAAACACCGCTTGACGGAACTGGCGAAAAACAGACAGTAAAAAACACTTCAGGTACGGTTTGTTTTTCATTGCCCGCGGTAACCGTTTCTTGATCGCGCATAATAATGGCTAACCGGGAGAAAATCTCATCCTCTGTAATACCGAGTTGAATGAAATAAAATTGACTGTTGTCTGTTCTCCGTTTCCTCTCCAAGGGACCCGATGATTCTCTTATCGAAATTTTCTGCCGACTCTAATAAAAAAAAAGGTCTAGCATGGAAGTCAGAAACCTCTTGCCCTTACCAATGTGTCATTGCCGAGAGGCACAAAACATAACGATTTATCAATCGCACTTACTACTACCGAAACAATGTGGAGAATTTCAGGTTGCAAAAGAGCCTTCGCTTCACTTTAGTTCAAAAGCAGCCATTTTCCTATTGAGTATTTTTTTAAATCTTTTAATGTGGCCATTACTTTTCCGCATAAATATTCACGATAAGAAAAGCTGGGGAGAAGAGAAATAAAGGGAAATTTGAAACATCGGGGGACACATTGTTGGTCATTGGCTTTTATTGGAGTTGGACATTGTTGGTCATTGGACCGCAACTGTAACTTTTTATGTTATGTCAAAACAAATCGAAATTTGAATAATTATCCCTACAAAAATGCAAACATTCCCATAGGAGTGAACAAGAGAATTACAGGGCCATTTCGGTCCCACTTATCGAAACGCTTCGGAGAACAAGGCGTATCAGAATGGGTTTTATTGACACGCAAAAACTGGCAGGGTTTAACGGATAAACCCCGCCGTTGTGTGCAGTTGGGTTAGAAAAAAGTGTCCTTGACATTCGGATGTTCTTCTCTCCAGAAGTTTTTTTTTTATTCCGATGGAGAGTAAACTTCTGCCCATGTCGCCAAAAACAATAGCATTCTGCGCGATGCTTCACAATCTTCAGCACACCGTTCGGGAGATACAGATTCCTCCTCATGCCGTTTGGTATTACATCTGCATCGGAAGTTTTCCAGCGCATAATGGAAGAGCTGTTTGCTGGGTATCCCTGTGCTATCGTCGTGGATGACCTATTGGTATGGGGAGAAGGAACTGTGGAACATGATGTAAATCTTAGGAACGTTCTACAGAGACGGCGCGAAGTCAATTTGAAGCCAACTCCAAAGAAATGCAAGTTCCGCCTCGATCAAGTACCCTATGTTGGGGCACCTTTTCACAAAGGAGGGTCTCAAGCCTTATGAAACTAAGGTCAAAGCCATAAAAGAAATACTACCTCCTGACAGCCCTGAGGCACTACACCAATTTCTTGGCATGATCAACTATAAAAATTCTTTGACTTGGGCCATTTTAGTTTCAATAAGAATAAAACGCAAACAGCGGTTACAAACATTTGCTTGAACGGCATAACTTTTATAAACTTAACGTCTCGTATGTTTCGTATGTTACTCTTTTACTCCGCGTAAATACAAAATAAACCTAGTCCGCACTTTGGCTTATTGCTGCATTAGAATTTGTTCATCACCCCGATTGTTACAGTTTACCTTAGATGACCTCAAGAGGATCTTGTTACTTAATGGTTACCCTATAGGAACTGTTAAATATCGTATGAATGATTCATTTAGAAACATCAAAATACACCAAAAGATCTTGTACAAACAGTTAGGAAAAAAGAAGTACTTATCGTTCTACCTTTCTTAGGTCATCACAGCAAACACCTGACAAAACAGCTGAGGTCTTGTCTAAACAAATTCAACCTCAAAATAGTTTTTCAGAACACCCGAAGAATCAAGTCTTTTTTCTCTTACAAAGATAAACTAGTAGCTCCTTCCTTCAGGTCAAAAGTAGTGTACAGAGCAAGCAGCTGGGATTGCAATGATTTCTGTATAGGGAAAACGAAACGCCGATTACGTGACAGAAAAATAGAACATTTTAAAGCCCTAACTACAACTTGTCACGAATCTGTAATTGCTGATCATGTTTTCTTAACCACCATAGAATTAAGTGGGATCATTTTGAAATATTAGCAACTGGTCGATCAGTTATGCATTGTAAAATTAAAGAGTCTCTGTTTATCCGTGATCTAAAGCCAGCCTTAAATGAAAACGTTGGCAGTCAGAACCTTTTTCTCTATTATTATAGCATATTTTTTGTCGTTTTATGTCAATCAATTTCATTAGTTCCCATTCCGTACAGTTGTATTTTTGAATTTAAATTTATCTGTAACTGAATAGTAATCACCTCTGATGATGTATGTTGTAACATACGAAACGTTAAGTTTATAAAGGTTGTGCTGTTCAAGCAAATGCTTGTAACCGCTGTTTGCGTTTTATTCTTAATGATCAACTATCTTCACAAGTTCATCAGCAATCTTAGTGAGAAGACTGCGCCACTACGCCAATTGCGTGGGAATGACATATACATTGGACTTGGGAGGAACCTCAGCAACAAGCTTTTGTAGCTCTGAAATCTGACATCTCTTAAGCACCAGTCCTTAAGAACTTCAACCCCTTAAAGCCTGTTACGCTGTCTGTCGATGCCTCTAAGAGTGGCCTTGGTGCTGTATACCTTCAGTATGAGAACCCTGTGGCCTATGCCTCGCGCGCTCTCACAGAAGACAAATCTCGATACGCACAGGTCGAGAAAAAACTGCTCGCTGCGACATTTACATGCCAGAAATTTCACGATTTCATTTGTGGTCGAGAAGCCATCATTGAAACTGACCACAAGCCTATTACGGCAATTCTCAACAAGTCTCTTCATACTGCACCTGACCGTCTGCAACGTATACTGTTACAGCTTCAGAGGTACAATTTGAAGTTCATTTACAGAAGAGGAACGGAGCTTCATGTAGCGGATGCATTGTCAAGAGCCTGCAATACTGAAGAACCTGGTGTAGAGGATGAAGATCAGCTTGAAGTTTTATCTTTCTCGTCGATCTCTCCCTTACGCATGGCCGAGCTCTAGAGTCACACTCTTGCAGATGCCATTGTGCAAAAAGTGGCCCATTTCATTGCAAATGGCTGGCCTTCAAAGCTCAAGAGTGTAACCCCAGATGTTAAAGTCTACTTCCCTATAAGAGATGAGCTGATTGTTGACAATGGAGTGACTCTGGAAGACCTCAGAGTTGTGGTTCCAAATTCCTTGCGCAAAGAATACATCCATCTTCTCCACAAAGGGCATCCAGGGACAGATGCTACCAAGAGAAGAGCAAAGGATATGTACTGGCCCTCCATGATGCTGGAAATTGATTGTACGTTAGTTCGCCTCGTGTCAACATTGCAACAGTGAAAAACCACACCAGCAGAAAGAGTCGCATCTGGTCCACCCTGTTCCCGTGCTCTCGTGGTCCCTTGTCAGTGCTGATATATTTGATTGGCAATCAACGCAATACTTAATTCTGGTTGACTCATATTCCGGCTGGTTCGAGATGAATTATCTCCACGATTTTTCTGCCAAAACTGTTATTCAGAAGATGAAGCGCCACTTTTCTGTTCATTGAATTCCATGCAGGCTGCTGATCGACAGAAGCCCACGACTTTTCAGTAGAGAATTTAGAAGCTTAAGTTTTCTGAAGAATAGAAATTTCCATCATGTCACCAGTAGCCCTCTCTTCCCACAGTCCAATGGCCTGGTTGAGAATGCAGTGAAGCATGCCAAGAACCTGCTCGAAAAGTGCAAGAAGGATGGTTCAGATCCTCTACTTGGCCTTCTTTATCTAAGGAATGTTCCACGAGATCAAGTTCTTGGTTTCCCTGTGCAGCATTTGATGTACCGCTTCACCAGGTCCTTCTCCCAGTTGCTAGTTGAGGGTCCTTGCTCCCAGGGCCCTCAACAACAAACATACTTTCTCGCGCCTCAAATCCAAGCGTATGCAGCAAAAGGCCTCTTACGATCGTGGCGCCAAACCTCTTCCACCTCTCAGACCTCAGCAGGTTGTGAGACTTCACTCCAGAAAAGGCTATGAGAAAGTTGTTATTGTGAAATAACCCACTGCAGACCCGCGGTCTTATATTGTGAATGTTGGAGAGAGAGAGAGAGAGAGAGAGAGAGAGAGAGAGAGAGAGAGAGAGAGAGAGAGAGAGAGAGAGAGAGAGAGAGAGAGAGAGAGAGTACTGCAGAAACCGCAGACATCTTCAGGCTGTTCCAGAACGTGCTCCTGCTCCTCCTGAAGCAACCAATTAGAATGTTCACGCTTTTCCGGCGGCAGCCAAACAGAGAGCTTCTCCTTTCTCCTCTGTTGAGTCTCCAAGCGTGACACCTGCCAAGTCTCCAGTCCCTCGGCATTCTCCTGTAAGGACCTCTGTCAGACCTGGGACTCCAATTAAATCTCCATCATAAAAGTCTACGGCAAATGTTTCTGCTTCCAGTTGCCTCTCGCATCCCAATGCTCAAAGACCACTTGTTTTTACTAGGTCTGGACGGATCTCAAGACCAAATACCAGATATCAAGATTTTGTTACTTTATTGGAGAAACTCCTTTAAGTTCTATTCTTGGACTGGACTGGACTATTGGGATTTATGAACTACGAATTATTTTTGGTGTAATTAGTTTCGTTCGTTTTCTTTCAGCGCGTGATTATCTATTAACTTTGTTCGGTTTCTTTAGTTTCATTACAGTCCGTATTGATTTGTTTCACAAAGGGGGATGTTGAATATGTGTGAAGCTCATGTAGGAATGTTTGTCATGTATCATGTATTGTTCTCTATTAGTATAAATTAGGTAGTCATGCGCGGTCACAAGTCCCTGTTTCACTTTGGATCCAATCATAGTTAATGCTTGGAGATGGTTATGAAACTGGACAAGTTCCTTAGTTTCATGTTTTTGTCCGTATTTTTGGCCTTGACCCTGCACAAAACACACCTTCTTTCGAGAAGATAACCAATCAAATCCCTCGATTAAATTATGCGCAACTAAGTTGCGAACCCGTACGAAGCGAAAACAAAAGATTGTCCAGGGTCACGGTCAATTCAATATCAATTGCGAAAACATTGTTCTCGCTTTTGAAAGTCCTACGGTTTCATAACCAGTCCCTCGATTATATTAACTATGATCCAATAAACTAATTTCCTCTCTCAAGTGTTCTCTCTTCCTCCGAATCGACACTTACAATATCAGCGGAAGTGACCGTCCAGCCCACTTTGTCAGCCACAAGATGAAACAACCTCTGAAACCGCGCGACGTCAAGCAGTCTATTGTCAACCAACAATCTCTTGTTTATCAATTTAAACGTGACATTTGTAATGCAAGTTATGTTGGTTACATGCGGCGGCATTTGTATCACCGCGTAGACGAGCACAAGAATGCTGGAAAACATTTGGAAAACATTGGAAAACATTTCCGTGTGAAACGTTCTTATGTGCCCAATGATCTTACCAAGAATTTTACCATCTTAAAAAAGTGCAAGACGTTTGACCGTCTCATTTAAGAAATGTTTTTTTTTGTTAACGAACTGAGACCCAGCCTGAATGTACAGTCAGACTGAATTCGTGCGAACGTTTTTTAATCATTTTTAATTATGTTATTCTTGCATGTTTTTTAACTCCCCTTTTCTACATTTTCATACTTTACATACTTTTACTTCTTTGTTTTATATTGATACTTATGCAAAAATTTTTATCCTCACTTTTGGCTTGATAATGAATGAAGTTCGGTCGAAACGTCAAGCGCTGTATTACCGTTAGATTTTACTTCACATTGCTTTCAATAGCCTTTACTTGTAAGCATCTATTATTTCCTACAAAAAAGGCAAAATCCTCTGCTCGTTAGAGCAAAACAATAAAAGGTTCTATACATGTTTTCACACAGGAAGGGAATCAGTGTGGCCTGTCACCCCTTGCGTTACTTATCTTAAAAACATATATTTCAGGCAACCTCGTTCCCAGGGTGTTTTGGACTTTGCCTTCTCAACGACAATGGAGACTTCGCGCTCTTGTACTTGTATTTATTTAACTCTAAAAGTTCCGTACTCTTAACCCCAACTATCCCAAAAAGGGAACAAAAATATTAATTCTTATTACTCTGATGAACTGAGCAAATCTTGAAAAGCCCCTTGGTGTTGAAGTTGTAGCTGTGAGTGCGAACAAAGGCTTTCCACTTGGCCAGTTCATAATTGCTCTTTGGCGTTTGCAAAGAGATTCCAATAGACCTTTTCGGCTTGTACATTTTGTTTTCCCAAGACAGATCATGTGATAATACTCAGGAGGTTTGGTCTTTTGTTTTGTTCATTAAAATGAGGGCATGCAAGCATGAATATGCCTGCATGCACTCTTTTTAAGGAACAAAACAAAGGACCAAGCCTCCTGAGTATTATCACATGATCTGTATTGGGAAAACAAAATGTACAAGCCGAAAAGGTCTATTCGCGGATATTTTTCCACGCGTGGAGCTGTCACTTCGCCTCAGAGCACTTTGCTTTTGATGATATGATGATATCACGGACTCCCTGGGATCTCACTGGGACAAGTAATGGCGGTCACTCGTTCAGGAAAAGCATGCATTGAAAAAGCGCACTTCCATTATTGGCCTTTAGAGGTTACGAAAAGCAAAAAACAAGAAAAAGTCAAAATTTCATCTCAGTAGCATTTTAATTGTACACATTTCTCAAGATTAGAATTTACTGAGAATGTACTTGAAATTCCCGGAATTTCTAATACCAACTTTTTCTAATACCTGAAAGTCGTAAATTCGCCTTTAAAAATACACCCTTGTGCCAGAGAGCATTAAAGAGCAGGAATTAATCAAATAGTGTCCCAGAACTTGATAAAAGGTGTCTTAGGTATTGCGCTGATTAATTATTGTTTAGGGCCTCTTCATATGAGCCTGGCTGGCCCGGGTTTCCGAGATGTTGCTTCGCATCTAAATCCTTTGTAAAGGCTTCGACGTGTTCGTATGAAAAGGCGGGTTGGCTCGGTTTCCGAGATCTCGTTA
>OX421457.1:14945211-14947711 GCA_949126865.1 Montipora capitata | reverse complement strand
TTTTTATAATAATTATGCGAGCTTAACTGGATAGTTTTTATGGCAATAGTAAAGCATTTTCATGTCAAAATGTGGTTAGCGTCTTTCTGGTGTGTTAGCTTAATTAAATATACCATGTGCACCTCGTAAGTTTGTATTTGCCGTCTTCCGTAACCTTGATTTCCACTCTCAAATTTTCCTCCAGAATCTACTTTTTGCGTAGAATAAGCATTTAGAATGACGTTCTTGTCTTCTGCGAAGAAATATTTATAACGGGTCACACGCGCAACTTGATCGCCCGATTATGCATAAACATACACTGAAACCAAATGAAAAATTATCTGGTGACTCAGTATGGGTTCAACTAAGACAGAGAAGGAATCCATGTTTCGCTATTTGTATTTACTTGTACTCAACTCTGCACAGTCCTCGGTAACAATTGGAAATCTTTAAAGCGACGAGTAATGGTCTTTGACAACAATTTCATTTTTCGCCGTTGGATATCAAGTGAGCTTTGTTTCTAATATTTTACTAACTTGGTATTATATAAAACACTGAAATCATATGGCAATTTTCTTATGGATTTAACAAACATTGAAGAAATCGAACGCTTTGAATGCATCACAGTGTTTACTCAAGTCGCATCTTAGTTGTCAGGCAATTTACATTTAGCGGTATTTTCTCCGCAACTCTGCAAAGGCATAAATTTGGAAATGTGACAGTGAAGAATTATTTGAATGAAAGGTTGTTGTCTCTTTTGTGCTTCACTATTTGCGGTCAAGGTTCTTTCGAAAGGGGTTTGATGTGAACTGTTAGAAATTTATTTAATTGCATATGCGTTGTGACATGGATTGTGTCTCTTGTTTGCACTCATGCAATTGAAATAGGAAGGGTTTTTTTGCCTCTAATAGCAAATGTGTTGTTTGTTTCAATTAATTTTTCGCTGGAAAAGGATTTTGTGGTATTTCCAGCCTTTGTTTACGAAAATATACAGGTCTGTTGGAAGCGTCTTGAGTTTCAACAAAATGAGCCCTAACATCAGCCAAAAATTGTGATTCCGATGAATAATAAACTATAGTGGCTGCTATTTCCAAAATGATGGAATTACCTGGTGATAAATAACCTCGTCTTGGAGAGTAAATTTTTTGATTTTGCAGAAATAATGGTCAACCTCAAGATTTGGGCAATTGTAATCTTTGTGCTGAATCCACACATTTCTTGTCAAACTTTATAACACTTGAAAGAAAAAGAAAAGTAACATAAACTAAAACCTTGTATCTTGCCATCATTTGACACAGATGCTTCACTGTTTCGCGAGTAAACACGACAGCAAAACGTATCAGTTCCAAAAGGTTACTCAAAAAATTTGCTGTTAAGTTTGTCATGGACGTTACATCATGGACGTTACATGTACATTTATGGATGTTACATAATGGACAACATTAAATGCAAGAAGCTTGGTAACTATTGCTCTAAAAGCCGGGTTCTAACATTTAATTTTGCTGTTCGGAAAAAATTCAAGGCAGTGTTGAATTATTATAACAACAATAATAATATAATAGTTAATTTAATGTCAAAGAGTAAGTTTTTTCGTCTTCCAAAGTGAACACAATCAATATAATAGCTCTGAGATTAAAATTTAATGTCTTTGAATGTAAAACTTCTGCAAGTCTCTAAAGTTTGAGAATGTGAAACTGAACAAAGGTTATTAGTTCCAAACCATGCAAAAATACTGTCAACAAAAGGCCTTTACATGTAGTTAGTAACTTATCCAGTCTTAAACAGATTTGTTCAAAAATAGCTTGAAACAAGGGAAATTTTTTAGGAAGCCCTTTTCTGCAAGCTGTTTGTTTTAAGATTTTAAACCATAGAATAAAATAATACATAGGGCAGGGGTTTCATTAAAATTTTCAGCAGGAGGGCAACTGATTTTCACAGCCAGGCAAAACTTTATAATAAAAACTTTCCTCTAGATGTTCAAACCAGGTGAACAAAATCAACTTGAAGCCCTTAGTGAAACCCCTAATATATAAAGATGATGTTAATGAAGAGTCACAGGTAGGTGTGACGTATGTTTTTTCGTCAGAAACTTGAACACCTTCTCCACAACTGCTTCTTTCTCCTCCGCAAGTGACTAATTCAGTTTCATCTGTTGTATTGAAAAATTGACAGGCCCAAAGAAAATGCACGATATATGGTGTCACGTAATTATTATTATTTTTTTGTCACCAGTTTGTAAATAGTTTTAGCCACTCGTCTTGTTCGTTAGTGTGAGTGTTAATTACCAATTGTACGATTCCCTAGTGTATTATGCATTATCCGATTTAGTGTTACAGAATTTCTTAGTGTTGTAATGTAGTCATTGCTTGTAGTCGTAATTTGAATGAATTAGTTAATTATATATAGATGTAAAAAGTCGTGGGCGTTGGTTGATTGCTGAAGTGGTTTGTTGACGAACAGGAAAAGCAAAGGGTTGAAGAACGAAAGCCTGAGGGCAAAAGGGAGAGAGAGAACAACACTG
>OX421457.1:14922711-14935211 GCA_949126865.1 Montipora capitata | reverse complement strand
AAGGCATTCCATGACGCTTCGCTTCCATTCTCATGCGCTTGCTTCCTCAGGTGATCTCTTTCTGATTGTAACAGGCGAATCTCATCTGTCTGTAACCAGGGTGCTGGAGGGCGAGTAACCTTTGTTCTTCTTAATGGGGCATGACGATCAATACAATCCCTGATGAGCGAGTTCATGGCGTCTAGCATGTCATCCGCACATTCCAATCCGTAAACCACATCTAAGGGAAGCGAAGAAAAGTCTTCCTGAAATGCACGTTCGCTTAGATTCTTTTCATTTCGAATGTATTTAAATCGAGGTTTAAATCGAGGAATTCTAACATTAATACACGCGAACGGAGCGTCATGATCTGCCACTGTTGAGCAAGGTATAACATCAGTAAAAGTGAAAGTCCACGGGTAATTAGTAACAATATGATCTAACAGTGTTTTTGATGTGCGGGTCACACGAGTAGGCTTTGACACCATCTGGTGGAGTCCAAAAACATCCAACATTGCTTGATATTTCCGTGTTAGAATATTACTTGGTTTCAACATGTCAATGTTGACGTCGCCCGTTACGACTAATAAACCGTCCCAGTTCGCCGTGATGTTCCCCAAGAGAGCGTCCATCCGCTCTAACCAGTCAGTGTCACTTAGAATACGTGTAGATCTGTACATGATTCCAATAAGAACTTTACTATGTCTGTTGCGCCCAGGCACCTCCAGCCATAAATGCTCTAGGTCAGGAGAACGCTTCTCAATATCAATGCGACGTTTCAAATTTATTGACTCATGGATGTATGCTCTAACACCACCACCTTTAATAAGCTCCCGATTCCTAAAAACTGCTGAATAACCAGGCACAGACACATACTCCAAAAGTGCAGGGTTATCCTTGAGCCATGTCTCGCTGAGTGTTATAATGTCCATTGGATATTGTTTGACTGTTAGAAGGAACTCGTTGAATGTAGAGGTCATGCACTGGGTATTTAAGTGCATAAGTCGTAGGTCTTTGGATTTCTCTCTTAGAATTCTAATTATGTTCTGAGTAGTTTCCTCATCTTTAGAAGGCTCCGCAAGTTCATGATCTCCCACTATTTCTTCACTGGAACACGCACTGAACGGAAGTATAGAAAGCACGCATCCACCACACGTCCAGTGTAGTCCATGTACCACATGCTTTAACCCAGCACACTTCACATGATTCATTCCAAAGCACACATTGCAGGTTACACATTTCTGGTTTTTACTAATCCGGAAATACACCAGAGACCAAGGATTTATTAAAGAGATCGCATATTGAAACTGAAATAAGATCAGCACATTCGCGTATAATTTTAGCAGAAATATTATCAAGACCTGTTGCTTTAGATCTACATAATTTGTGTAGATGTAAGAAAACAGTACTGCAATTAATCAAAGAAAAGCTGAATTTATTGTTATATATTACATTTATGTTATTGATATAACTTGAATTATTGTTAGCAATCGGCGGAATTTCATTATTCCAACGCCAAGGCGTAGGCATGACCAATCCTCCATTTTTTCCTCAGTTCATGATGAAAATAGACTGAACGATGTCGATCCTCCCAATTTTGTGTGCTCAGCATTTGCATCTCTAAATGTGCACTTACTTACTTACTTACTTACTTACTTACTTACCTACCTACTTACTTACTTACTTACTTACTTACTTACTTACTTACTTACTTACTTACTTACGTACTTACTTATTTATTTATTTATTTATTGTGAGGTTTAAATGTTTATTAAATCGAGGTTTTCTTTAGTAAAACACCTCGCTTTCTTTAAATGGTTTATGGTGTGCCTCAAGACATGTTATGTGAATAATTTACAGGGGACTCACCTTACGCTCAGATGAAACACAAAGAGGTCTTGGAGAGCTTGAAGAGTGGTTACAGACTGGAAAAACCTGACATGTGCACAGACCGTGTGTAAGTTCTCCCTAAGTAACTGTAGGCAGGAAACATCATATGAAACCATTTTAAGAAAGGTGTGGTACATACGATCGAAGGAGGAATATTTAGAATTTCATAGTGTGAGTGAGTTGTTTGATTTGTTTTCAAGCCTCTTTGCATCTATCTTCGAATTCCTGAAACACGAAATTCTTGAAGATAACTACTAGGCTAACTACCAAGTAACACAGTTGAAATTTGTTGCGACTTCATTAGAATGTGAGTTTGAAAGAAAGACCTCCTGTCGTATCTGGTCTCGCAGAACTCAAAGATGTACAAAACCACTGGCTTTGCCTTAGTTTCCATTTCCTCCGTCTCACACTTCCTGAAACGACACAAGAATTGACTGGAGCTACAATTACATGGATTTCAGAAACCTTGCATGTTTTAAGCCTTTAGGTATTTTACTAGTGTACCTACATGGGGGAAATGCTGCCGAGGGGAAGGAGGATAGTTAAGTAGACACGGTTCGTGCGTGGAATTGAAGGGAGATTTTAATAGGCCATGAGCAGGGGAGGGTACAAAACGTAAAGGTAGACTCCCACCGGAGAAAAAAAAGAAAACAGTAGTTAGAGGATACGAGCATGTACTTCTTGACATGATCAGTTTTAATAAGCGCAGAGTACTAGGTACTATGATTCATGTCAATGACTGAGATAATATACTTTGCCCTTAAGTAAATTCGAAATCATAAGTAAGTGCGATCTGTTTGATTTAAAAAAGGTAAATTGTGGTTAAAATAACGACGCATCGTTTCTGAGGAAATACAACGTAAATAACCCCCTGAGAGGACATAATTATGGTTACTAGTAAAATACGAAAACCAGAAGAGTTGAAGAAAAAAAATTAAAGGTAATTGGGTAGCATTGGCATCGAGCTTGCTGATAATTTCCGAGTTCACTTCAACTTCGTTTTCACAGTAAGTGAAAGCGCGAATTGCTGTGGTTATTAGTTCTACTTTTTGTGGACTGAAGTACAGTAATATACGTGGTCAGTACTAACTAACAGCTTGATTTAGTGCCACTCCTTTGAGATTCTTTCACGACAAAGTTCACGGAAGTAAATCGCTGTCGAGTAGGGTTGGTATCTGGATGGGGGACCATCGAGATGTACGACACATGATGCCATTCGTAGACGCCATGTGCATCGTAATGCCTTTTTTTTTTAAATTGGGATACTCATATTCAACGGCAGGAATCCTGACCATTCATCACTCTAGTTCAGCCTGACAGCTTTTCCTTTTTGTATTTCACGTTTTGTATAACGTTTATCATGGATAAAAGAAGCGAAAATGAACTGTAACACTGAAAAACAGAGCAGTCTTACAGGTTAAGTTTCCTCGATTTGGGAACGTGGCTGCAAGCTTCTGTTGTAATTATAATCTTCTGTGTACCTAACAATTTGCTCATACATTTATTAGGAACGAAGACTCTGGGACGTTGATCTTAATCCCTCAATTCGCACTTAACCACAATCCTTGCACCCCTGACCTTACTGCGACCACAAATCCTTACGTTTCGAAGAAAATGTGTTCTTCTCTCGATTTGAGAGCTGCCTCGTTCGTTCGCTTTGGGTTCAATTACAGTTGGAACAGTGAAACACATTAATCAAACGGAAACAATGTTAATAGGTTATGTGAAGATCATCGATTTTCCTGCAGAGAAGAAACTCCTTTTTTGTTAATTTTTAAGGTACACCTTGATGACAGAGTGTTGGAACCAGGACCCAGATGAACGGCCAAGCTTTCAGCGGCTGTATAACAGACTTGACGATATGTTGGAGGAGCAAGGGGAGTACTTTAGCTGGGACAATTACGACGAATCGAAATATTATTATAGGACACAGGCTTCAAAGACAGTAGAAGGTGATGAACTGGACAACCTTGAAGTTGCAAATCTGCCGGATGTGTCAACGGTAAGTTTTGTACTACAAACGTCTTGCCGTTGTAAACTTCTTCTTGGCCTTGCATGACAACTGAATTTGTGTATTGAAGTTACCTTCAATCATACCTTTGATCTTAGCGGAGGTCAAACGCATCAGAAGCTGATGAACCAGCCCAACTCCAAGTTGAAAATCCACTGAATGTGTCCATTGCAAGTCTTGCCGTATGAGCTCCAAGCTGCACGGTGATGAATTGGTTCATTAAATCACTTTTGAAACTCCTTAAAGGTATGCCAATATGCTTTGATCGCATTGCTGCCAGACACATCAGAGGTTTAGGAACAGGAAAATCATCAGGTTGTATGTGTCCAAGACAAGTTTTCAAGCTGAATGATTTACAGTTTTCAACAAATGCTTTGCCTAGCATAACTGAGCTATCAATATTTTTAGTTAAAGTAAGTTACGAGACATAGCTGGAGATTTAGCTTTATGAACTTTGGTCTCAATCAGTTTCTCGGTGTAAGATAGACGTTGTAGTTAGATTGCTGCTAAAGCTACTCCTTAATTGATTGATTGATTGATTTATTTATTACCAAGTGAGATATTACACTGTCTAAGTACAACTAGCTACCAGACAAGTTGCCCACTGTGAGGCACATGTTCTTACCGAGACGGACAGATTTTAACAATTGAAACCTCAAAGATCTGCCTTGCCTTGACTTTGTTTGGCCATTAACAAGCAGGAAAGGGAAAGAATCTCGGACGACATATAGCCCCAGGTGCACTCCCCTCGTCTCATGGTCCACTATGCTCAAACAAACACAATGGCGTGCTTCTAGTCAGTAAAGGCAAGTTTACTTACACTGTTCGCGAGAAGCAGGTCAGGCCAGAATGTTTCTTTGCTCTGCTAGAAGGCATTGGTTGCATATGTTAAGTTGGCTAAGTCATCCAATTAAAAAAACGTCAAAAAGCTGTAGCTAGGCTGGGACATACTAATTGTTATCATCTGTGATCATTTATTTATTTTAATAGTTTATTTCTTCTCAATTTTTTGGGCAATCCGTTACGCCCAGTATTCCTCCATTGTTACTCCTGTAGATCATGGACTGAGTGCTTTTAATAGGCAACTTTCACGATAGCATCATTTGACTACAACTACTAGAATTCAGTTTGTTTTTCTTTTCTTATTTAACTTTTGTATTCCCAGCGGGCTCAAAATACCAATAGCTATAATTCGCATGGGACGAGCAAAACCTGCAGGATTCTGGTACTTGTAGCCAAATGGAGTCATCATGCAAATGTTCTATTGGTGAATCTAAGTTCAACTGAGCAAAAAATTAAATTAACGTTAAGAACGGACTTTCTCAACATGGCAAGCTCTTAATTAAAGTCGCCTTCAACCCACTTCAGACGTGCACATAGTTAGATGTTCGCCTAATTTTGATATCAAACACCAAGTGTCCCTTTAACTGTAAGCATTTTGCTGCCTTTTGAAACAACAAAGTATGTGTTAGGGTTAGCATAATATTCAGGTTAGGGTCAATGCAGCTGATAATTTTTCCTTGCTCAGTGCAGTTTAGAGGACACTTAATAATGTTAATTGTGAGCATTTCTGGACACAAGTGAGGTTAAAGTTAGGCGGAAGAGCAAAGAACACTTCTTGACGCTTATCACCATCGGCGTACATCTCAATTTAGTATAATTACATAGGTGATTATTGACACTTCTCTGCGCTGATTGGTTGCCAATGAGGTGATTATTACGGGATAATCACTTAAGCGGTTTTTCAAAATGGCCGCAGGCGGAAGAGCAATGGGACAACATCGGCGTACATCTCAATATGTGCATTTCTGGACATATCGCATCCACTACTTTCTGGGTTTTCTTTTTCTCTAGGATAAACTTTTGACGTCATGTTTTGTCTCAACAAGGCTTCTACCGAGACCCAAATCAACCTAAGGACTCGTTCAACTATTTAAACACCCTCTTCAAAGCAAAATTATAACGTGTTGTCCTTAAAGACTTTGGCAGTGTAAAGAAAAGAAACATTTTCATTAAGATGAAGGGAGTATTCAACCAAAAGAAACACAAAATAAGATAGCTTATAAGTAACCATGCCAGGCCCTAAATTAGAAACAGCGATAGGTCTTGACGTTGTAAAGAAAAGGAGCACATAACGATAAGTATAATAAATCAATTTCTTTAATTTTGGTAATTTTTGTAAAAGTGCAAGCTGCACTTAAAGTATGTGCTCTATTATGTTGTAGATGGTGCATTGGCATAATAAAAAAGAAAGTAGAGTAAAATTTTGTGTTTCACTGATTTATGTTTGTGAAGAAAGAGGGGAAGAACAAGGGAAGGTCAGACATTCAAATGATGGCACAGTAGCTTCTTCGCTACAGAGGACAATGTTGAGACGGGAAAAATAGACAAGGAGACTAAAACAGAACCACATGTTACCATAAATAGATGGTTTTCACGTGACGTCACAGCGGCCATTTTGGTGTACTAGAACAATAGATATCCTCTCCCTTGGGGACTGAACTCTACTTTTATGCAAATTCTGCGCAAATATTTTCTATTGTTTTGTACACCAAAATGGCAGTTAACTCAGGTGAGTGAAAACCATATATTGGTGGGGGAAACGGTGCAACGAGAGGTGTAAGAGGAAAGACACTTTTCTAGGCAACTGATAGGGAGCGTAACACTAACAGCCAGTCATTATCACAAGGACAATAATTGTATTTAATGACCGTGTTTGTAGTGTTTATTACATTTAGATGCTTATGCGCGGCGGGTAAGGTAGGTATATACATAAGGTGTCTTTTGGCCACTCTCAAGAATACCATAATATTCTTTATTTTTTCCTCATTTCCATTGCCATAACCAGGCGTCGTCATCTACGACTAAATGTGGCTCAAATCAGTTTCAGCACTTTCAAGAGACCTTGTTATTAGAAGGATTGACACTAAAACACTTTATCACTTAACAGCAATGTTATGGTACCAGCAATTATTGCTGAAGACGATGCAGTCATTATTGTGACGTAACAAGTTACCATTGAAAGCCTTGCAAAAACACCCTATATTTTGTGTTTAGCTGTTCATATCTCAAAAACGAACTCGGCGGTCTCCATTTTTTATTTGTGAAATGTAACAAGGATGCCAGAATAAAACTTTCTGGAAAGTTTAAAAAGAAAATATTTGCTAGCAAATAGGATTTTTATGTTTTCTCGTAATGCTTTGTTTAAACTGTTATGTGACAAGAATTTCTTTCACAATATTGCGTAACCACATGCTATTGTGACGTGATGGGCTAGGCAATTATCAAATGTTATTACCCCCCTCTCAGGGGATTATCAGACGCGTGACGTGGCATGTAGCGTTTATTCACTTCTTCTACTTGTCAAGGATCAAAGTTTTTTTGCAGTCACGTGAGTATTTTTCATCCCGCCACGTCCCCTATCTCTTCTTCATTCTTGCATTTGCTTATTCAGTTCTGGCGTTTTCTAGCCCCCACCTTTACTGGGGATTAATTGGATTTTGTGAGAATATAGGATTTTATCTTGCAAAAAGTTAATTAAAGCGACTATGGGCTTCTGCCCATAGCCAATTCACTCCATCTTGTGTATTTCATTCATATGGGCCCCTGTAAACGAGCTGCAGGTAAAGCGAGAGAATTGTTTTGGTTATCGGCACTACAAAAAACATGAAATTAGATTGTGCGCATTCAGAGCCATCTTAAATAATTGTAAATGATCATGAACCGAATGTTATATCAAATGAATCATATACTGAACTGTAGATATGAAATCAAGTAAAGCTATGATCCTCGCAGTGGTGAACTTAATTTTAGCAATTGCGTCCATAACTGCGAGGATTACAGCTTACTTGATTTCATATCCGCAGTTCAGTATATGATTCATTTCATATATCATTTCGTTCATTGATTCATTCCTCACAAGAAACTAGAACCCACAAATGACCAGCTCCCAACGTCAGTGGCTCTATAGCTCAGTTGGTTAGAGCGTCGCATCAGTATTGCCAAGTCACAGGCTCAAACCCCGTTGAAGTCCTGAATTTTTCAGGCTTCTCTACGCAATTGCTAAAATTGCGTCCATAACTGCGAGGATCATAGCTTTACTTGATAAATGAAAATTTAGGGTCGCTCTGAATCCGCTCCACAGAACTTTTTGAAACTTTGCAGAGAGTTTTATTTTGGCCTCGTGATTACTTTTGTGTAATAAAAAATTGAGGTCACCGAGTTCGCTTTTAGATATGAGCAACTAAAAGCAAAATATAGGGTATCTTTTCAAGGCTTTCCTATTGCCATAGTAACTTGTTACGTCATTAAAATTTCAGCAACTTGTTTAGCAATAATTGATGCTTCACATAGTACCATAAGATTGCTGTTACGTGATAAAGTGTTGTAGTGTCAATCCTTCTAATAACAAGGTCTCTTGAAAGTGTTGGAAACTGGTTTGAGCCACCTTAATCATCACTGTATTTTATCGTTTATCCTGAAAACGTCATTGTCATTGCCTTTGCATCTTCATCTCCAATGTCATTGTCACAGCAAATTCACAGTCATGGTCACTGCCATTGCATCGTCATCTTCGCGTCTATCATCACTGTACTTCATCGTCATCTTTAGTAAAAAGGTCATCGTCAAAGGCATAGTCATTGCCATTGCATCGTCATGTCCAATGTTATTGTTCCAGAATAGTCATAGTCATTGCCAGTAATTGTCCGTTTCAGCTTTATTGATGTGGAGGTCAACGCCATTTTCATTTTTATTTTCATTCTCATTATCATAGCAATGGTCAGTACCATTGTAATCGTTATCGTCAATGACAGTGAACGTTGACGTCATCATTACAGTTAGTATCATCATCATCATCATCATCATCGTTATCGTAATAGCCATCGTCATCGTTATCGTTATTGTTATCGTTATCGTCATCGTCATCGTCATCGTCATCGTCATCGTCATCGTCATCGTCATCGTCATCGTCATCGTCATCGTCATCGTCATCGTCATCGTCATCGTCATCGTCATAGTCATCGTCATCGTCATCGCCGTCGCCATAGCCTAAAGACCAAATCGGCTAATTCAATGTTATACCCAATTCAAATCTCACGGTGCTAAGATTCTTCGCGTATTGCATTTGCATTCTAATGTAACATTCACATTGAAAGATGTCGAAATACCTGGAACAAAACGTTTTATTCCCAAAGGGTTTGACTTGGGTACAAAATTGAGGTAGCCGATTGTCAGCGCCATCGTCAGAGACATCGTAATTTGTCATCGTCATCGTCATCGTCAACATCTCTCATATTTGTCATTGTCAGTATTATGATCTCCGTGATGGGATCGTCATAGTCTTAACACATTTACCTCACCCTTATAGTCTCAGTCGTCACTGTGGTGTTATCATTGCTTTAATCTCAGTCAAGTACGTGAAAGCCCTCTTCCATCCCGGGGTACCAACGAGTTTAGGGCATAACATCAATAGGTCCGACTGAAAATGTGTCAACACCGTCGAATCAACGACGGTTGAACGCATTAGCAAACTTTTCCAGCTCGCACAAATAGGAGTTCGTTAAATCTGAGGTCGCATTTAAAACGTATACTAAAAATAATAATTGAATGGTTATACAACAGTGTGCCGTATTAACCCGAGGTACTGAGGTCTTGCCTGCACCTAAACCGCGCACTAAAGCCCGTGCATGACTACTGAAAAGTAGGATGTATAGTTTTCAAACAACATTAAATCTAACAGCCTCATTACTTCGATTCTTTTGCTTGTCGTAAAAAAACCCTGATCGTAATAATTTTTTGACCTTCATTATCTGTTGACTTGAATATCTCCTTAACCCAAACGATGAGCACAACAAGTTAATTACTCTGTTAAGGAAACCGTTCTTGTGAATTGGCCTCTATTGGCAAAAAAACTAACTTGCTGAATCTGTAATTCTCGACGTTTGAAGCCTTTTCATTGAAGCTGCCTCCTCAAGTTTTCACTCGGTTTCCTCTCTTCATTCTCTTTGTGGCCAATCAGAATTCAAGTATAAACTATTTATTAACGAAGATTTTTCAGTCACCCAATGATTGCCAATACTGGTCAGCAATACTTCCTAATGTTTCCAACCGTTGATACCTCTTAAATGTCATGCCCTTTAATTAAATTTGGCTGCTTATAGTCTTACCCCACACCACTTACGATACCACTTACGATACCCTTACTACGATAGCCTTACTAACAATAAAATTTCACGATCAATGTTGATTTGAAATATAAGGTCCTAAAGCTTTTAGACCCCTTGATTCGACTAAAATGTTATTTGTTACAAGTGATTGCCAATCATAATTTGTCACCTTAGCCATGCTAATATTTGACAACAGTTGCAAGGTGCGTTTGTAGTCGACGATCATAATCTAACGTTACCCTCCTATTTCTACCCCCTTGAAAGCAATGAAAATGTCATGATCCTTCTGTTGTTACAAGTCATAATTTCATTCTACTGCAGTCAGTTTGAACTCATCCTCCCAGTGTTTGCAAATCGTGTCTGCCATCGATTGCCAAAGAAATTGACACTACCAGCCTATTACCACCCCTCAAAAAAACGTCCATTAGCTGCAAGTTCTTTCCTGTTATCACAGTTTGATCATAGGGCCGACGTTAAATGATCTAACAATCTGTCTGTAGTTGATTGTCAAAGTTTTACACTACCCCCCCCCCCAAAACCAAATACTATGTGAATACCCGTCCGCGATTGGGACATTGGGTAAAAATTACGGTTTTCCCCAGTTTTTTTTGCCTGCGTTATTGCTATTTCCTTGGTTTCAAAGCTCTTATAGCCTCTCCAAGGGTTTGACACGGTACATTAAAGTACCACCTCTTATCATAAATTGCCTTTAGTTGCTTCTGTAATAGTCATCTTCTTTCTGTCTTGCTTCATTTCTTTTTGGTTTCAGTTTTCCTTTATTTAATACTTTCTATACGAACCACTCTTACTTCTTCTAGTCCCTGCGATTATCTTGAGCTCTCTCTTCTTCTTTGATTTGTACCTCTGAATATCTCTTTCCAGGGCTGTAACCTGCACAAAACAAAATAACACGTCATTAAACGCAACGAAAAGTAAATAATTTAAAAACTTAACAAATCAACATCTATTTCCTTGATATAGTTTTTCAACTCTTGCTATGTAAACTTGAAAGGAGGAGGACAGCTGGTGGATTGAAATAAAAACACTATTTTTTTTGACGAGTCACCACATGAAATTTATTTATCCTCCCGAAAAACGGAGTTCGTTGTGGTCTTTCTAAGGCAGAATATGATGGCCAGGTTTTCAGCAGAAGGTAAAGAGTCTGTTCCAAAGTCATAAAAATAATGCACCTATCAATGTTAAGCCCCAGGGAGGGGAGCGGGGATCGGACTAACCACGGGAGTTTCATCGTGAGGTCTGTCCCTATAGAGATTGTGATCGTAACTTTCGATTTATTAGAGCAATCAGCCAAAGTGTGATAACTCAAATAGAAACTTTCCTGTGGTGTTTATTATGGTAAAAAAAGATGATTATAAACTTTTAATCTGTAAATGAAGCTTTCACGTTCGACTATGATTTTCTTTGCAAAGTTGACAGTGTGTATTTATGTGAGTAAACTGTGGATCAAGTTCACTTTTTATGATGATTTATAAAAAGCGGACATTTATTAAAAGTACTAAAATTGTTTCCACGGCCTCTACTGGAGCTTTGAGCGAATCTCACCTTGACACCATTATCGCACGCGGAAAAAAATCCTTCAGTTGTATCACCTTTATCTTGAAGCAAAATTCAAGGGTTTTTTTTTTTTTCATATTAAAGTTACCTGTAGTTGTTAAATGAAGTATCCAATGTTAAGTGTTCAACATTCACTTGTCCTCCGCATATCTGCAAACTACTAAATCTTCTTCACAGTTGGATAACCGTGCGTTTGCTAGCTTTCTTTTCTTTCCCCAAGGGTTGTCAACAGCAGGAAGAACGTCGGACAGACACACAAGATGAAAAATAGCTTTAGAGAGAGGCATTTTGAATTAACTTCGCTAAACTTTGCTCAACGTGGGCGATGCAACTTAGCATATCATTTACAAATCAACAATATTCTAACAAGTTCTTTTATGTCACCCCCCCTCCCTCCTCCTCCTCCTCCTCCTCCTCCCTCTCCCCACCCCCAAACAATAATAATAATAATAATAATAACAATAATAACACACTGGGGATTTTTGGCCAGAATTTATCCTATCGCCAGATTGAGGCTGCCCTCTGGGCCGCTCGGCTGGATGATATCAGATCGAGGTTGACGAAAGATGGCCGCTAGAGAATTAAATACCGAGATAATAAGAGGTCTTTCTAAAGAGATTGGAAGTTTCTACGAAAAAACCGAGTCCAAATATTGGAAGTCCTTGCCATCTGAAGGGGTTCCTGAGAAGCTTGCGATCCAGGATTTGTTTAAAGAGTTAAACCGATTGAAAGAAGATTCCTTGAAGTCTTACTCACGGATATCTGCTCGAGATAAACTAACAGTGTCTTCCTGTAATTTGCACGACATGGCCTGCCGCGAGCTTGACAACTGGAAAAGGTCGATAATTAGAAGAGAGTTTTTCGTCGCCAAACATTCC
>OX421457.1:14865211-14915211 GCA_949126865.1 Montipora capitata | reverse complement strand
TACGCGCACTTTCATTAGTCAATAGCTGTGTTTAGATGAGAGTATATAAGCTGAGCTGTGACATCACACGAATTTTGATTTGTTATGTGTTGTCAGACGCGCATTTTGATTGGATGGTAAGAAATATTATCGTGTATCAAGAAAATCTGTTTCAATCAAGAAGTAAAAAAAGCCAGCATTTTCCTTCATATGTCGAAATATTTTTGAGAAATCTTTTGTAAAAGAAATAGAGGACTTTCTTCTGTGTTTACATAGGCTTGTCTAAACTCTCGGGGAGTGGGAGGGTTCTCGACAGTTATGCAAACCCGAGACTGCGTCTCGAATTCTCCCAAATCCCCCTCATGCCCCTTGCAAGTTCAGATTAGGTTAATAAGTTATCAGCTTACTTTAAGCACTCTTGCGCTGGCATCCAGACCTTTAGACAGGTTTTTGTGCGGAAGTGGTGCAAGTGATTGCTTAGGCCCCTAATTGACAAAGCCAACGATTCTAGGGGAAATTTTGAAAAATTGTGTTGCTTTAGTGTGCATTTTCAAGGCCGTTACATTGAAAATCATTGAGTACGACATAATTTTTCAAGGCCTACCCCCAATGTACAGTATGACTTTCCTTAAGCCACCTTTTCTTCAAGCACGAAAATAATGGCTCACCCCTCCCCCCCCCCCCCCATTGCTTTTGCCATTCCCAGCCCACCCACTCCTGTACTTTATGACCAGTCCCTGAATGCATTGGAAATCTGTCTTCACAAGTAAGCAAGGGTATTTGAGACACCATAGTGACATTTAGAGGGAGCAGGCTCAAGCTTATTTCTAACTAAAACTTGCAAAGATTTACGGATAGATTCAATGGCGCCTCTCTCGGTCACACGCGCGATTCGGGGCCTACAAGTCCCACATTTCTCCGGACTTTTACATTTACAACATCTTTCTCGCCAAGTAAGTCTCTTAGCTAATCAACGCACAATATCTCGGTGCACGTGAAACTAAACAAAAAAAAAAGCATGCAGGACATGAATCTGAAAATAATTAGGTCTCAGAGGACAATCGCTTAATTCTGGCAGGATAAAATGCAAAGGAGAACATTTGTGATCCATTTTAAGTTTATTTTTATTGCCAAAGTCTCGCCCACAGGTAGACTGCAACCCGGGAAGGAGGGACTCCCATATGAAAAGTACGGGGGTGGTCGTCGTACCTTTTAGGGGTTAAAAGAGCAGTTTTCGTACTTCTTAGGGTGTTCAGCCTCAAAAGGTCCACAGCGGGAGCTTTAGCGGTACCTTTTAGGGTACTGAGACGAAAAATTATTACAGGAGACATTTGATAATTAACTATTCCTTAATTTTGTCTAATTGAAACTTGTAATTTGGTACCTCTTAGGGGTGAAAAAGTGTCATGCCACGCCCACAAGAGAGGATCTTGGTACCTCTTAGGGGTTCTTTTCAAAATCTCCGACGAGCACCACACCCCCCCCCCCCTTTATATGGGATTCCCCCCTGGACTGCAAGTGACGTCTGTGTTTTAACGAAGTAAAGATACATTCAAACCAAATATTTTTCTGAAATAGTAACGTAATTTAGAAGTTCGTTACACAAATGTAGCCGACTTCACCTCTTCATTCAAAATTTAACAATATCCTTGGTTGAAAAAGCCACACCTCTGGTCGTATAGAGGATCATGAATCATGCTCTGATAAAATCAAAAAATACACTTGTGTAATCACGCTCCTTCGCAGTAGGGCAGCCGAATTATAAGGAACGAAGCTTGACCACACCATAATTATGGCAACTTTGGTAGCTAGTCGGCCCTTATTTTGGAGTACTGCGCCCCAGCCAGATGCAATTAGATATGGTCGATTATGATAAAGTAAGAAAATTTGAATACCAGGGTGAAAACCTCTCGAGGTCATCGAATGTGACCCAACAGCAGAGGCTAGAATTGACGTGGTCAGAGGGGTGGGAGGTGCGGTTGATCATTACTATGACTCTCTCAAGTAGTACTTCAGTTTTTCAGTCAGTGAATCGTCCAGATAAAGGGGTTTAGTTTCTAAAAAAATTTGGGGAGGCGTGGATGGGGAAGTTAACTGAACACAGACATGAGTTTACCGACTGGGTTGATAAGCGAAATTGACCACTGCAAAGAAACTCAAGGCTGAAATTTTGAGAGTAATCCCTTCGCCAGCCTTCAACTTCTTTACAGTGGTCAGTTTACCATATATCACCCCGTTGATAAACCCATTTCTGAGTCAATAACTAGGTCAGTCATCAGTCATTCAGAGATTCATGCAATCAATCAGTCAGTCAGCCAGGAAGACAGTCCCTCAAGCAACTTCAAAATACATAAGTAATCAGTCAGTCATTCAGTTCCTCAATTAATGAGTCAGTAAGTCAGGATGTCTCTCAAGCGGTTTTTTAGTTTTTGTAAACAAATCGTTCAGTCATCCAATTAGCTAATCAATCAATCAATCAATCAATCATTCATTCATTCATTCATTCATCCATTCATTCACTCATTCATTCAATCAGTCAGTCAATAAAATAAGATTCAGACAGTGAATAAATCAGTCATTCATTTGGTCATTTATTCATTCATTCAGTCACTGTTCTTCAGTCATTCATTCCATTAGTCAGAAAGAAAGCCCCTCAAGCAGTCCTTCGTTTTCTAGATATTCAGCCAATGAATAAAGCATGCAGTCATACTTTCTTTAATTTAGTCACTCAGTCAATTATACAGACACTTATTTAGTCGGTCAGTCAGGCAGTGCCTCATACAGTTTTTCAATCGATCAATCAATCAATCTATCCATCCATCCATCTATCCATCCATCCATCTATCCATCAATCAATCAATCAATCAATCAATCAATCAATAGATCAATCAATCAGTCTGTCAGTCAAACAATCAATCAAACATTCAGTCCCTCTTAAGAAGTCCTTCAATTTTCAGCGGGTCACTCAGCGGGTCATTCAATTTTCAGCAGGTCATTATATAAGACAGTCAGTAGGTCATTTAATTAGTCAGTCAGTCAATTTTTCAGCCATTCAGTTCTCCAATTAATCAATCAATCAATAACTCAATCAATCATTCATTCATTCATTCATTCATTCAATGAGTCAATCAATCAATCAATCATTCATTCATTTATTCAGTCAGTCAGTCAATAAAACAACAGACACTCAATAAATAAACCATTCATTTGGTCATTTATTTAATCATTCAGTCACTGATATTCAGTCATTCATACCATTAGTCAGTAAGTAAGAAAGTCCCTCAAGCAGTCTAGATATTCAGTTAATGAATAAGTCAGTCATACTTTCTTTAATCCAGTCACTCATGCAGTCAATTATTCAGACATTTATTTAGTCAGTCAGTCAGTCAGTCAGGCACTCCCTCATGCAGTTTTTCATTTTCAATCAATCAATCAATCAATCAATCAGTCAGTCAGTCAATAAATCCAGTAATTAATAAATCAATAAATCAGTCTGTCAGTCAAACAATCAATCAAATATTCACTCCCTCATAAGATGTCCTTCAGTTTTCAGTGAGTTATTCAATAATTAAGACAGTCAGTAAGTCATGAGTTAGTCAATTAGTCAGGCATTCAGTTCTCTAATTAATCAATCAATGATTCATTCATTCATTCATTCATTCATTCATTCATTCATTCATTCAGTCAGTCAGTCAGTCAGTCAGACTAGAAATCACTCAGGAATTCTGTCATTCATTCATTATTCATTCATTCAATCAGTCAGTCAATTATTCAGTCATTCAGCTAGTCAGTCAAACAGCCAGGCATTCCCTCAAGTAGTTCTTTAGGGTTTCAATTAGTCAGTCAATAAATCAGTCAGACCTTTATTCAATCAGTCAGACTCAGGCAAACGATGAACCAGTCATTCAGTTAAACAATCAGTCCATCTGTCAACTATTCAGTCAGTCAGTCAGTCAGTCAGTCAGTCAGTGAGTCGATCAGTCAACCCATAAATCAATCGAATTGTTTAGTCAGTGTGGCCATCAGTCAATCATTACATCAGTTAAGCAGTCATTCAGTCAGTCGGCCATTCATTTAGCCAATCAGTCAGCGGTAAGTCACTAAGCTAATCAGTCAGTTATTTGGTTTTATCAACGGAGTTGATAATGTAAATTGGCCACCGTACAGAGATTCTAAAGGCTGACGTTTCGAGCGTTAGCCCTTCGTCAGAGCGAATCGAGGGATTATGGGTTACGTGTAGTTTTTATAGTAGAGTAGGAGCTACGCTATTGGTGGTAACATGGCAACGTGAAAAATAGGAATATATTAGTTAAATGAAAAGCGTTCGTTAATACCGTGAGGATTAAGGGTGCCGATTTGAAAGATGAATTTTTGTTCCAGATTCTTGCGGCTTTCCGTCGTACCTAGATGTAGGGAAAGGCCGCAGATAGCCATGTGTTTTTTGGAGTGGTTAGGCAGATTAAAATGGCGAGCGACTGGCTTAGATGCATCCTTGTCATTCTTCTCAACATCGCGAAGGTGTTCGCGGAATCGGTCGCCTAGTCGTCTACCTGTCTCACCAATGTATAATTTATTGCATAACGTACAGGTTATGCAATAAATGACATTTGCGGAGGTACATGTGAAACGATCGGTGATCTTAACAGATCGCTTAGGTCCCGATATCTTGCTAGTGTTAACAATGAAAAGACAAGTTTTGCATCGTGAGCGCGCGCATTTGAAAGTGCCGGGTTGCTCGTTAGTTTTGAGCGCGCTTCTAACTAAAAAGTTGCCTACGTTTTTGTCGCGTTTGAATGAAATAAGTGGAGGTTGCGAAAAGATTCTACCAGTCTCGGGATCATTTTGGAGTAATTTAAAATTACTAAGAATGATGCTTTTGACTGTGCGATTATGAGGATGGAAAGTGAGGGTGAATGGAATTCTGTCATTCTTATCTTTTTGTGACGTTTGTAGTGATGACTCTCGATCAAATTGTTCGGCGCGATGATGGCCCGCTTTGATGATGGCCACGTTTCTCGAAGAACTGGCACATCTCCTCTGATTTGCTGGAAATATCGGAGTCATCACTACATAGACGTCGAAGTCTAGTTTTAACGCTTAACTGTTTTTCATTCGCCGGCAACTATTACAAACAAATTAATGGTGTAGCGATGGGCACAAGAATGGGACCTAGCTATGCCAATCTTTTTGTAGGATATGTTGAACACCAATTTTTTAATCAGTACAACGGCCCCAAACCTGAACTCTACGGCCGCTACATCGACGACTGCATCGGCGCTATTTCATCCAGTAGAGAAGAACTCGATCAATTTATAACCTCCGTCAACTCTTTTCATCCGGCTCTTAAATATACCTGGGAAATTTCGGAAACTTCATTGGCTTTCCTAGATATCAAAGTTTCTATTAGAGGCAACGTGCTATGCACTAGTGTGCACTACAAACCTACTGATTCACACAGTTATTTGTTGTATTCATCGTCACATCCATCACATGTCAACAACTCCATTCCTTATTCTCACTTTCTTAGACTTCGACGTCTATGTAGTGATGACTCCGATTTTTCCAGCAAATCAGAGGAGATGTGCCAGTTCTTCGAGAAACGTGGCTATCCTGTCTCTGTGGTCAAAGCGGGCCATCATCGCGCCGAACAATTTGATCGAGAGTCATCACTACAAACGTCACAAAAAGATAAGAATGACAGAATTCCATTCACCCTCACTTTCCATCCTCATAATCGCGCAGTCAAAAGCATCATTCTTAGTAATTTTAAATTACTCCAAAATGATCCCGAGACTGGTAGAATCTTTTCGCAACCTCCACTTATTTCATTCAAACGCGACAAAAACGTAGGCAACTTTTTAGTTAGAAGCGCGCTCAAAACTAACGAGCAACCCGGCACTTTCAAATGCGCGCGCTCACGATGCAAAACTTGTCTTTTCATTGTTAACACTAGCAAGATATCGGGACCTAAGCGATCTGTTAAGATCACCGATCGTTTCACATGTACCTCCGCAAATGTCATTTATTGCATAACCTGTACGTTATGCAATAAATTATACATTGGTGAGACAGGTAGACGACTAGGCGACCGATTCCGCGAACACCTTCGCGATGTTGAGAAGAATGACAAGGATGCATCTAGGCCAGTCGCTCGCCATTTTAATCTGCCTAACCACTCCAAAAAACACATGGCTATCTGCGGCCTTTCCCTACATCTAGGTACGACGGAAAGCCGCAAGAATCTGGAACAAAAATTCATCTTTCAAATCGGCACCCTTAATCCTCACGGTATTAACGAACGCTTTTCATTTAACTAATATATTCCTATTTTTCACGTTGCCATGTTACCACCAATAGCGTAGCTCCTACTCTACTATAAAAACTACACGTAACCCATAATCCCTCGATTCGCTCTGACGAAGGGCTAACGCTCGAAACGTCAGCCTTTAGAATCTCTGTACGGTGGCCAATTTACATTATCAACTCCGTTGATAAAACCAAATTTTTGTATACTACTTCCCCACCGACGCAGCACCACAGTTTCTTTAGAAACTACCCCTTCATTCTTTAATCAGTCAGTTAGTCAATCAGCTAGGTATTTAGTTAGTCAATCAATCAACCAATCAACTAATTTATTATTGATTCCAGTAGTCAATCAGTCAGTCAGCCAGCTAGTGCGTCTGTCAGTCTGTCCATTCTTCCTTAGGTCGATCATTTGTTTGGACGGTCAGGAGGATGAAGCAGGATGTCAGTCAGTGATGCAGTTAATTGGTCAGTCAGCCAGTCTCATTTATGTTGTTTATAGCCGAGCTCCACTCGCCGAGGGCGCGCGCGCGGAGCACCGTGGGTAAGAAAATATGGCAACCCAGATGTGCGAGAAAATTTGGTTTTGCTCTCCTTACGACCGTACGTATGTCACGGCATCCCTCCGTGTATGACAATGTGACCAGAAATCACGTGACCATATAACGAGCTTATCAAGTTCAGTTGGTTTTTAAAGTGGACCGCTTACCAGGTACTGGGCTTCGATTGGATCGCAGGCTCAAACCACATTAAGTTGTCGTATGATGATGATGATGATGATGATGACGACGACGATAACGATGATGATGATGATGCCTAAACGACGGCGACGGTAACGACGATGGCGGCCATGAAGATGATGAACGAAATGATGACGATGATGATAATGATGATAATGATGAAGAAAACGTTTGCGACGGCGACGATGACGATGATGATAGAGCTTATGAAGAGGACGATGCTAATTTTAGTGGTGATGATGATGATGATGATGACGACAGCGAGGACGACGGCGACGGAGATGGTAGCGATGATGATGATGATGATGATGAAGTCATCTTTACTATTCCAACTCGGTTGTCACAGATCGTCTCGTTCTTGCTGGTGACGTTGAAACAAATCCCGGTCCTAATGATGCAAAAACTGGAAGAAAAAAGTCAGTGCAAAATATTGCAGTCAAGAAGAGTTGCTTAGCGTGCAATAAAACTATACGGCTAAACCAAAAGGAATTGACATGCAATCTATGTTCTGGATCTTTTCATTACAAATGCGAAGCAGGAAAATTGAAGTTAGATGTTAACTTTGGAATTGCACACGATGTGGACTTCCGCCGCTTTCTGATTCCTTTTTTGATTTGGATACAGAACTAAATAGAAGTAAGAGAACTAGCCAGTATGACGATATCGAAGACAACGATAGCGACTCTTTGGACTGATACCAATCGAACATAAGTGGCTACTATAAGTTCAATATCAAGATCGGTTACTTAAACATTAACAGCGTGGTTATCAAAATCGATGAGGTCAAAGAGTTGCTAAACAGAAATATGTTTGATATTCTGTTTCTAGCCGAAACAAAGATTGACAGTACTGTCTCTTCGCACTTGGTTTCACACCCAGGATTTCGCACCATTCGCAAAGATCGTAAGAAGGGGGCTGGAGGTCTGCTTGCCTACATCAGGAATGACCTCTCGGCATATCGACGCTTAAAACTTGAAAGTAGCAATATTGAATCCATCTGTTTGGATGTCAAGGGCTCCAATAACAGTCGCTTTATAGTGTGTGGTTGTTACAGAAGTCCAACTAAGTGCAAGGAATCTGACTTTCTCGCTTCCCTATCAACAGCTGCCGAAAATATGTATAACACCAGAAGGGAACTGCATTTACTTGGAGACTTCAATATGGACATGTATGAGAATAGAGACGAAAGCCGTTTTCCTGATACAAGGCTGGTTGACTTTTGTAATCGATTCAGTCTCTCAAACCGAATCGATAATCCGACAAGAGTAACTAAAACATCTAAAAGTCTCATCGATGTCTTGTTAACTAGTCATGCGGAACGTTATGCTACAAGTGGCTCTTTACACCTTGGACTGAGTGATCACGACTTAATCTTTACAGTGCGAAAAAATAAGAATTCAAGGCCAAAGCCGCGATTGATCGAGTTTAGGAGTATGAAGAATTTTAAATTGCCTGACTTTTTGGCTGACTTAAAAAGGGTCCCATGGTCTTCGGCCTACACATTCGACAATGCCGATGATGTATGGGCTCATTGGCGAGCACCTTTCAAAGATGTTCTTGACCAGCACGTGCCCCTAAAGAAAAAGTGGATTCGAGGCGACCAGTTGCCATGGATATCACCTGATCTGCTGCGTGAAATTTCGCACCGAAATAAATTATTCAAGCGCCACAAGCGAAATCCTACATCTACTTCTTGGGATGACTATAAGCGGCAATGTAACAAAGTTACGTCGCTAAAGCGCAATGCTGTGAAAAGGTTCTCCTGTGACACCTCCTTTGGTGCTAAACATCCGGGCGAATTTTGGAGGAAAATGAAGCCCCTTTTGCCAACTAGTTCAGGTAAAAACTCACAAGGCGTCATCCTCGTTGAGGACAGTGGCGTTGTTTCCGACCCTGGGCGTGTGGCCGAAGTCTTATCCAGCTAGGGCATAGATCTGACACTGACTACACTGACCATCCGAGTATAAGGGCAATAAGCAATGTTCGTTTCTCAAGCGAGTTTAATTACTCCCCAGTCAGTACTTCATATATCTGTAACATTTTAGATCACCTTAATCCGAGAAAGGCAGTTGGGGTAGACGGCATTTCACCACGAATCTTGCGTTTGGGATCCCCAGTACTTGCCGAAAAGGTGACTAATTTGATCAACTTCTGTATCCTGAATCGTTCATTGCCGTCTGAATGGAAGCAAGCGCGCCTTACTCCTGTCTTCAAACGGGGAGTTGACACAGACAAAGCAAACTACCGCCTTGTCTCAATATTAACACTGGACGAAAAAACGGATTTTCACATATAGCAAATGTGGAGCAAATGCATGGCAAATGCTACGTTTGTGCACATTTGCTTAGATTTGCTGAAAAGCAAAGATCACATTTGCCACAGTTTTTCCACCCATGGCAACGCTCGTAAATGCCACATCTGTTTTAAATTTGCTGTTGTGAGTAAAAGTACGGATAACATGGTATTTTTTGTGACATTTGAAGGGGTAGTAAACATGATATTAAACTAAAATTTTGCAAGTACTTTTCCTGAAGTTGTAAATTTGATCAAACTTTCATCATTGCACCTTTTTACAAGGTGAGTAAAAGCGAGCAAATATTAGTTTTTGTACCCGTTTGCTCGGAGCAGCAAATGTGTTCAAATATGAATTTTTTCAGAGATTGATCAGAATAGCAAATGTGGCCAAACGTGTAGTTTTGCAGGGTTTTGCTCAGGAAAGCAAATGTGTTCAAGGATGTATTTTTGTAGAAATTTGCTCGGGATATTAAATGTAACCAAATGTACGACTTTTTTCACATAATTGCTCTGCATACCAAATTCAGTCAAAGAACCAGGTTTTCATGCTTGTTTACGAAAGGAAATTTGACCATTTGCTCGGGTAGCCCTGTGATCAAAAAATAAAATTATGTTTTTGCTCACTGTAGCAAATGTGATAACAATATCATTTTTGCTTAAAGTAGCAAATGTGAACAATATACATGTAGCTTTTGGTCAAGATAACAGATGTGATCCAAAACATTAGTTTTGCTTATAATAGCAAAATGATTAAAATGTGATTTTACACCACTGTTCTTTAATTAGGCCAGAGGTGAATGCTTTTCCATCACTTTTTTTTCTCAAATTAGCAAATGTAATCAAAGAATCTGTTTGGCATTTTCCTTGAGATGGAAGATGACATACCCTTGAAACTCTGTTGATTGAATACTGCAACAACCATTTCAACAATAAAATAAATCAGGTTTAATTATCTAAACATATGCAATAAAATGTCTCATTCTCAATTTTGACTATTAATAATACAAGTGCACATTGAGAGGCAATTAAATAGCGAAACTTGGATGGACATACAGTATTTGCAGTATATTCATGAAGCTGTTTTATTGCCCTTTAGACAGTGCCTCCATACAATGGAACTCAAAGGTGAATTATTCCTTAGAAACTAATGCCGAAAATAATCCATTCTCATAATGCACCTGAAATACAAATGTTACATGCAAAAGAATGTAGGTAAGGTAAATAAGATGATAGAATTACTCAACGTTTTTCTTCAAATTCGTGGCCGAAACAGACACTGTACCCTGATGCAGAAATTAGTAACAACCTAATGCAATACAACTAGCAGCAAATTATTACTCATCTTAATAAATAATTGACTTGCGTGACAGTTAGTTCCTAATTATGATAGATATACAGGTATTTAAATCCTAAATTAATTTTAATTAGTTACATTGTTTAGTTCGGAGCAACGGTAATATAAGGTATATCAAAGGCCTCTGTCAATTATTAGTCATCTCTTTAAATTGTTGAAATTATTTTGCCTTTCTATACATGTAGTACTTTGGAAATGTAACCTGCAGAAGCGGTTTCATTTTGCCTCAAATACCATAGCTTTTGTTTTTGCCAATACAACAATTCATTTGGATGAATGCACATTTTGAATCCCAAAAGCATAACAAAATATCCCTTACGGCAGTAAACTTGGCAATGTTAAAGCCAACGGAGAAGTTAAGGCTGAGTTCAGATACCAAACATTTGATTGGGAATTAATAAAAACTTAGGCTGACCTTAGGACAACACAATAACTGCCATATAATACGCCCAAAGTATATGCACAGTATACTTCCATATAAGAAAAATTCAGTATCTAAATCGAACCTGCCTGAAAGTTGAAATAGCAGCTAGGAGAATGACTCAGCCATTTCACATTGATTCATATGCTACATTGTATTTTCATGTAATTGATTTAAGTTATTAGGTTTGGTATCTGAACTGCGCCCAATACTATTATCAAACAACTTACAGTAATGATGCACCAACCACAAACTGTGGTGAACATTTTGTTGAGCATAGTTTGAAAGCAAGTTCCTATAGTAGTGTACTTGAATCTAAGTTCTTGAAACACGTTTATCTACAGAACCAGATGGAAAATACTTCACAGTATGCTATAACAAATTAACTGCATGTTTAGACCTACTTTACAAGTCACATCGAACCATATAAGGCGTGCCATCCGCCAGTTCAAATGGAGAATACTACAAATTAAAATGCTATAACAAATTAACTGCATGATTACACCTACTTTAAAAGTGACACCGAACTGTATAAGAGTGCCACCAGCCAGTTCAGATGGAAAATACTAAAACTAGTATACTATCATCATCATCATCCCTTATTGACTATGACAAATTAACTGCATGGTTAGACCTACTTTAAAAGTTACATCAAACTGTATGAGGTGCGCCAGCCGCCAGTTCAGATGGAAAATACTACAAATTAGTGTACTACAATATGACAAATTAACTACATGGTTAGACCTACTTTACAAATTACATCGAACTGTATGAGGCGTGCCACCCGCCAGTTCAGATGGAAAATACTACAAATTAGTATACTATGACAAATTACCTGCATGGTTAGACCTACTTTAAAAGTTACATCGAACTGTATGAGGCGTGCCACCCGCCAGTTCAGATGGAAAATACTACAAATTAGTATACTATGACAAATTACCTGCATGGTTAGACCTACTTCAAAAGTTACATCGAACTGTATGAGGCGTGCCACCCGCCAGTTCAGATGGAAAATACTACAAATTAGTGTACTACAATATGACAAATTAACTACATGGTTAGACCTACTTTACAAATTACATCGAACTGTATGAGGCGCGCCACCCGCCAGTTCAGATGGAAAATACTACAAATTAGTATACTATGACAAATTACCTGCATGGTTAGACCTACTTTAAAAGTTACATCGAACTGTATGAGGCGTGCCACCCGCCAGTTCAGATGGAAAATACTACAAATTAGTGTACTACAATATGACAAATTAACTACATGGTTAGACCTACTTTACAAATTACATTGAACTGTATGAGGCATGCCACCCGCCAGTTCAGATGGAAAATACTACAAATTAGTATACTATGACAAATTACCTGCATGGTTAGACCTACTTTAAAAGTTACATCGAACTGTATGAGGTGCGCCAGCCGCCAGTTGAGATGGAAAATACTACAAATTAGTGTACTACAATATGACAAATTAACTACATGGTTAGACCTACTTTACAAATTACATCGAGCTGTATGAGGCGCGCCACCCGCCAGTTCAGATGGAAAATACTACAAATTAGTATACTATGACAAATTAACTACATGGTTAGACCTACTTTACAAATTACATCGAGCTGTATGAGGCGTGCCACCCGCCAGTTCAGATGGAAAATACTACAAATTAGTATACTATGACAAATTACCTGCATGGTTAGACCTACATGTACTTTAAAAGTTACATCGAACTGTATGAGGCGTGCCACCCGCCAGTTCAGATGGAAAATACTACAAATTAGTGTACTACAATATGACAAATTAACTACATGGTTAGACCTACTTTACAAATTACATCGAACTGTATGAGGCGTGCCACCCGCCAGTTCAGATGGAAAATACTACAAATTAGTATACTATGACAAATTAACTACATGGTTAGACCTACTTTACAAATTACGTCGAACTGTATGAGGCGTGCCACCCACCAGTTCAGATGGAAAATACTACAAATTATTATATTATGACAAATTAATTGCATGGTTAGACCTACTTTACAAATTACATCGAACTGTATGAGGCGTGCCACCCGCCAGTTCAGATGGAAAATACTACAAATTCGTATACTATGACAAATTAACTACATGGTTAGACCTACTTTACAAATTACGTCGAACTGTATGAGGCGTGCCACCCACCAGTTCAGATGGAAAATACTACAAATTATTATATTATGACAAATTAATTGCATGGTTAGACCTACTTTACAAGTTACATCGAACCGTATGAGGCGTGCCACCCGCCAGTTCTGATGGAAAATACTACAGATTTGTATACTATAACAAATTAACTGCATGTAATTGAGTGGTACTTATATTACACCCATCTTTCAATCATTGATGCCACGTGCAGATACGTCTATTAGAAAGATATCACTTAAACTCATGTTACTGCTTATGTTTGATGAATTTAGTATTGAAAGATCACTGACAATTTTCTCAGACTTAAAGGATTGTGAAACCTTTCTTGATTTTAGTCAAAAATTAGTGAGAACCGATTCCTTTATTAGCACAGGTAATCACTGATTGTTGCCCTGAACATTCGACTCTGCCATAATTACCGGATGCCTGAAAAAATTCACTTGACCCCAGTTCATGTCAAAAGATTAATTTCATACAGTGTATCCAGAATAACAATGACACTACTCTACCCAAGTATTGACATAAAGACATTAATTTGCAATTGCATCACAATTCACAATCAGTGGACTGTCTGTTTCTTGCACCTCACGAAATTCCCTTCAGCACTGCAGCTTGTGGTTGAGATAGCCCCTGGAAAATATTCACACCAGTCAATCAATCAATCAATCAATGCATAAGCTACATGTACATTTCAATGAATGATGTAACACACCACTTTGCCATTTATAAGCAATCCTCCAGTGTAAGTGAAACTGAATAATGAAGCTAAAGGAATTGCAAACTTATCTAGAAGCCCGTGACAGCCTCCCACAAGTGCCTCCCTTTCCAAATTGACCATTTTGTGCATGTAATAAAATCAATAATAGTTACTGAGCTTGAATTTCTCATGATTTTAAAATGGAATTAGTGTTTGATGGCTACAACTCAAAACAACTTTTGTATTTCATCTATAATTTGCTCTTTTTTCTTGGGTTCCTGGCCACAAAGCACTAAAAGCATTACGTGTGATTTTTACCATATCCAATTAAAGCAGTGGAGCAATCATACAGAAAACTGCTCATTAAAACAAAAGTTTTAATAAAAATTCTCCAGGATGTCCTTTTTGTGTTGTTACCGTATGAGCTACATGTAGACTAAGTACTTATCAAACAAAATTTGAGGTTTTATGGGGAGAAATTGAAAATATTGACAATATCAACTCTATCACAAAATGGTTGGTACAGTATATTTAGATAGCCAGCTCTCAACATGTACGTGTATGGTAGCTGTATAATCTTCCATGAGAAATGCTAGTAATGCATTGAATACTTTACCATAGAATACCCGACAAGATAATTGGATTTTGTTGTAAAGGCTCGCATACACCTGTACATGTACATGCAAACAAAATACACTGTACAAGTGACAAATAACATGTGAAAAGCTTTATATACGAATTGTCATAGGAAATAGTTACATGTATCCTTGCACAAGCAATGTGGTGTGCAGTAGCAAGGTTTGGTGGAATAAGGCTGCATATCCAGTTATTATTTCACTGTCTTCCCTGTATTCTGATTCGTTACAATTGTTTTTTATGGCTTGGTATAAAAGGCTTTATGTACTAAACACGTGACATTGTTTGGTCATGAGACACCAGTGAAGGTATACCATGTCATAGGAAAAACAAGTGACAAGTACACTGTAACAAGTGAGATACCTTTTTATATCATGTCATACATGTATGAAATAGTTACAGTGTATCCTTGCACAAGCAATGTGGTGTGCAGTGGCAAGGTTTGGTGAATAGCTTGGTACAAAAGGCTTCAGATATTAAACGTGTGACATTGTTTGGACATGAGACAACAGTGAAGGCATACGGTAACCATGTCAGGAAATTTGTATTCCACCAAACCTTGCCACTGCACACCACATCGTTTGTGAAAAGATATATGTTAACTATAGCATACCCGGGCCACTAATGTGTTCTAGGAACAGTATTGTTTGAAGAACGAGGCATATAAAAATAAGTGGCAAATAAGGGGCCGGGTACAATAGACTTCAGCTGTCACAGGGATGCAGAGATCCATATCATTCATACCCCTTTCCTTATCATTGGTATTGTTTTAAATGGCCTTAAATTAATAACGTGACCTGAAATTACTAAGGGAGTACATGTACGTCTGCAAAAGTAAAGACTGTCCTTGCAGAGGGAGGGATGTATGATGCGAATCTCAATTCAATGAATCAGCAGTCAAACGTGTTATGAAAAAGAAAGGATATTCTATACAAAATTTAAGGCATATACTTTCAGGTTATTATCAGTGAGGTGACCTACCGAAACTCCTTCGGCAATCTTTTGCTATTCGGCGCGCGCTTTAAGTCTTGAATCTTCCCGCTCTTTTGCTTAAATCCACATGTACCTGTTCGGCCATCCTTTGTTCCAAACGTTCGTTGAACTCCGTTTGCTTTAGGAAGAAGGTCTCTATTTCTGCCATTAATTCTTCATCGATTAATGCTGCTGGCGTTGGTCGTAACTCTTTCTCGAACACCGTCTCTGAACTCCCTGATCAGAATCCTGTACGTACAGCTGTATGATTCAACGGTTCCATGTCAAGCAGCTAGCGAAGTCTATTCTTGCTAGGTTTCTCTGGTCGCCTTGGAATTAGTGGGAATCGTGGACTTGAAATAGGCATAGAACATTCCAAAGACCAACCATTCAACATTCATGACACCGGCGTGTGTGTTTGTGGCGAACTACTACTAGGACTGGTTCCCGACGTTATGGCCTGAATGGTCGTTGCCCTTTCTTTCGGATTTCGTCGATTCTTACTGCCATTTCACCCGCACAAATGTCAAGGAATCGCCGTATAAAACCTTGGTCGTCCGAAAACGAAAACAAAGAGGAAAGAGCACATCGCCCGCGCGAATTTCAAACCGTCGATAACCAAATTTTCATTGTCACAAAACCTCGTTTCCAGGGTCTTTGCGGCGGGGTGATTCAAAATGGCGGACAATTGCCCCTCCGAAAAGATCCTGGGAACGAGGAAGACCCAAGCATTTTGTTTACCATTGATTGGTTTCGTTGTAGGACGTTGCCGCTGATGATACTCAAAAGCTTCCGAATACCAGTGCAGTTTTCGTTCAATAATATAACGGTTATGTAAAAATTGAAAGTTTGCCACTGCAGTAAAATGTGTAACAAATGTCATATGCACATTGCCTATGACAACAAAACGAAGATGATGTGAATCACCATATTTGCTCCGTGGTAAATATGAATATTTAAAGCAAGGAAATTTGCAAATTTACAACAAAGTCATAGTCCGGCAATTCATTCCTTTTTGCTCCCATTGCAAAAGAGAGTGAATAAAATGCAAATGTACGTATTTTGATCCTTTGGAAATCAGTTCAAACAATAATGCAAACTATTGGTTTTGCGACATATTTGCTTACATTTGCGGTTGAGGTCAAACTGCTATCTTTGCGGTGAAGCAAATTTGAGCAAATCTGTGGAAACATTAAAGATTTGCATAGCACGCAAATGCCAAGCAAATAATTACGTTTCCTTAACATTTGCACACAAATTCCTACAAAACAAACATTCAAGTTTGCGCAGGCTTTACCTGTCAAACCAAAGTTAAAGCAAATTTAGAGCCCTAAATTTGCCACATATTTGCTCAATTCGCAAACTCGAGTAAATCCATTTTTTCGTCCAGTGTAACTTCGCTATCTAAAGTGTTTGAGAAAGTTATTTACGACCAAACTTGGAATGCATTTCATAACGTTTTGTCTTCTAACTTATCTGGATTTATGAAAACTCACTCTTGCTGCACTGCATTGCTAAAAATGACGGAAGATTGGAGGAGCAGTATTGATAACTAGGAAGCTGTAGCGGCGGTCGCTGTGGACTTGAGCAAAGCGTTTGACGCCATAGACCATAGCCTTCTGCTCGCGAAGTTGAAGGCCTATGGCTTTTCTACACGTGCCTTGGAACTGATGTCCACCTACCTGCTAGGTCGTCAACAATGTGTCAGATTAGATGGCGTATGCTCTGACTTGAAAACAGTTAAATCTGGCGTTCCTCAAGGTTCACTATTGGGTCCGTTGTTGTTCAACATATTCATTAATGATTTGAATTTTTGTGTTCCTAATGTCTCATTGCGGCTGTACGCTGACGACACGACTGCCTACCTGTCAGATGTATCTCCCACCATTCTAGAATTTTCCTTCAACAAGGATCTCCAGGCTCTTTCGTCGTGGTTTGAGTCCAACTATTTAACAGTGAACTGTGCTAAGACTCAAGCATTATCTGTCGGACCCTGTGCCTATCATTATTCTTTATTTCTTAATAATGCTCAAATAGAATTTCTCCGATCTATTAACTGATTCTTGGAGTAGCTCTAGACAAGGACCTATCCTATAAAGAACACATATCAGATCAACTAAAGAAAGCCTATGCCAAGGCTTCTGCTCTGAGAAGAATAAGGCGTTTTCCTCCTCATGATGCAATGATAAAACTTTATAAAGCATTTATATTACCTCATCTCGAATACTGTGGTCCTTTGTCTGTAGGCATAGGTACGGGTCAACGCAAACGTCTCGAAGATGGCAACTGTTATATTTTGAGAACATTAATCGGGCACAACAAGTCAATGTCATACGACGAACTGCTCACTGCGGCTAGCATGACATCTTTATATTGTAGGCGCTTACATCAGGCGTTAATACTTCTTTTTAAATGTCTAAATAGTACGGGTCTTACATATATTGCTAGCCTTTTTAAATACAGGCATACACCGTATAGGCTAAGAGGCGAGGGCTTGAATTTGGAATTACCTAAATTTAATTGTAAATTTAAGAAGAATTCTGTCACTTATTCATTAACTAAGTTATGGAACAGTTTGCCTTCTCATGTGCGTCTTTCAAGTGATTCTAGTGACTTCAGAAGGAAATTGCAGGATTGCAGTTTTTTAGAACGTGTCTTATAGTGTACAATCGTAGCTTTTAACTGCTTTTAGAACGAGTTTTAGAGTTTTCCAAGTCACGTTTTTAGTATGTGTCTTTTTATTGTTTTTAGAATTGAATTGTATTATATGGCTGTAATTATTATAGATTTTATTTATACACGTTCGTATTTTGAACGAGTTTTATAGCTCTTTGACGTAACGTGTTAAAATAAATGATTGATTGATTGATTGATGATGATGATGACGGTGATGACAATGACGACAACAGCGACGATGAGGACAATTATAGAGATGATGAGGATGACGATGATAACGATGATGATGATGATGATGACGATTATGATGGTGATGATAATGACAACGACTACGATGGTGACAGCGACGAGGATGATGATGATAACGACAACGATGACGACAGCGGTGGCGAAGTCCAGGATAACAATGATGATAGAGGTGTTGACGGTGATGACCACAACAACATCGACGGTGGCGAAGGTGACCATGAAGATGATGAGGATGATGATGACATCGCGAATTTTCATTTTGATGGGGAGGAATTGAAAGTGGAGAACAAGACTATTTTAAAACTAAAAGCTTACTTTGTAATCTTCATTGTCAGGATTTTCTTCTTTGCTCAAGCATTGATCCATGAATCTCCACAAGAGGGAAAAAAACTATGAAAAATCCGGCTTGAAAATTCATTTAAAATTATTGCATAATTATGAAGAAAAAGCAGGCATAAAGAAAAAGCGATGAAAGGAAACGCTATTTTCCAAAATCATCAAAGTCTTGTGTAAGATCTCACCTCTTAATTAATTGGCTTTGTCATTATTAGAACGACGAGTTTTTGGCGATTTAAGTCTTAATTTCGGTACACCAGAACGATTTGATTGAGGGACTTTTTCTAGGAAAACGACACAGCTACTGAGAGCGGGATTTCTGAAGTTTTTAAAAATATAGGAAATAATAAACAATGCAAATTTGTAAGGTCAATTTTGAGTATTGGAATTCCAAACCTGTGATTCATTCATGAGGGTGCCAAACTCACGCACTCTCTTACCGCAGCAGCAACTTCTGAGTATTTTATTTTAAGCCAAAGGCATTCATTTGTGCAAAGTGACCTTTGGGAGATGATGCAGCTCTCACCAATTACAAGAATAAAATAGCAAATTGTTGTAACATGTCAATTTTATCATTTCATTGCACTTGAAGCTTAATGACTTTGGTTGAGTGCGAGGATTTCTCCTCTCAGCTCTGATGACGAGTCTTGAAAACGCGCGTTCCGATGCGAGCTCTGACCATCGTAATTTTCGTAATTCTGTTCTAAATGGAACGGTTTACCACTTCTATTTTCAAGAAGTTACTTAATTTTTAGCAGCATCTGCTCCCTTGTACCAGCTATAAATAGCACATTTAGCCAGTCATCATCTAGACTGCTCGCAGTCCCTTCTGAGTTAGTCGAACCGCCCACTTTGGTCACGCAATGGAGGCGAAGGGGAGGCTGGTGATTGAGCAAAGATATATTGCTTAATTACCATTATCCCGTCGGCTCGCTTGCGTGACCAAAGTGGGTGGTTCGACTAACTCAGAAGGGACTGCGAGCAGTCTAGTCATCATCATCTTTCCCTCCGATAATGATTATCATCAACAGCACAACATTATCATCATCATCATCATCATCATCATCATCATTATCATTATCATCATCATCATTATCATCGTCGTCGTCGTTTATGTGCCTCTCGTAATGCTACAGCCTTGATGTTGTGGGGAGGACCTCTTAGGGCAAATTTCCACGGTGCGATTTTGGCGCATACGACAAGCCTACGACAGGCCTACGACATGACTTACGACTGTCACAGCGTTTTAAAACATGTTTTAAGATGCTACCACATTTTCTCTGAGGTACACGACAATCGTAAAGGATTTGTAAGCCTGTCTTAAGCATGTTGCATGCAACAAAAATCGCACCGTGTAAATCGGCCCATCGAGTGTTTAAAGACATGGTTACACTTTGCAATTTTTCTAGCAACTTCTCTCCCAGTTTTTTTGCTACAAAGGTTCCCATATTGCGGAGCAATTTTCTCGACGAGTTGTACACTGGGCAACGTTTCTTGCGAATTGTATCCTTTTTGATGATGACATGACGCCGAGGGAACACTTTCATTCGCTGTTACACTACGCAATACTCCAAAATGTGTTGCAACTTTGTGGAAAGTAGAAATCAAGTCTACTTTTTGCAACGCTTTGTACAAGTTGTCTTGCAACGTTTTTAGACGTTGTAAGGTACTGGTATGTTACATTGGAATTTAGTATATATTAAAACAGGGGATAGCGTTGAAGGCACGCTCTGTTTGGCTACTCAGTCTCCGAATATCCTTTGTTAGTATATACTAAAACAGTGGATAGCGTTGAACTCGCGCGCTGATTGGCTCGTCAAACTCCGGATATCCCGCGCTATTTACCTCCGAGCAACTCAGGAAAAAATGGCGTCCCGATTTGCATCCGTGACAAGTGAAGAAAACATCCAAATTAATTTTTTGTGGTGTATATTATCTCACTGTTTTAGTATATATTAAAACAACTATTCACCTCAGTGTCGGTGGCTAGTGTTGGATATTTACCTCGCCGCTTCGCGGCACTGTAAATATCCACCGCTAGCCACCTCCACTTCGGTGAATAGTTAACTATTCACCTCCGAGCAATTCGCGTAAGATTTGCACTCGAAAATCTTGTAATTGTTGCAGGACTAAATGAGTTAAAATCATCTTTTTGTGCTATTTTATCTCACTGTTTTAGTAAATATTAAAACAACTATTTACCTCAGTGTAGGTGGCTAGTGGTGGATAGTTGTCAATTATCTCGCCATGGCGTTGCGAGACAAGTTGCAAAAAAAAAATGCACAGTGTAAAAGCGCCTTAATTAAGGGTTTACTTAATGTCCCCATTAACCCTTTAACTCCCAGTGGCTACTTACAGATTTTACTCTGTCTAACGCCAGACGATTTTATTCGTAAATGCTCCCCTCCTACCCCTCTCAGGACTTAAAGGGTTAAGAGATCCCACCTTGAATGACACCAATTAAAAAAAAAAATGATTGCGCTCCTTATATTCGGCTTGGCCAGTTATCTAACCCTAAACCCTAACAGTTCACAATAATAATGATTAAATCAAAATTAGGCACAAAATCTAAAGAAAAAAGAGAGGGAGTTCCAGAGCACTAAAAATTGTGTTTTGTCGCGTTCTGACCTGTTTGAAAGTAATGGTGAACTTTATTAACTTAAATGTCAAATGTACTTAGCGCTGGGTTGCTACATGGAGACACTGCACATAAATAAATTAAATCATAGTACAAACAGAAGCAATAAAATAACTCCAAATATGACGCAGAAACCGGGAATCGAACCCGGGCCACAATGGTGGGAGCCGAATGCTCTAACCATTGCACCATCTCTGCTCAGTCAAATACTACAGTAACCCTATACACCTTATTCCAAAATGGCTGTCATTGTAGTAGTCTTTTGTTTCCATGCAAATTGGCCCTTATGGCCTCGTTCAAGGTTAAATATTCTTTTGAATTTTCTGTTTGAAAGCGAGGCCATAGGGGCCAATTTGCATGGAAACAAAACAATACTAAAATGGCGGCCATTTTGGAATAAGGTGAATAATAAAGCCATAGCCATAGTAACATCTCGAGACATGATGTCAGTATTTTTAAAGGAGGGCCGTGTTTTGTCGAATGACTAGAATAATTGTGGCAGAGATCTTAGCCAACACTGAAAAGCGTTTGAATAAATAGATAATAAAGATATAGTATATGTCCTATCCCTTTCTCACCTTTTGTGGCTCATAATAGCAAGCAGTACTTTCTATTCGGCTTGCATGGCAGCGTCCGGTACTTTTTCGTTCCTTTTGTTCACGAGTACGTCTCTCTTGTTTGTCAGATGAACGCAAACGAGTCACTGCATCAAGGTGACATCCTGTGTCGGCTAAATGAAGTGCAATGTTCTGCAACGAAAGTAGATTTTATTCATCATTATTGTTCAAAAGCCGATTAACTTATCCAGGATTATCGATTTGCTCATTTTTGTGTTTCGAGATTTACTTCCTCCAATGTAAAATGTTGCCGAATATCAGCGCTGAACACTTGTGGGAGTAGAGAAATAAACTCCTTAGTTTCAATCTAAAGTTAGTGTTAAACGGATTTTAAACAACCGGGGCAATGTTGTGAAGTAGGACGTCTCTTTCCATGGGCCCAATTTGATTTCTTTTTTCGTTTTGTGAACATACAATTAAATGTCGTGGAAGCAGGACAAATCATATACGTATGGAAATTCAGAATACTGCGACTAATCCATCGAGATCTTTGTTATTCCCTTGCTTCCCTGTGAACTCTATATATAGCAAAATAACAGAGCCTGTGCCACACGATTTCGCTTGCTTTTGGCGTGTGGCATCTCGTGATTCTCAAATAGAGATTTTGCTCGAAGATTGGCCAATCACAACAGAGAGAGGGACAAAAAGCAACCAATCACAAGCCGAGTCAAATGCCTTTCTTATTACTGGATTAACAGATCGATTGAGAATGTTGTATGATGACACCAGAACGTATTTTCTTATAGCTAGTTTTTATTTGTTCCTGCTTTTAAAATCACTTATAATTGAACGATTTTCGTAAATGAAAGTCACCACGATTACATAACTTAAGGTACGGAAAAGGGTTTTAATAAAGAGAAAAATGAATAAATATTAAAGTAGAAAAGAAAACATACAGCTGTCAGCTGGATAGCAAGTCAGACAGATCAAGCCAATATTTGATTTGATTTGCGTTAATTGGTGCTCCAATGCTAGAACGACCAGTAGATGTCGAGTTATTTGGGCTTACGGTGGTCTTTAATGAACAACACGTGTTTACTTCAAGCCGCCATTTAACTAACTTTAACAATACTTCATGTAGCTAACACAACATCTCCTCCCCCCCCCCCCCCCTCTCAAAAGTGTAAGAGTATCTAGGGAAACGAACAGAGCATGTCAGAAGTCTGACAAATGATCTGCGTAATCTTATAATTAACATAATGAAATCTCAAGCTAAACCCAGATTCTCTCTTACTTTCAACGATTGTCTTATAATTCTCTTGGGTCTAGTGGCAAGAATGGGTGTTACAGGGGGTATTTGAATGTCTCCTTTAGTAACAGGAGTGTCCTCCGAACAGGTGTTGCTACTTTGTCTTCTGTAGGAACTTGGCTCACCATTGGTGTCGGCTGCTCATGTTGCTCCTGCTGATTTGGCAGTGGAGTAAGGTGAACACGGTTTCTTGTTATCGTGCTGGTCGGTGTCGATGCTGCTTCAATGACTTTTCCTAACCGCTGAAGGTCCTTGACGAAAACTTCAGTACCCAGTCCAATTGGCCGTTCCGAAATTCAGCAGGGAACTGGGGCGAGTTTCAAATTTTAACTAATCGATGAACTGACACCACCACATGAAAGATCATGTTAAGATTGGTCATTTGACCAGGTATGATGCTTTATGGGTGAACGGAGACCAAGTAATGAACCTTGAAATACGGTTCAAAATCCATACAAAAGTCTCTAATTTTGACAAAGCGTCTCCCAAAACCACATAAACTCAATTTTTTTTTATCAGCTTAGTGACAACTGTAAGATCCCGTCATGTACCTACAATTTGAAAGATGCTGCGATGAAAATCGCTATGTTTGCCCATTTTAAAGATTATCACGGAAATCATAAAATTTTTAAGAGTTTATATGGTTTTGGGGGACGCTGTATCAAAATTAGAGACGCCTGTATGGATTTTGAACCATATTTCAAGGTCCATAACTTGGTTTCTATTCGCCCTAAAAGCACCATACTTGGCCAAATGACCAATCTCAACATGATCTTTTATGTGGTAGTGTCAGTTTATCGATTAGTTAAAATTTGAAACTCGCCCCAGTTTCCTGCTGAGTTTCGGAAAGGTCAATTGAAGGCAAGGGCTTGGCCTTGTGCCTGGTGTTGAACACCGTTTCCTGCTTCAATTTGCTCATGCTCTCTCTTGTACGCAGGTTATCCAGGTCAGGCCACTGCGGGTTCAGCTGAGTGTGGAATAATGAAACCCTGTTCTTAATCTGACTTCCCATCAGCAACTGGGCAGGGGAGAACTTGCATGCTAGTGGTGTTGATCGGTAAGCGAGTAATGCTTTAGCAGGGTCTTTTTCCTTTGTTAGAAGATTCTTCACAGTTCTAACTCCCCGCTCAACTTCTCCATTTGATTGGGGAAATCTAGGGTTACTTGTGCTATGCTTGAATCCCCATTCATTAGCAAAGTAGGAGAATTCTGCACTGTCAAACTGAGGACCATTGTCAGATAGCACTTGCTCTGGGATCCCATGCCTTGCAAATATAGACTTAAGTGCCCTAATGACCTCACTTGACTTTGTGGTCGTCTGCATAGCTGCTACTTCAACGTACCTTGAGAAGTAGTCTATAACGATAAGGTAATTAACACCTTTCAGCTCAAAGAGGTCTGTGGCTACGACTTGCCAGGGACGGTCGGGTAAGGGTGTCGTGATAAGCGGTTCAGACTTGTTTTTTCTCTGGAGAGCGCAAACTCTGCATTGTTGCACCGGATCCTAGATTTCTCGGGTGAGTCCTGGCCACCGAACAGAGTTCTTGGCCCGCTCACGGCACTTAGCGATCCCTTGATGGCCTTCGTGGATCTTGTCAAGTATCTCGAGACGCATGGAGGAAGGATTACGATCCTGGATGCTTTGAGCAGAATGTTCTGCACCACAGACAGTTCACCCCTACTTGACCAATAGGGTTTCATTGCATCGTTTGATGATTACTTGTCATGCCTGCAAACAGGATCCTCTTCCTGTGCTTCCATGATCTGCTGTAATCGTGTGTCTGAGGCAGGTAGGGATGAGATCACGCTTCCAATGTGTGCGTGCATTTCGTCATCGTCAATTGTTGACTTCGCTATTTGGTTTCGCCTTTGGAGTCTTGAAAGCGCATCAGCTATGTAAATCTTCTTTCCGGGGCCATGCTTGATCTCCTTGAATGGAATCTCATCAGTCGCATTCTAAATCTTTGGATTCTCGGAGGAAGTTGATCCAGTGTGTGAGTACTCAGGAGTTGCACCAGGGGTTTATGGTCTGTTTCCACAGAGATTGATTTTCCCACCATGTACTCCCAGGATCGTTCGCATGCCCAAGTGAGCGCTAAGGCTTCTTTTTTGATCTGTGAAGATCTGATTTCGGTGGGAGACATCGCTCGCGACATGAATGAGACTGGCCGCCAGGAGTCATCAGGTTGGAGTTGGAGAAGTACCCCTCCTAGGCCAACGGACGAAGCATGGGTTGTCACTTTGGTTTCCTTGTTTGGATCGTACAGAGCCAGCACTGGAGCTTACGTGAGGTGAGATTTGATCTGCTCAAATACTTTTTTGCTGCTCCCTTCCCCATGTCCATTGGTTTCCTTTTTGAAGAAGGTCTCTGATGGTCTTTGTCTTGTCAGCGAGGTGCTCGGAAAACTTGCTTAGTTGGTTCACCATGCCAAGAAATGTTCTCACTTCTTGCACGTTTTGACGTGGCGGTAGGTGTGCAATTGCCTGTAGGTTTTCAGGATCTACCTCAATTCCACTGAAGCTTACAACGTGTTCGAGGAACTTGACTCTATCTGTGCTGAACTGGCATTTGTTCAAGTTGAGTTTCACGCCAGCTTCGACCAGACGCTTAAGGACAGCTTCTAACCTCTGATCGTGCTCAGTCTGGTCTTTGCCATGGACTAAAACGTCGTCTATGTTGCACTCCACGCCATCCAATCCCTGGAGGATAAGATTCATATTCTTCTGGAATTTCTCAGAACCAGAACTGATTCCGAAGGGCAGCACATTGAAACAAAAACGGCCCCATGGGGTGATGAACGTTGTCAGCGGTCTTGATTCCCACGCTAGCTTTATTTGCCAGAATCCTGAGTTTGCGTCAAGTTTAGAGAACACTCTAGAGCCTGCCAATCTTCCGAGTGTTGTATCTACTGCAGGAAGTGGGTGGTTTTCCCTCTTGACGTACTCATTTAGCTTGCTTAGGTCGACGCAGACTCTGACCTCGCCATTACTTTTCGGGATCACCACCATGGGGGCGCACCAATCAGTGGGTTGGTCCACTATGGATATGACGCCTGCCTTCAGCATCCTGTGTAACTCTTGTTTTGTTTTCTGATACAAGGGGAAGGGTACCTTCCTTGGGACTGACACTTGGAAAGGTCTGGCATCTTCTTTGAGTGTGATGCAGTAACTGTCCTTCATGACACCTAGTCCTTCAAACAATTTGGGGTACTTGTCTGCTACTTTACTCTTGTAGTCATCACTGCTCAGGCTGTCAAGTCTGGTTATCAGCGTTAGTAGTTCAGCTGGCTGTCTTCCTAGCAAAGGTCGTTCCTAATTTTCTATGAGATACACTTGCTCCTTAGCAATCTTATCATGCACTTGTAAGTTTGCTATAAACGTCCCTAAACAGTTCAATTTCTGTTTACATGGACCCATCAGTAGCCTGGTGGTCCTGCTAAGTGATGGAGCTGGTTGCAAACTGTGATACAGGGTAGGTGGAATTACTGTTACATCTGCACCGGTATCCACTTTAAATTCTGCTAGCATTTCATTCAGTGAAAGTTTAACTTTCCATGAATCTCCTGTACTTCCTCGGACGGCAGATAGTTCAGTGAGTTCACCTAGGAAAAACTCTTCTTCTTCTTTTTCTTGTCTCCCCGGAAAATGCACGTCACCCACTCCCTTGTCTAGTTGAGCGGATCTGCAGGCCTTTGCCCAATGTCCTACTTTGGAGCACTTTGATTCTCTGGCTGGACATAGTTTCTTTGGATGTGGTTGGCCCAGGCACCTTGAACATTGTGTTTCAGGAGTTTTCCCATGTTTAGAATTGGGTGGTTTCTTTTTCTTCTTTAAATCCTCTTTAGAATCTTTCCCCTTTCCTTTGCACAAACGGTCAACATTAGCTGGTGGTGGGTCAGATTTGGTTTCCTGTAGGAACTTTTGCTGCTTTTTAACTGTCTCCGACTGCCTGGTTTTCGTGATTGCTTTCTCTAATGTCAGCTTAGAATCCAGTTGCAGTTGTTCAGAGAGCTTCTTGTCTTTTATCCCTACCACGATTCTATCTCGGGTGAGATCGTCCCTTAGAGTTCCAAATTTGCGGTATTCAGCAAGACAATACAAATCCGTAATAAAGTTATCAACTGACTCGCCATCTTGTTGACTTCTCAGGTTGAACTTAGCTCGTTCAAATATTACGTTTCTCTTTACCACGAAATGAGCTTCAAACTTGCCTTTAACCACGCTGTACTGCTTTGCTTCTTCAGTTGTTAGTCCGAATGACACTACGATGTCATCAGCTTCTTCGCCCATCGAATAAATCAAAGTGTTCACTTGGCTCTCGCCGTCGCCTATTTCCCTTTCGTAAACGGTCGTTGCCATTTGAAACGGTCGTTGCCATTTCTCAGAACGGTCGTTGCCATTTGAAACGGTTGATGCCATTTCTTAGCTCTGAATTACACTCATTAGGTCTGATAACTCAAAAGGTTGCGGTTGCTGGGAGTTGTGTCTCGCTGGTCATATGAGTTAGGGTTCGGGTTAAGGTTCTGTTTATGGTGAGGGCTAAGAACTCGAGTTCGAGTCTTGAAATTTTCGGACTCTTTTTTTCGTCCAGTTTTTCTTTTATAAATGTTTTTTTTTTTCCTTTTTTGTCTTAATTTTTGTTTTTCTTAGTTTGTTTCTTTTAATTTTCTTTGAAGTGAAGTGTGCAGTCGACCGTTATAAATGCCATCGACCGTTTCAAATGGCAACGACCGTTCTGAGAAATGGTAACGACCGTTTACGAAAGGGAAATTTGCCTCGCCGTCCTTTTGGTCGAGTCCAGTTGCTTTTCGAAATCGTTCGAAACGCTTGATCCAGTGGGACCATTCTTCGGGTTTGAAGTTGAACTTTTCAGGTGATGGAACTTGATAACTCGCCATGGATATCTGTAGAATCACGGGCTGCTTTACAGCTGCAGAGACTTGTGGTTGCGCGGCTGGTTGTGAAGGATGAGCGCCTTCGTTCGACTCTTCAACTACTTCAGGTTGTTCAGCTTGAATTCCGGCTTCGTGTTGACCTTGGTCTGACATATGTCTGTTTTGCTTGATTCTCTTTTAGTTTAAAGGCTACTGCGAGCGCTCCCGCTGCCACCATGTCGGGTTATTTGGGCTTATGGTGGTCTTCAATGAACGACACGTGTTTACTTCAAGACGCCATTTTACTAATTTTAACAATACTTCATGTAAGCTAACACAACACTAGGCACTTATGTAAAGTTCTTTTCCTTTCCTTTCCTCTCCTTTCCTTTCCGGATCAAAACTGTCAGTCGAGTAAAAGTTTAAAATATCAGGTTGTTTCTTCTCCAACTTAACATATTATAGAATTAGAATAACACCAGATGGAGAGCAAACAGATTCACTTTCTTGCTACTCAAATCACATTTAGAAAAGAACCTACAACCAGCAAAAGAAAAAGCTATTCAAAATTGAGAAATCATCCTTTTAAGAAATGAAGAAATTATAGTAAATAAAATTAAGCCATGGTACATAATTTTAAAATGATATGGTTATGTGAAACCTTAACTACAAAATTAAAGACACCATTAGTAGACAAAAAAAGGTGCCAAAAATGAGTCATAGATGGAAGGAAAATGAATTTTTATGTCTATGGTAATACGTGCTTGAAAATAGATAGCTTTGTTATAATTTTCAAATAAGACCTTGTCTGGTTATGTGCAGTTTACTGTAAAACCCTTCACAAACTTCGTTTTAAACATATAACAATTACACTTGGCTTTGAATAGTCAACTTGCTTGCTTTCTCAGCAAGAAATTTGATGTCTCAGGCGGCCTAGTTCAGAGTGGTTTTTTTTTTTTTTAATTTTACAAGCACTAAAATACACTTTACAGATTTTCAGATCAAAACACTTGAGTTGACTAACAGTTAGTTAACAACACCAAAATATGCCACTAGAGAAACCTATACCATTTTTTTACAAAAGCAGTTTGGGGGTTTGTCATGACCGAAATATATTTTTCCACTCTTAATATTTCATGAACAGAATTAATATAGTCTGAAAATTGAAACTTTATATTTCCTCAAGCGCATTACTATACATTTTTGCCATCAGAGAATAACTAGTGGGTTGCTTCTTTTAACAAAGGCTCTGCCTTTATCACTAAGAAATCAAGTAATTTCTTTAAATTTGATTTCACGTATTTGTACCACATCATTTTTGTTGAAATTTTTAACCCTAACGAATGTTGTTAATTGCTCTTTTTCTTGTTTTAAAGCATGTTTGTATCTATTCATACGTCTCCTTCCAACATCGCTGTCATTTATGTCAATATGTACATGTTTCACCGTTTATCATCCCACACTTAGCCAGCACAAATCATTAGCCAAATATTGAGCAAAGTTTTGAGTTTTCTATCAAACATTCTACTTGAAACTTTGTTGGACGTATCAAATGCTGGATTTTTTGGACGTTTGAGAGCCACCTCAACCATTTGACTCACGGGATTGATCAGTATGTCAATTCTCCACTCAATTTCATTACGCTGTCAGGCATACAAGTATTGAGAATGAACATTTTATCAGCTGAAGTGTATGATCCTTATAGAGCGCCAAATTCTCATGACCAGCTAACGAAAAAATCTATGGAAGTAGTTAGGAGATTTAGTTTTAGATCAAGGGAGTCAAAGAGTTAATGTTTTTAGACAATCAACAAGCAATTAGAAGTTAGCTCCAAGTACATCTTCCCCATGCAACGAAATGATGTTCAATACTATTAATACGCTCAGTCAGCACTGGTTTCAGCTACCAACCCTAGTAACATACGCAAAATCAATAACGTTTAATTCGATCATTAATACGTTTGTTAGGTCAGTGTAGACACTAATAAACTACAATTCAATGGCTCAGCGTCGCCAATGAAAACTACTCTTACGCTGCGCGTCCAACATATCCAAATATTGGCAGCCGTTACATTCAGTAGCCAGTGCGTTTGTTTGATTCAACAGAGTCGACTACAGCGCTTTGTCAAAGTGTGATGGATGATAATGATGATGACCTGAAACAGTAATCTCTTTGTTTGTAAGGTACTCGATGACTTGTAAGCGGAAAACAGGTTAAGAAGTTGAGAATTTTAATTGCGGTTATGATGTCGAAATGGCAAACCCTTCAGATCTGCAGGTGAACTTGGCTTTGTGTTTTATTTCGCCCGATTTTTTTGAAAACTTCAAGATGAGTGTAATGAGATTTCACTGAGAGATGCTCGTGACTAGGAAATGTTACGATCAATCGAGATTGAACTCTCCAAAGGTAAATCGAGGTTCTAAAATGAGAGGGACTCGGAGTATAGCCTTAGTTTCTTAAAGGCAGTAAAACTGAATGAAGAACCTTTTTTGGCAGACAAAATGAAAGCGTTTTCCAATGGAGATTTAAAAAAAAAAAAATAGTGTGAGCCTGTACAGTCAAGTACATGGTGAGTCCTGTAAGGGCAATCAATGTATGCAAGCAATATATAGCAAGATCCGGCCATTGTGCAAAAGTCATAAAAGTGCTGATTAAGCTGGCCGTATCGAAGGAGAACTCTCTGGTATCAAATTTCCGCAAACGAATGGAATCATTGCGTGAATTGTGCATCCTTTGAGAGCTTCCTCGGCGCTAACACAACAACAATTAAATCTTTCTGGTATTGCAATTAAAAGACACCGTGTGATTTTGTTGCACACAAAAAGTAATGCTGTTGCTATGCTATAAAACCCTTAAGAGTAGAGGAAAATGACGGAGGCCTTTTTGAAAGGCATTCAAACACTTGAAACTTTATGTATGTAAATAACGATTCGTCGTCATTCTATAAGCCAGAGTGCTATTACAACGATTAGTATTGAAAGAAGGGATCATGGCCAGAAGAAACGTTAGTATGTGCGTGTTCCTAACAGCAATATTGATGCTAACACTGACTCCCATTCAGAGTGAGGCCTTTATTAGTCCTTTCCAAAGCGGGAAAGGAGCTGTGGACTTTAGGGTAAGCTAAAGCTAAAAAAGGATCTTGTTAATCAAGCTCAAAGATTACGATTTTTGTTTAAAAACAACCTGAACATTGAGATTCCGGTTATTTAACAATTATTCGCCGAAAGCGAAGTGATTATCGGTGAATATTCAGCGAGACGGAGTCCAGGTGAATATTCAGCGATAATCACTGAGCCTGAGGCGAATAATTGTTTTAGTATAAATACACAGGTGACTATTTCAAAAAAGAGAAAAAAATAACATTTCAACGCGAAAATCATCTTCACTTACAGTGGCAAAACAACTACTGGCAGCCAATGAGAGCGCGCGATTTTGTATAATCACCTGTCTATTTATACTAATTATCGTTACAAACAAATGCTGCTAGTAAGCTTGACATCAGAAGAGAGACCTGCATGGAAAATAGTGGTAGCTTGCAAAGACCGTGTCATTTTATTGAAAGTATATTGGACATTGGACCATCTTTAGCAGAGAGGGTAATACTACAAAAATGCCGCAACCTTTGAAAACATCATGCTATCTTGTAGAACTTTTATCATCTCGCCGATAACGGAAGAAAATTTATTTTTATTTTCATCCATACCAACGTTAATTATTTTGTATAGTCTTATTTGTGCGTTGTCTATACTACATTTCAAAATTCTCCTACTACCATAATAATTTTGGATCATTTATGCTTTCAAACGATTGCTCTTTTAAGAGCCTCTATTTCTCTTCGCGTTTGCATAGCAAGCGCTTTAGTATAGATGAAAGGAATATATCAAATGTTGTAGATTCTTTCGGCAGCGTACGGATAAAAGTTGATTGTATTGAACAACTTTGACACAGACGATCAATTTAAAGCATAAGTGTTGCGTAAACTCCTACCCAGATTGGGTTTCCTTTTATCATTCATTTAAAGTCACATAAAATAAAGTGCGACGCGACCATATTTAACGTCGATAACTCGTAACAGTAATTCAACTGACAAACCCGAGGTCGAAGGAGCGCTCATTTTACTCCCCGCACTCTCCATCAGTGGACCATCTTATGGGTATTTAAAGCTACTTAAGCTACACAGCTATTTATTTGTTCATTCATTTTAGTATTTATTTCACAGTTTTGTTCCTGTCTTCGCAAACTATGCTTGCAAAAAGGAAACAGTTTATACCATCTCTCGACCTACCCAACCATAAAACCGGCTTTAACAGGCCATAAGGAAGCAAGAAGGAAAGAGAGTGAGGGCAATAAGATTGTATCACAGAAATTAAAAGAGGCCTTTACAACTGTACGCTGAGCGTGAATAGTAAAGAATGGTAAGAGATGTATGTACTGGGAGAGAATCATTCGTAGGGGTGAATGTTTAGCTCGAATCAATGCAAAGTCTTATTCTCTGTTAATGGAAAATAAAAATCATTGGCAATGAAAGAACCATTCGTCTCTCACATTTGATGATTAATTCTCCGTATTTTGACATGTAGCATAATTGGCTGGTGGAAGACACCAGTTGTTACTTGGTGTTACGGTGCACGAATTTATGCTAATTAGTATATGTCATATAATGATAGTATCATGGAGTCATGGTTTCATAGGTTATGCTATGTCATATAATGATAGTATCATAGGGTTCGTGGTGTCAATAGTTTCATGGTTTCATAGGGTTCATTGTGTCAATGGTTTCATGGGTTTCGTGGTGTCAATGGTTTTATGGTTTCATTGGGTTCGTGGCTTCCTGGTTTCATAGTTTCATGTGTTTCGTGGTTTCATAGGACTCGTGGTGTCAAAGGTTTCATGGTTTCATAGATTTCATGATGTCAATGGTTTTAAAGGATTCATGGTTTCATAGTTTTATAGGTTTTGTGGTGTCAAAGCTTTCGTGGTTTCATGTGTTTCGTGGTTTTTATGGTTTCATGGTTTCATAGGTTTCGTGGTGTCAATGGTTTCATGGTTTTATAGGTTTCGTGGTCTCACGGTTTCATAGTTTCACGTGTTTCGTGGTTTCATAGGTTTCGTGGTGTCAATGGTTTTAAGGCTTCATAGGTTTCACGGTGTCAATGGTTTCATAGTTTCAAAGGTTCGAGGTGTCAATGGTTTCAAGGTTTCATAGCTTTCGTGGTCTCAGTGGTTTCATGGTTTCATAGGTTTCGCGGTGTCAGTGGTTTCATGGTTTTACAGGTTTCGTGGTGTCAATGGCTTCAAGGTTTCTTGTTGTCAGTGGTTTCATGGTTTCACAGTTTCATGTGTTTCGTGGTTTCATAGGTTTCGTGATATCAATGGTTTCATGCTTTCATAGGTTTCGTGCTGTCAATGGTTTCATGCTTTCATAGGTTTCGTGCTGTCAATGGTTTCATGGTTTCATAGGTTTCGTGCTGTCAATGGTTCGATAGTTTCATAGCTTTCGCGATATCAATGGTTTCAAGGTTTCATAGCTTTCATGGCTTCTTGGTTTCATGGGTTTCGTGCATGGTGTCAATAGTTTCATTAATTTCATGGTGTCAATGGTTTCATGTTTTTATGGGTTTCATGGTTTGATAGGTTTCGTGGTGCCAATGGTGTTACAGTTTCATAGGTTTTGTGATTTCAATGGTTTCAAGGTTTTATAGGTTTAGTGGTGTCGACGGTTTCATGGTTCTGTGGTGTCAGTGGTTTCATGGTTTCCTAGGTTTCGTGTGTTTCGTGGTTTCATAGGTTTTGTGGTGTCAATGGTTTCATGGTTTCACAAGACCCCACAACCTTGTAAGCTTTAAATCCAATCGTGTGTAAATGAAGGTCTTATTGTGTGTAAAGGAAGGTGTTATGTTATGTTATGTTTCAAAGGTTTTGCGGTGTCAGTCCTGACGGAATCCTTAGCAAAACTCTTCAATTTCTTTTACCCAAAAAGTGCTTTTATCACCCCAAAAAGCATGCAAACACCGTCATTGTTTGCACTCTGAAGCCAATAAGAAGGCTAGAATTTCTGATGCCCTACGCGGGTAACGTGTAATGTTAAAGTTCCGAGAAAATAGCTGGTCTTGTAAGAGGAGCAACTATAAAAACAGCCAACCCGCGAACTGATGAGTTTTGTGTGGAAAACCGAAACCATGTCTTGCGTGATCACAAATTGGCGGTAACAGAACAGTCGCAAGACCGTTTAGGTAATTTAAAGGTATTACTAAAGTGAGATCTACCAAAGGAGCGGTGACCTACGTGCTCCAGGTTCAAAGACTAACATCGTTAGAAAAAACATGAACTTAAAAAATCATTGTTTAAAGATCGTTGTGAATCTGTCACAACACATTCCTGTATAATTAATGTAGCTTCAGTAGAAGCTGCAATATATTCTTCGAACTTTGGATCTGTAAATTCGTAAATCACTGTCCGTGAGAATTTAACATTCCGCCAAAACCATTAACGTGTTTGGCCCAGCGTGACAAAAATTTGCAGGAAACCGGGCGGAAACCATCACATTCCTTGACAAAATAAAATCGTCTTAGGTTCAGTTCCAGGGGAAAATAAAACAACCTTAAGACCTCCTTTAGCAATGAAGAAGTCTAGGGTTAATAGAGGTCAAAGAAAATGCTCTTGATCGAGAGGGCAAATCAAGCCGACCAGAATAATGAACGCAAAAAATCAATATGTGTTTGGAGGCCTCCCGGCATGAAACAAGCGGCAAAAATCATATTTGCTCAGTCAAAAAATAGAACCATCCAGAACATTATCGCCAGAGAAAAATATTTATTGGGACGAGAAGCATTTTAGCAAGAGATAAAAGTCGTCTATTGCCTACCGACACCCTCTTTACTCGCGGAATGCTTGCTCGAGGAATTTTCCTACTCACTGACATTTCAACAGCTTAACAGCCGAAATTAAATTATTTCAATTGTGCCAAAAGTGATCTGTTTCCGGCCCCGCCACTCTTTCACTTTAGAGTCTGCTCCAATTTTTGAGAGCCTGGAACAGGAGAGAGTCCTGCAAATGTATTGGTATTGACGAGTTTCGTGCGTTCCTGGTTCCTTATAAATCTGCTGTGTGCTTCTTCTATGAATCAATGAATTCATTAAATTCTTTGTGTCGGAAAGGAACTAGCAGAAAAATGCGTTGTTCAAGGTAACAAATAGCCTTCACTTGTGATTGTTTAGTGGTGCAAAGGGTTTGATCTAGTCTAACGTGTTGAGCGTGTTATTAATAATAGCAAGAAATGCGCTAGAGCATCCGGTCACTTTTTCACGGTGTTGTTGGACATATTTTTCAACTTACCTCAAAACCTCAAAGCAAAGACTAAAAGACATGCATGGCTTTTTGGAATATAAATGGCCTAATTCAATCGATTGAACTGGTATTGTTGGTCACAATTCGTAAGAAATGTTATCAATGTTAACGAGTTTTTACATTAAGAGGAAGTAGGGCTGCTGAACCCATTCATGTAATTATAATTGGTCGGTTGGACAGAATAGGTTATTAATATTTAGAGTACGCCTTCTGTTCTAAGCTTCTGTGTGACGTGGAATTTTCGGCGTCGGCAGGAGCCCGGTTGATGTGAGAGAGATCTGTCATGTGGGGTCTGTGTTGGAAAAGTAGACTACGAGTAGAGTAGAGTAGAGAAACGCGAGAGCGCGTGAAAATCCCCCCGCGTGAGAAAGGCGAGACGGGGCGTGATTTTCACGCGCGAGCGCGCGTTTCGCTCTCTCTACTAGCCGTGAGGAAAAACGGGGACTACTCGTGGTCTATGGAAAAGCAGTATCGAGTATCGGGGATGACGACTAGGGTTATGGGTACTGATCCGGGACCAGGGATTGTTTTTTCGTCCGTGCTTTTTTAAAATTAGTTCGGCAGTGTGTTGAGGTCTGCCGTAGTGTATCTTAGTTTTTGGTAACTTCTCAGTAGAAAACCAGCAATTATTTCACGTTATTGTAAAGTAAAATCGAGTGGGTTTTCCCTGCTGATTTTTTCTTACTCTCTATTGCAAACCCAAAAGCTGTAACGTAGAGGTCTCGATTATAAGACAGCTATGTCTTTATTTAATATTTTGTTGCATTATCATTTCTTCTCTCTCGTCTCTTTGTCGCCTTTTATGACCTTTTGTGTAAATACTCCTGCAGTGTTTATCATATCCAAGTCACGATTAATTGGTTAAGTTGTAGCCGGTCTATTCCGTCCTTAGCAAAACTAGGGCTAAGTACGAATGATTAACTGGTGGCAGGGGTAACCAAAATATTTTACCTCGGTGGATTACTCGAAAAAGTTAAAATATTGATCTCCGCTGTAAAAGACTACCTCTAAAAATCTCGTGATGAGGCCTCTCTATGGTGTTTAAGACTTTTTAGGCTCTGTAATTCTTAAAAGAATTACTAGAGCAGAAACGTCGCCAATATTGTAAATCAGTAACAGACTAATCTACATTTCCTTTCGTCCTCTGTTATTTTTGTGTGTCATGCCGATAGCATTTGCCAAAGGTCATCGTTTCAAAATTCTCTTTATGACCTTTTTTTCTTACACAGCGTTGCCTTGTTCATTGTGACGTTGGTGACATCTACGTGGTCGTTCGAAGTAAATGAAAGGACGCAGGAAATACTGAAGTTGGTCACCCATCAGTTCAACGAAAATGTGCGTCTTCAAGAAAGCGTGCCATCCCCGGAAATACGGCACCCGGATTGTGTTCCCGTATCTTCGCGACGTGGCTGGCAGAGCTATCTACAGTATCCGTTTATTCTCTGGGATCCCTTGGCTCAGTTCCCTCACCTGTTTGATACTCGGTCACTCTTGTGTCCTATATGTCTGGAGGACTCCGAGAAAGCGGCTTTGGAAACCACTTCATTGTTAAAGAGAAGGAATCATTGGTTTAATGGCCGTCTTAAACGATTTAATCCACGGATTGTTTTTCATACTAACACCTGCGTACTTCTTGTGAGCTGTATGTACCGCTGTTGTAAGGGCCATGAGATTTCGTCTTGTCACTCTTCTGTTTTGTCGACCTTTCCGGTCTCATATACTTTTCAACTCCTGTTTTGTTTGTTTCATAAATCTGGATTTACGAAAGATGCTCTTCTTCTTGTACAAAAACTTGTGGATGAGGGACTTGCTTTTAATCAAATTGAACGACTTTTTGAATCGCAATATCGTGATTGCTTTTCATCCATGGAATGTAAATTTTGGTGCGACTATCGATTAGAAAATCATCAAGGTGATCAGGACATAATGAAAGAGTTGCGGTTTTTTCCTTCTTTTTCTAATAACAATTTTCCTCATCCATCCAATGACCTATTAATAGATCTTTATGTGGCTGGATGTAGAATGCAAGAGGTCAAGTTTGCGCAGGCGATGTCCAGACAACCTGCGAGATGGATATCGTGTGACCATACGTTTAAAAGCGTTGCCAACATCGGATACAAAAGATCAAGTGATGGCAAATGGATTAGATTATATAATTCCGTGTTTTGCATTCTTAACGAAGATGGGAATGTTATTCAATGGCAGTTTACAAGATCTGAAAACTTCGATGAAGTATGTAAAATGTTTGCTGATTTGAATGAACGTTTTCAAGGTCAAAACTCTCGTCTTGAAGGTATTATGATAGATAACTGTTGTAAATGGAAAGAATCGTTTCGTCGCGTGTTTCCTGGTATCCCTGTTAAACTGGATTTGTTTCATGCCGTACAACGATTTGTTAAAACCATTCCTAAGCGAAGTCATTATCATCGGGCAATTTCTAGAGATTATGGATTGATTTTTCGTGATCCTAAAGACCTCGGGGAGAAACGAACAATGCCCACTCCTGAACCAAGTGTTATCCTGCATAACTTGGATCAATTTTTAACTAAATGGAAAGGCTCCACCCAAGAAGATAAACAGTTTATTACACAGAAAGGACAAAAAGCTTTAAGAAACATAAAAAGCCACATATTAAAGAGTTGCTTGAGCAACATCCCTGTTGGGTGCTGTACATCGGTCCAAGAGCGGATGCACAGAGAAATGAAAAAGATTTTGAGCGGTGTTGTTGGACATATTTTTCAACTTACCTCAAAACCTCAAAGCAAAGACTAAAAGACATGCATGGCTTTTTGGAATATAAATGGCCTAATTCAATCGATTGAACTGGTATTGTTGGTCACAATTCGTAAGAAATGTTATCAATGTTAACGAGTTTTTACATTAAGAGGAAGTAGGGCTGCTGAACCCATTCATGTAATTATAATTGGTCGGTTGGACAGAATAGGTTATTAATATTTAGAGTACGCTTTCTGTTCTAAGCTTCTGTGTGACGTGGAATTTTCGGCGTCGGCAGGAGCCCGGTTGATGTGAGAGAGATCTGTCATGTGGGGTCTGTGTTGGAAAAGTAGACTACGAGTAGAGTAGAGTAGAGAAACGCGAGAGCGCGTGAAAATCCCCCCGCGTGAGAAAGGCGAGACGGGGCGTGATTTTCACGCGCGAGCGCGCGTTTCGCTCTCTCTACTAGCCGTGAGGAAAAACGGGGACTACTCGTGGTCTATGGAAAAGCAGTATCGAGTATCGGGGATGACGACTAGGGTTATGGGTACTGATCCGGGACCAGGGATTGTTTTTTCGTCCGTGCTTTTTTAAAATTAGTTCGGCAGTGTGTTGAGGTCTGCCGTAGTGTATCTTAGTTTTTGGTAACTTCTCAGTAGAAAACCAGCAATTATTTCACGTTATTGTAAAGTAAAATCGAGTGGGTTTTCCCTGCTGATTTTTTCTTACTCTCTATTGCAAACCCAAAAGCTGTAACGTAGAGGTCTCGATTATAAGACAGCTATGTCTTTATTTAATATTTTGTTGCATTACCATTTCTTCTCTCTCGTCTCTTTGTCGCCTTTTATGACCTTTTGTGTAAATACTCCTGCAGTGTTTATCATATCCAAGTCACGATTAATTGGTTAAGTTGTAGCCGGTCTATTCCGTCCTTAGCAAAACTAGGGCTAAGTACGAATGATTAACTGGTGGCAGGGGTAACCAAAATATTTTACCTCGGTGGATTACTCGAAAAAGTTAAAATATTGATCTCCGCTGTAAAAGACTACCTCTAAAAATCTCGTGATGAGGCCTCTCTATGGTGTTTAAGACTTTTTAGGCTCTGTAATTCTTAAAAGAATTACTAGAGCAGAAACGTCGCCAATATTGTAAATCAGTAACAGACTAATCTACATTTCCTTTCGTCCTCTGTTATTTTTGTGTGTCATGCCGATAGCATTTGCCAAAGGTCATCGTTTCAAAATTCTCTTTATGACCTTTTTTTCTTACACAGCGTTGCCTTGTTCATTGTGACGTTGGTGACATCTACGTGGTCGTTCGAAGTAAATGAAAGGACGCAGGAAATACTGAAGTTGGTCACCCATCAGTTCAACGAAAATGTGCGTCTTCAAGAAAGCGTGCCATCCCCGGAAATACGGCACCCGGATTGTGTTCCCGTATCTTCGCGACGTGGCTGGCAGAGCTATCTACAGTATCCGTTTATTCTCTGGGATCCCTTGGCTCAGTTCCCTCACCTGTTTGATACTCGGTCACTCTTGTGTCCTATATGTCTGGAGGACTCCGAGAAAGCGGCTTTGGAAACCACTTCATTGTTAAAGAGAAGGAATCATTGGTTTAATGGCCGTCTTAAACGATTTAATCCACGGATTGTTTTTCATACTAACACCTGCGTACTTCTTGTGAGCTGTATGTACCGCTGTTGTAAGGGCCATGAGATTTCGTCTTGTCACTCTTCTGTTTTGTCGACCTTTCCGGTCTCATATACTTTTCAACTCCTGTTTTGTTTGTTTCATAAATCTGGATTTACGAAAGATGCTCTTCTTCTTGTACAAAAACTTGTGGATGAGGGACTTGCTTTTAATCAAATTGAACGACTTTTTGAATCGCAATATCGTGATTGCTTTTCATCCATGGAATGTAAATTTTGGTGCGACTATCGATTAGAAAATCATCAAGGTGATCAGGACATAATGAAAGAGTTGCGGTTTTTTCCTTCTTTTTCTAATAACAATTTTCCTCATCCATCCAATGACCTATTAATAGATCTTTATGTGGCTGGATGTAGAATGCAAGAGGTCAAGTTTGCGCAGGCGATGTCCAGACAACCTGCGAGATGGATATCGTGTGACCATACGTTTAAAAGCGTTGCCAACATCGGATACAAAAGATCAAGTGATGGCAAATGGATTAGATTATATAATTCCGTGTTTTGCATTCTTAACGAAGATGGGAATGTTATTCAATGGCAGTTTACAAGATCTGAAAACTTCGATGAAGTATGTAAAATGTTTGCTGATTTGAATGAACGTTTTCAAGGTCAAAACTCTCGTCTTGAAGGTATTATGATAGATAACTGTTGTAAATGGAAAGAATCGTTTCGTCGCGTGTTTCCTGGTATCCCTGTTAAACTGGATTTGTTTCATGCCGTACAACGATTTGTTAAAACCATTCCTAAGCGAAGTCATTATCATCGGGCAATTTCTAGAGATTATGGATTGATTTTTCGTGATCCTAAAGACCTCGGGGAGAAACGAACAATGCCCACTCCTGAACCAAGTGTTATCCTGCATAACTTGGATCAATTTTTAACTAAATGGAAAGGCTCCACCCAAGAAGATAAACAGTTTATTACACAGAAAGGACAAAAAGCTTTAAGAAACATAAAAAGCCACATATTAAAGAGTTGCTTGAGCAACATCCCTGTTGGGTGCTGTACATCGGTCCAAGAGCGGATGCACAGAGAAATGAAAAAGATTTTGAGCGGTGTTGTTGGACATATTTTTCAACTTACCTCAAAACCTCAAAGCAAAGACTAAAAGACATGCATGGCTTTTTGGAATATAAATGGCCTAATTCAATCGATTGAACTGGTATTGTTGGTCACAATTCGTAAGAAATGTTATCAATGTTAACGAGTTTTTACATTAAGAGGAAGTAGGGCTGCTGAACCCATTCATGTAATTATAATTGGTCGGTTGGACAGAATAGGTTATTAATATTTAGAGTACGCTTTCTGTTCTAAGCTTCTGTGTGACGTGGAATTTTCGGCGTCGGCAGGAGCCCGGTTGATGTGAGAGAGATCTGTCATGTGGGGTCTGTGTTGGAAAAGTAGACTACGAGTAGAGTAGAGTAGAGAAACGCGAGAGCGCGTGAAAATCCCCCCGCGTGAGAAAGGCGAGACGGGGCGTGATTTTCACGCGCGAGCGCGCGTTTCGCTCTCTCTACTAGCCGTGAGGAAAAACGGGGACTACTCGTGGTCTATGGAAAAGCAGTATCGAGTATCGGGGATGACGACTAGGGTTATGGGTACTGATCCGGGACCAGGGATTGTTTTTTCGTCCGTGCTTTTTTAAAATTAGTTCGGCAGTGTGTTGAGGTCTGCCGTAGTGTATCTTAGTTTTTGGTAACTTCTCAGTAGAAAACCAGCAATTATTTCACGTTATTGTAAAGTAAAATCGAGTGGGTTTTCCCTGCTGATTTTTTCTTACTCTCTATTGCAAACCCAAAAGCTGTAACGTAGAGGTCTCGATTATAAGACAGCTATGTCTTTATTTAATATTTTGTTGCATTATCATTTCTTCTCTCTCGTCTCTTTGTCGCCTTTTATGACCTTTTGTGTAAATACTCCTGCAGTGTTTATCATATCCAAGTCACGATTAATTGGTTAAGTTGTAGCCGGTCTATTCCGTCCTTAGCAAAACTAGGGCTAAGTACGAATGATTAACTGGTGGCAGGGGTAACCAAAATATTTTACCTCGGTGGATTACTCGAAAAAGTTAAAATATTGATCTCCGCTGTAAAAGACTACCTCTAAAAATCTCGTGATGAGGCCTCTCTATGGTGTTTAAGACTTTTTAGGCTCTGTAATTCTTAAAAGAATTACTAGAGCAGAAACGTCGCCAATATTGTAAATCAGTAACAGACTAATCTACATTTCCTTTCGTCCTCTGTTATTTTTGTGTGTCATGCCGATAGCATTTGCCAAAGGTCATCGTTTCAAAATTCTCTTTATGACCTTTTTTTCTTACACAGCGTTGCCTTGTTCATTGTGACGTTGGTGACATCTACGTGGTCGTTCGAAGTAAATGAAAGGACGCAGGAAATACTGAAGTTGGTCACCCATCAGTTCAACGAAAATGTGCGTCTTCAAGAAAGCGTGCCATCCCCGGAAATACGGCACCCGGATTGTGTTCCCGTATCTTCGCGACGTGGCTGGCAGAGCTATCTACAGTATCCGTTTATTCTCTGGGATCCCTTGGCTCAGTTCCCTCACCTGTTTGATACTCGGTCACTCTTGTGTCCTATATGTCTGGAGGACTCCGAGAAAGCGGCTTTGGAAACCACTTCATTGTTAAAGAGAAGGAATCATTGGTTTAATGGCCGTCTTAAACGATTTAATCCACGGATTGTTTTTCATACTAACACCTGCGTACTTCTTGTGAGCTGTATGTACCGCTGTTGTAAGGGCCATGAGATTTCGTCTTGTCACTCTTCTGTTTTGTCGACCTTTCCGGTCTCATATACTTTTCAACTCCTGTTTTGTTTGTTTCATAAATCTGGATTTACGAAAGATGCTCTTCTTCTTGTACAAAAACTTGTGGATGAGGGACTTGCTTTTAATCAAATTGAACGACTTTTTGAATCGCAATATCGTGATTGCTTTTCATCCATGGAATGTAAATTTTGGTGCGACTATCGATTAGAAAATCATCAAGGTGATCAGGACATAATGAAAGAGTTGCGGTTTTTTCCTTCTTTTTCTAATAACAATTTTCCTCATCCATCCAATGACCTATTAATAGATCTTTATGTGGCTGGATGTAGAATGCAAGAGGTCAAGTTTGCGCAGGCGATGTCCAGACAACCTGCGAGATGGATATCGTGTGACCATACGTTTAAAAGCGTTGCCAACATCGGATACAAAAGATCAAGTGATGGCAAATGGATTAGATTATATAATTCCGTGTTTTGCATTCTTAACGAAGATGGGAATGTTATTCAATGGCAGTTTACAAGATCTGAAAACTTCGATGAAGTATGTAAAATGTTTGCTGATTTGAATGAACGTTTTCAAGGTCAAAACTCTCGTCTTGAAGGTATTATGATAGATAACTGTTGTAAATGGAAAGAATCGTTTCGTCGCGTGTTTCCTGGTATCCCTGTTAAACTGGATTTGTTTCATGCCGTACAACGATTTGTTAAAACCATTCCTAAGCGAAGTCATTATCATCGGGCAATTTCTAGAGATTATGGATTGATTTTTCGTGATCCTAAAGACCTCGGGGAGAAACGAACAATGCCCACTCCTGAACCAAGTGTTATCCTGCATAACTTGGATCAATTTTTAACTAAATGGAAAGGCTCCACCCAAGAAGATAAACAGTTTATTACACAGAAAGGACAAAAAGCTTTAAGAAACATAAAAAGCCACATATTAAAGAGTTGCTTGAGCAACATCCCTGTTGGGTGCTGTACATCGGTCCAAGAGCGGATGCACAGAGAAATGAAAAAGATTTTGAGCAGTAATAGGATCGGCTCCGAACTTGCGTATTCTAAATTTTCACGCCTTTTCTTTCAACATAATGCGAGGAAATCCGAAGGTGGGCTCTGGTCGCCAATTATGGAAGAGGCTAAAGTTAGAAGACTCGATGCCAATGGACGATCGTTAGAGGCCAAAGAACCGTATGTCGAGACCTTTGGAATAAGGGAGAAGTCTGTCTCCCAAACAACTGAGGGAAAAGCGATTTCCCTTAAAGAGTTATCCTACGACCAAATATCTGTAATACTCTATAAAATAAAGTTCAGTATAGAGGAGCAAAGCGATTTGGATGACCACCGAGAGCATGAAAACGACCACACGGATGCCTCCACATCACTGAGGGATAATTCTGTTGAGCAAATCTTGCGCATTTTACAATACGGATTGAGTCTCTTTAAAGTTATGCTATATTTTCAAAAAATGCAGGGGGTGCAAGCTGTCAGTTCCTTAAAGCTGCCGTTCATGTCTCGTGTTCTACTCCACGCGCGGTCTTTGCTCGAGGCAAGCGAAAAGAACTTAAACTACACAGAACCTTTTGCCATTATTAAGAGGCCAACATCAACAACAACTTCTGTTTCTTTTGCTTGTTAGAATGAGGGCTATGAAATTCGAAAGAGTTGAATATACCACAAACTGGGTCAAAATTTCATACCTAAATATACGCCAATATTTGACTTGTCTCGTTATAGAATGGGTCCGGCATCTACACTCGCGAACGTTGTGTTTATCAGGAGGGGTCATGATTACTTCCTCTTTTTAGAAAAGGGGTCTTAATGATAATTATGATGATAATGCTGATCGTACGACGTACTAAGGGACGTACTCAATGACGAAAGGTCTAAAAGAAACCTAGATAGTTTTTTTTACGGTATGCAAAGATAAACAGTTGTATGTTTTTTTAATATTTTCTTGATTATAACTGTTTTCTAAGTTTGTCAAATCCTCGAGGGAAAAGCTGGCTGGTTCGTCCACTTTGGACGGCACAAAAGCAGAGGAAGTCCTATGTGAACTGGGAAACAAATTAATGGCAAAGTGCAGAGGAGTACCAAAGGAAGAGGTAATCATGTTAACTCCACATACTATCGGTCCTTTTCAATAGTTCAAAATTCTGCTGCGAATTTAATAAACCGATGGCCTGAAACCCAAGATTCTTGCACCGGGCTGGATAGTAGTGGGGAGGAGGGCTGGGAGATAGTAGCCTACGGTTGAATGTTTGGGATAGTACATAAATTTGTTCTATAGAGTAATGGTGGAATGACTAAATAGTCCTGAACGAGTGCCGTCAAAGTATTTTGCGGATCGTTAAAAGATATTTATGAAGTCACCATTTCTGGTAACTCAAAGCTTAAAGGGATGATTGGCAAAAATATCGAGGTAGGTGGTTCGTCTATGCTGGGGTGAATCATATTAATGAGGGGTGAAAAGTCGTCAGTTATACCTACTCGATTTGGTTAGATAAAGGTTCAAAAGTTTTGTTTTTCTTTTTATAGTAGACAGGCCTCGAACCCGGTTTACTGTTCAATAATTTTCGTCAACCAGTCCTTAGCACTTGTGATTACATTGCTGCCCTTTCCTCATGTTTGACATCGATAACACAAACCCGTGATTCATCGTTTATCATTATGGTCCTAATTTTGTTATATGCAAATTACTTCCCTTCCATTTCAACAGATAGACATCTTTATGCGCCCTATGACGACAGAGGGGAGACAGACAGTGATAAAGGGGGAAAGAAAATTTCCCGCTTGACATTAGCGAGCGGGAAACCTTACACGCGATCATTAAGAAACATCCTGAGTTGGGGAAGACGAGTCAGAAGCGGCGGATTGGGGGAAAGATGGAGAGTTGCATCTCTCGTCTTTCCCCTCTGAAGTTCGGACCCAAATTCAACAAGGTGAGTCTCAAAGAGAATTGCATGAAAAGAAGAGTTCTTGCAGCAGTCGTGATCCGTTAAGTGGTATTTTTTGCTGGTCTTGCTATGATTTTAGGCAGTAGTTTGGAAATTTCCGCGTGGCAAAACGTGTGAAATCCACAGTAAAGCTACGGCGTCTTCTGCTGTAAGTACTACGGACGTGAATTGTGAAACACTTTGTCACCATGCATAGAGTGGTAAAAGTGCTTGTGGGAGAAAATGGCTAACGAAACATAAGTATTGACTTACCTGACTAATACTTACTGAATAATTCATTATGCAATTTAAAGTCTAGGGTAAACCAATAATGTTTAGATATATAAATTTGTCATAAAAGTGGATAGTTTTCCCATGCACAACAGCCCGCGAGCATCAACCCTGGGCAGAGTATCGCTTGATACACAGGAGACAAGACTATAAATGCATTTCCCCAAGGTTGAGACAAGTAATTAGCATTTCACTGCAAACATGCATTGGAACAAAAATATGACCGGTAAACGAGAAGTCCTAGATGTACCTCTGTGTCTTACTAGAAGAAAAGTTCCGTCATTAGCTACCCTTACATATATCAATCTCTCGCATTTCATTCTCTTATATCTAGTGTTACAGATCACCGGATCGACTTCAGAGAACCACCCCTCCTCTGACAATTCTGCTGCAGACAACCAAAGAAACCGATCGACTTCAGGGAACCAACCCCATCTGACAATTCTGCCGCAGACAACCCAAGAAACAGATCGACTTCAGAGAACCAACCCCCATCTGACAATTCTGCCGCAGACAACCAAAGAAACCGATCGACTTCAGGGAACCTTGCCAATAACGAGAATTCCGCAGCAGACCATGCATTTGAGGTAAGCAGTTGCGTGATCCCTGTGGTTGAAGATGAAACGGATGACGACATACTTCTTTCCGCGGTGTGCTGTTCTACGTCAGTCGATGTGGAAGAAATACAGGGGGAGCAGGGAGACAAAACAGCAAAGAGAAAGAACACAAAGAAAATGGAGGAGGTGCAACCTGAAAGAAGAAGTAAGCGGAAGAGAGGAGCAAAGAGATTTTAATATGTCAGAAAATAGTTGTCATCATCAGACATCAGCGTTAGTCAGTTTCCTTTCATTTGATTCGTTGACGAGTTTTTTAACCTATCACTTCACGAGGAAAAGATTTAATTTTGATCGGGCAACTTCCAAATAGTTAAGGAGGCTTCTTTTACTGAAAACAGTATTAGGTAAAATATGGGGATAAGCGACATCTTGAAGAATTTTCCAGTCCAACACAAAGAACATTACTCATTAATCCGAAAAGAAAAAAACAACAAACAAACAAACGGCAGATGAAGGCCATAAACATATAAACACGTTTTACATTTTTTTGCGAACAAGAAATGAATAAGAGTGTTGATCTTTCAAGTATATTTTTTCAACTTTGTTTATTCATATTTCTCTGAGGTACTTTTTAAAACATTTGATACAGTTAGGATGTATTACTTGAAGTAGAGTTGATTTTGATACTCCGTGGTGAAACCACGCCTCGGAGTATAGTATTATATGAGAAAGGAAAACTAACAACAATAAAAAAAGGATTTGGAAGTTAAAAGTAATTGATTCCTTTCATGTGATCTTAATTAATCGTAAACTTGTAATCTTGACTTGCATATTTTGTGTACTGCGCAAAGGCCGGTAACGGGAAAGAAATCCATGGTGGACGGTAACTTAGTATTTTCAAATTACACCATGGACAGGACTATAATACCATGAAACCCTTGACACCTAGCCTCCCCGCAGACACCCTGTGGGGTTCGTTCGTCACGCATTTATTCCCCCAACCCCCCCCCCCCCCCCCCACAGACGTATGCTAAACACAGCCGACATTCGCGTTCTTGTTTGTTTCAATAAGCCACTAAGCGGTTAGTTATTGTGTGACGATCAGCCAAAAACGAGCTGTGATACAAGTGAAACGGCACCTACGAATTATTTCTCGCTGTTTTAGAGGAATATTTATTTCATGCCCAGGCATGGATGAGACTCCGAAGAAAGTTATAAGAAGCGAATTTTTGTGCTTTCTTTGTAGCTGTAATTTAGGAAAGGACTAAATTCGTGTGTTTGGAAAAAGCGCAGTCGAAATTGCAAGGCTCATCAAACGTGCTCTGGACGTTGATGTGCCTTTGTGTACGTCAAATTAATTTTTTATTCGCACAGCTATCTTTTACCTGAGACAACTCAAACGTTTTGAAAAAATCACAGTAAGGATGCAATAGAGCTTTAGTCAACTGTATAGTTTTTTGGGAAGTTGTTGTAAGTATAAAATAATCTGCTTTTCTTCGAAAGACTTCAGACAACAGTCTACACAAGCGAGGAGCGGTTTTACACCACGGTCACTAAAATGTATATATTCGAAGTAATAAGAAAAGAGAACTTGTAAACTTGTATAGGGAAGATTTTCAAGACTTTCTATGAACACAAAGGCCGTTACCTTTTTTTGCGAATGTAATTCCTCCAAGGTCATTGGTCGCGGACCAAGGACTTAAACCAAGCAATTAAACTATCAAGCTTCAATAGAAACGGTGGAGTCCTTCCTCACACAATGTGTGTGGTATAGTTCTTTGATTAGAGTTATGGACAAACTGGTCTTCTATAAAAATTGGTATCAAATGGGCATTTCTCAGGTGAATCAAATCGTTAAAACCAAGTACTTTCTTGTCACCAACGGAATTTGAAAAAAAAGTATCATACCAAGGTTTGCCCTTTGACATTCTATGGAATGACAGATACCCTCTGAGAGCTCTGGAAAAATGAAAAACTACCAAATGTACCACTAAACTGTAAAGAAAAAGAGTCTTTGACAACCGCCTTTGTGAAATTGAAAAGTCCAGCAGACCACCTTAAAATGTAACTGTAAAATTTCTAGTCAGGAGAAACGGAGCGAAGTTTTCCCAGAAGCTCGTGATTTAATCTGGCAAAACGCTTATATGGCCGCTTTTAAATGTACCATTATTTTGTCAAGGAATGTGATGGGTCACGCTGGGCCCAACACGTTAATGTTTTTGGCGGAATGTTAAATTCTCACGGACAGTGATTTACGAATTTACAGATCCAAAGTTCGAAGAATATATTGCAGCTTCTACTGAAGCTACATTAATTATACAGGAATGTGTTGTGACTGATTCACAACGATCTTTAAACAATGATTGTTTAAGTTCATGTTTTTTTCTAACGATGTTAGTCTTTGAACCTGGAGCACGTAGTTCACAGCTGCTTTGGTAGATCTCACTGTAGTAATACCTTTAAATTACCTAAACGGTCTTGCGACTGTTCTGTTACCGCCAATTTGTGATCACGCAAGACATGGTATAGGTTTTCCACGCAATACTCATCAGTCCGCGGGTTGGCGTTATACTGTTTTTATAGTTGCTCCTCTTACAAGACCAGCTATTTTCTCGGAACTTTAACGTTACACGTTACCCGCATAAGGCATCAGAAATTCTAGCCTTCTTATTGGCTTCAGAGTGCAAACAATGACGGTGTTTGCATGCTTTTTGTGGTGATAAAAGCACTTTTTGGGTAAAAGAAATTGAAGAGTTTTGTTAAAGATTCCGTCAGGACTGACACCGCGAAACCTTTGAAACATAACATAACATAACATAAGACCTTTATTTACACACGATTGGATTTAAAGCTTACAAGGTTGTGGGGTCTTGTGAAACCACGAAACCATTGACACCACAAAACCTATGAAACCACGAAACACATGAAACTAGCAAACCATTAAAACCACGAAACCTAGGAAACCATGAAACCAGTGACACCAGGAAACCATGAAACCATCGACACCATGAAACCTATGAAACTGTAACACCATTGGCACCACGAAACCTATGAAACCTTGAAACCATTGACACCGCGAAACCTAAGAAACCTCGAAACACGTGAAACTATGAAACCATGAAACCAGGAAACCTATGAAACCATGTAACCATTGACAACATGAAACCTATGAAACCATGAAACCATTGACACCACGAACCCTATGAAACCGCAAAACACATGAAACCATGAAACCATTGACACCACGAAACCTATGAAACCACGAAACACATGAAACCGTAAAACCACGAAATCTATGAAACCATGAAACCATTGACACTACGAAACTTATGAAACCGTGAAACCATTGACACCGCGAACCCAATGAAACCATAAAACTATTGACACCACGAAAACCCATGAAACCATTGACACCATGAACTCTATGAAACCATAAAACTATTGA
>OX421457.1:14827711-14855211 GCA_949126865.1 Montipora capitata | reverse complement strand
AAGGGATGAAGCAACGGGAAACGACGGTATTATTGGGAATACTGACATTAATATCATTTTGTATGGGACACGCTGTACTTCAGATTAATGAATTCTGGACAGAACCTATCATAGTATGGATTGCTGTTGTTCTACCTACAGGTATGTGGAGACCTTTTAATATTCACTTTCGATCAGCACGAATCCAACAAACTTTAAACACCGACAATTGAGTCCTCACAGAAGAAATGGACTATCTCGCACTTCCGAATGCAGTAATTAACTATGCTTTTCTAGCCAAGGGACCCGCACTCATTGCGCAACGTCAATGGCATGTACCTGTAAACGAACACATTTACCTAAAAGCCTTTTGAGGCCATTTTGTAAGTTCTTATAACGTATAAACATATTTTATATGGACGTATTTTATTTCATCTGTTTAGATCAAATCCTTAGCTGAAAGTTGAAGTGCCACTCGCTATTTGATGAAATGAAATTTAATTTTAAGAAAGCGCTACCCGAAAGATCCTTACTGAAACTTTTCGGCGAACTATCTGCTTCCCTAAAAAGGCTAGCTGACCACTTTCCGTTCCAAACCGTCAAACAAGCACTTTCATCCCCAGAATTCAAACTATTACTGGAACATGGCTCACGCTGCCAAACTAACAGATTTCCCAATTCAGTGAAAAGTACCTCCACTTCATATCCCTTCAATGAAATACTTGCCAAATTCCGTGAACCCAGTTCAATTTAGTTTCCCAGCCAACTCTTACGCATTGCAAAACCCACTTCAACAAATCAATTCCTTTACAAACTGACCCCTCCTTCGTCACAATACCAGTCCCCTCGTTACTTCACACGATATAGCAACATATTCGTCCACCATACAAGTGTGTGGTAGGAAAAGCAAAAAGGCATTACATGACGCAAATTGATCTCCCTAAACTGAAACAAACACAAGACTAACCTTCTTCCAAACTTCATTGTGTAAGCAAAATTAAAAGACGTTAACATTAATAAAAGGTTTGGGTTGCTTTCTATATTGGAATACATATAACCTGTGACCTGAACTTTACAACCACAGTCCAGACACGCACCATAAAGGGGTAATATCATGGGAATTGTCTTAATTTGACCATAAATTCACAAAAAACAATTCAGAGACTTTTTCATTCATAAATTGCTTCTGGATAACTGCGGTGCTATAAAAATCAATGAAATGTTACCAGAAAATGAGCTGCAATAAGTTATTACAGAATGACCTAAGTAGGATTTTAACATTGCTACGAAACAATGCGGAAAAATTCCCAAGTTATCACATCCGAGCGTTGGCCCTAGTAAGGGAAATGGGCCCACACAACTTAAGTTAATACGGAATTCATCTAAGATGCAAGGGGAGAACTTTTAAACATGTAAGACTATTCTCTTCTTCTTATTTTCAGCAAAAAGCATTGGGAAAATTATCAGAACAGGACTGAAGATACCAACGAAACGACCGCTGCAAAAAAACAACGCACACAATGATGCCTTATCACATGGAATAACAACAAACATTGCTTTAGTAAAGAAAATTTATGTAAGAAAACAGTACTGCAATTAATCGAAGAAAAACTGAATTTATTGTTATAATTTTTACGTTTATATAATTGATATAACTTGAATTATTGTTAGCAATAGGAGAACTTTCCTTACCAAGTCTGGGCCCAATTGTTGAAAAATGGTCATTAAAAGCGTTAGAAAGCTCACTAAGATTAGAGATAACGGCATCATTCAATTTCAATTCTGACACCCTCGTATTATTTACAACACCGGAAGTAAGCTCATTAAAGGTTCCGTTTGCCACGCTTTTCCGTAGGCAGCCCAAGCTCCCGTCACTAGACAGCCGTTGAGAATTTCAACGCGTTATGACACTTTGTATGGGAAATAAAACATCGTCGATTATGAAGCCTAAAAAATGCTCAATTTAACGTTCATTCAATTAAAGGAATGAAAATCACTACACTCTCTCTAGTGACGCGAACTTGGGCTGGTTTTTCGAAGATTACCCTTAGATTGAATAAAAGCATTAGAATAAATAAGTTACTTTAGAAGTCTTGAAGTTTAATTATTTTATTACGCAACGTTTTGTACTTTTCCCAATCGCGTGAATGATTCGATGCAATTCCTTTCCTTTTGGCAACATCAGCGGTCACGCATGCCTTTCTTTAATTGGGAATTGATCCAGGGTCTGCTTTATTGGTTCTAGCACGTCTAGATCGGAGTGGTGCATGAATATTACAATATTCAAAAATTTACGTTTTCCAATCAGTCCACAAACCGTTTGGATCTTCAGAACCATTACAGAACCAATCTTGTTGAGCGGTATCGTTACGAAAACTCTCTCGATTCAAATTTAGGAAATTTCTATATGAAATGGTTGAATGCCCTGTTGAAAAAGACGCGAGAGATAATTTCCTATAAACGTAAATAAGGCTATGATTGCTGATACCAATATGAGAGACTCCGGAACAGGCAACCCTGTCAACATAATTTGTATAAATTAAATCAATTAATGTTGACCTGGATTCAGTTATACGAATAGGTTCAGTTTGCTGCTCCTTTAATAAGCTATGCGCTATCATTCTCAAGGGCAAACAATTTCCTACCAAATGCTTTCCCTTTCACAGCTCTTTCTGTGGCAGACGGTCAAGCGTTACTGTGCAATAAGAAACGAATGCCCTGAACATCCAAGGAAGAGGTGCATTCCTTGCGCTTGATAGCCATCAAGACGTAGATCCAAACTCGTGTGACGTTAATATTTTTTTAACCAAAGTAACTGTGAACACGCGCCGGGGGGACTCACACGGTCTCCGTCGAACAACATCGTCCAAATCTTCTTTAATACAACATACAACTCGACCGAAACGACAACTCGAACATGCGTCTAAGTCTCGCAAATGAGGAGCACTTCTCCATTCGACAACGGGTCGTATCAATTGGGCACGATTCGTACGAATCGAACGCATCGACAACACGGAGAAGGGTTTCTTGGCCTACAGCGTCTTAAAAACATTCTAAGTCCCCCTAATGTGATGCATTTCTCCATTCGACAACGGGTCGTGTCACATGGGCACGAATCGGTCGAATCGAACGAATCGACAACTCGGAGAAGGGACTCTTGAGCTACAGTGTGTTACAACTATTCAAGTCAACCTAATGAGATGCAATTCTCCATTCGACAACAGGTCGTATCACATGGGCACGATTCGTACCAATCGAACGAATCGACAACTCGTGTTAGACATATTCTAAGTCCCCCTAATGAGATGCATTTCTCCATTCGACAACGGGTCGTATCACATGGGCACGATTCGCACGAATCAAACGAATCGACAACTCGTGTTAGACATATTCTAAGTCCCCCTAATGAGATGCATTTCTCCATTCGACAACGGGTCGTATCACATGGGCACGATTCGTACGAATCGAACGAATCGACAACTCGGGGAAGGGTTTCTTGGCCTACATCGTGTTAGAAATATTGTAAGTCCCCCTAATGATATTCAATTCTCCATTCGACAACGGGTCGTATCACATGGGCACGATTCGTACGAATCGAACGAATCGACAACTCGGAGAAGGGTTTCTTGGGCTACATCGTGTTAGAAATATTCTAAGTCCCCCTAATGAGATTCAATTCTCCATTTGACAACGGGTCGTATCACATGGGCACGATTCGTACGAATCGAACGAATCGACAACTCGCAGAAGGGTTTCTTGGCCTACATCCGTGTTAGAAATATTCTAAGTCCCCCTAATGAGATTCAATTCTCCATTCGACAACGGGTCGTAGCACATGGGCACGATTTGTACGAATCGACAGCAACTGCACAGCCTTTTTACGACTCGTATCTATTCAGGTGTATTGGACAACCCTCGATACTGTAACATAAAAAGCACTGAAATACTGGTGAATTTATGGAAAGTCTCCTGCATTTTCCTGGCCTTTTAAACTTAAATACTTTTCGGCTAAATGTTTCCGAGTTGTTGGGAGCAGCTTCATTCCATCGGTGAGCTCAAAGGAATGAAGGACTATGCATTCTCTTGGGAGCATTTCGGTCCAAGGATCATTTGACGAGGCGCGGAATGTTCTGAGGAGTCCACTTTCCTTTGTATGTTCCCTTCCAATAATAAATTCGGAATTCATTTGCTGAAAGGTCTTTAACAACTCCTTGTCCCAGTTCGATAACAACACCGCAACAAACGCATCAACTTGAAGTCCATCCAAAAATCCATCGACGTAATCCACTGGATTTTCGCGTTCCCTTGGGCCTTGATACCTTCCAGTATAAATCTATAAAGGAATTGATACAATGATGAACCAGTAGAATGAGAATAACAGGTAGGTGACAGATCAGTCTTTTTGATGCAGCGAATGTCGCAGAGGATTATTGTGAGCCATAAATTTATACCGAAGACTGCAACTTCTACTCGTAACTCGTTCTTAGGGTGTGATAGGGAGCTTAAGCACGCGCGTTTTTCAGACGCGAACGGCGACCGGAAGAGAACATTTCGCGTGCCAGGACAGTGGTGTCTCCCAGAATTTTATAATAATCATCCCTAATGGAGAAAAAGTACTTAGCAATATAAATGTGGTTGTTGTGAAGACAAGTTAAACGGGAAAACAGCTCTTTTCCTGTTGCCGTCAGATTCTCTCGGAGACAGGGAGGCCCTGGGGATGAGGTTGAAAGCCCACACAAAATATGAAAGTACTCATCGATTGTTCCCCGGATTGTATAAAAAACCATGGCTAAAATTTCTTTGTATTTAACTATGAACTACGTTTATAACCTTTAATTTAAACAATCACGAGGTTCACTTTCTTTGTGATCTAGCTCTTTCTTCTGTTTGCTCTTTAAACTGCTGAAAAGTTAGACCTCGCGCAATTAACTGATCCACACCCGCAAAGAGGGTACCGTCATTTGCTGCCTCAACATGTCTTTCAGATGCTAAGTGTAAGTTAAGATCAAAATAGCTTCCAAGGCATAGCTCACAAGTTCTTTTATGCAAATATGCCTTTTTCTCTTTCCTGGGTACGTTTTCGTTGTACCAAGACTGAAATGGCGATTGTGATGAAACAGAATTATAATCAAGAGTTGGTACTGTATTCATTTCCACAAACTCAGGCCTGTACCAACGAGACCTGTCCTCGACCTTTATGAATGGGGTCTTCAACTTTTTAACGTCGGAAGCGTTTATGAAATGCTCTATTTCGCTATCTTTATAAGCTTGAATAGAATTTAAAAACTCGCTATAATGATATATAGGTATATGCCATTTTCTTGCAATCACTTCTACTGACGATAAACCAAAGTGGTTTCTTTCAGCCAACGATGCCTTTATCATTCGCGAGACCCGTGAATGACTAACAGAAATCATTCGAGACAAATTTTCAGCTTTAGACCTTATTTTATCAACTATGATAAGGTCAACTTTCTTATCTAAAAATTCCGTCAGTTGAGCTCCGGATTGAAAAATGAATTTTTTAATCCTCTTTGATAGTTCATTGCAGGGGTCTAAGTTGATAAACACTCTCTTTCCAGTCAGCGAAAGTTTTCCATCACATTGCAACCTAGCACGCAAATATTAACGATTATGTGGTGGACAAAAACCGGAAAGAGGCATTAAGACCGTGGTATGTGTAATTTTTTCTTGTTTCGTAATCACTGTGACGGCACAGACACAATCGCGGATCACGAAACCAGTCAAAATTGCCGAAAACAGACTTACATCACGAAAATACATTTATTTCAATTCCTCTTCATGATTAGGTTTTGTTTTTCCATTCTCACTAGATTTTGTTTTCAAAGAGGTTTCCGGGGGAAAGAACGTTCATGTCTCCTTGTTCCTTAAATAGTTAAGTCCCTTTTGCGCATTTTCCCTAACTGGTCAATTGAATTACTGACACACACACACACACACACACAAAAAACCCGGGTTTCATACTGAACAAATAACTGACTGTACAAATATCGTGGAATATTTGTTCTCGTTTCGTGCCTTTTTCTGACCGATAACTAATACAGATGGCTAACAAAGTATCATATTTACGAAAACCGGAATACATCTGTCCCCCGCGGCAATCAAAGGTTTGCTCAAAAGGAAATGATCATCATACCTTTCAAAGAACTTGAGGTGGTGGACGTAGGTGGCTCACTCACACCAGTCTTGTCGGAGGACTCTGAGGAAATTTAGAAAGCACTATATTTTCACATTAAATTCAGCATGTCAAACCAGTGTTCTGCTTAAAGATTTGTTTTACTACTTATAACTTGCTTTCGTGATTTGACGGGGAAATATTAACAAGACGCCTGTCATGACCGGAAAAGAACAGCTGCTGAGTTCATGGCGATAATTACAAATTATTTTCCTCTTCAAAAACCACTCATCTTATAGTTGGGTTTTACTGGAGGGTCGAGGGTTCTTGAAGAAAATTGAAGTAAAAATGTGAATTATTTGAGCTGAGTTGACCTCCTTATTGACCTACTGTCGCCTCTACTTCATTGCACATGTGCTGTGAAAAATCCACTCAAACGCCAGGTTGTATGGGCATGTTTTTCTCTTGATTCCATCAGCAGATATATTCGAAAGAATGTAGTGAAAGCCCTTTATGGTCTTCCTTTTTTTGGTCTGTGCTCGCACATAGTTTCGCTTATTAATAACATTTTTGCCTCATAACATTTTGCCCTCGCCCTCGACCCTTGACTCTAGAGAAAAACTTAACTCCCCATGTGTCCAGCGTTTCATGTAGGTCAAAAACTATTCATAGCCTAGCCATGCAATCAATTATGTGAATTTACACTCGTGAATGCTAAAATCTATGTGAAGTGTCAAAATGTTCAATTTTCAAACAAGCTATGGCAGCGGCCCACGACCACTTTAGCTACAGTAAAACCCCGTCTAAAAGAACAAGTGGATTAAGAACCTCCAGCCTGAAATATGATAAAAATAACACCACGAACATATTAAGAACCAACTCAGCCTGATAAATTTGACTGGTTCTTATGTATAAAGAAATCTTGGCTACCAGTTAGATTAAAAATTACTGGGTCAGAATAACCTTGTCATTCTAAAATCAATTTCCTTATTGGGCATTTTGTGCTCTTTGTCCTTTAATTTCTATGGCACAATGAAAGTGAAAAACGGCAAGTAATCTCTGCAAAATTACAAATGTATGCAAATGTATAAATCAAATTGATTTTCTTGACAATACTGATGTGCAAACAACGACAATGTTCAATGGAGTCTTAAGATGATTTCCGAGTTCATGTCAGTCCTACTCTTCAAAACGAGTCCAAGTGCGAAGTTTTTGTGATGGTAATTAGTTCTACTTTACACATGAATAAAAACTGCTGAATTTTCTTAAGAAAAACTTCGTACTTTGATTTGCATTGAAGAGGAGGCAGATATGAACTCGGAAATGCCCTATTAATAAAGCAGTGTCAGTGGGTACAACTGTCAGAGTGTATAATTTTCAGACGGAATTCAAGAACATGTTAAGAGCGGCGTGAGGCTGATTTTTCACTGAGTACACAATATATAAGAACGGCATCAGCCTGAAACTGAAAAACTTAGGTTCTTTTATGCGGGCTTTTACTGTAGCGCCGTAATAACAGTATTTCAAAACAAACCACTTTGATCGACAGCGTCCATTTTAAGCCAGTCAATCTCTCCAGTAGCCTCCTCAAGTTCTGGGCAGTTGCTTGAATCAAACACTTCCAAAGAATCTCCACGCTCTCCTATAATATATAGGCAGGATTAATTTGGGATAAAAGATACACGATTTATACTAGAACATGCGCAAGAAGCCCGCGTTGTATTAAAAAAAATCACAATAATCTGTCTTGGAAACCAGCTGGCACTCTCTAGGTTTCTAAACTTTTGAGCGCAAAGTAAGAACATGAGTATGCTGAGTTTACTTTTTGATATATTATTATTCATTATTAGTTTTTTTTACTTATAGGTATAACACCCCTCAAAATAAAATAATTATATTTATGTGCGCTTCATAGCTTCAGTTGATTTGCGTAAGGCTACACCGCAGTTCTTTCTTCGCGGTCTTTTCAAAGGTTCAAACCCTTCAAACCGTTGTTCAAGTGTTTCCACCGAATTCTTCTTCTTCACAAGTTAGTTAGAAAGGAAAAGAGAGATAACCTTTACTATAAAGGTAATGGTTATGATTGCGTGATAACCGGTTGCTTGGATTTAGCTGGATTTAGACACACACAAAAATGAAAATAAATTGAACGAAATGAGTTCACTTTTCTTACGCCTAAAATATTACGGCATTTAAAATATAAATCTAACTGAATCTTAAGACATAACCGAATTACTAACGCCTATCTTCATCACTGGAGTATCCACGTGTTCGTTGTCCTTTGTGCTGCTGATGCTTCCGTACGTTGTATCGAATACCTCGATTTCTTCTCCTTCACATTCTATTTAGGAACGAAAAGAGAGAAAGCCTTCATTAAAGCAATGAGTATGATTGCGTGGCAACCCCTTGGACTCGGGCACAAAAAAAGGAAATGAAACGAAACGAAACAGTAATGCACTCAGTGTTCTTGCGGCTATGCAATCTACAATGATTGTATTCTAAATAGAGTTGAAATATCTAGAATCTCTTAACTATGAAGAAATCACCGACTCACCACCGCTGAAGTTCAGCACTGGAATGCTGCCTATGCTGCCAAACGTCGAATCGAAAACCTCGACTTCTCCATCTTCAAGTAAAAGAGAGAGAACAATAACGCCATGTAGAGATGGCGTGATAACACTTAACTGCCTGGACTCGGACATAAGAAAAGAAATGAAATAAAGCTAAATTCCTACAATTTTCTTTACGCATAAAGATTACAATACTAGTACTCACCCTTTTTTGATTCATCTTCCCTGATCTCAGCTCGGTGACGCTTAATTGGTGTACTTTGAAGGAATTCATCCTCTCTGCGTTCTTTTAAAGCAGCCAAAAACGAAAATTCGTCAAAAGCTGTGGATGCACTCATTTTACGTAAAGATGGGAACGTGCCAGTTTGAAATCCACCTTATCAAATGATTGACACAAACTGTAAACGGAAATTTCGTGGTTTCGTAAAAAGAGCCACAGTTCTTGCCTATTGTCCAATCGGATTCGTTATAAAGTTTAAAAATTGTAACCTAATCGAACCCTGTTCAGTTTCGATTGCGTGCCCGGGTTGCGTGTATCTAAGTCACTCCACTTCTACTCAGAAAGCCTTTTACTATCTGTTCAGAATCCTAATTTACAATATACCGTCGACATCAATATGGTGTATAAATCAATGGACGGGCGAAAGTCTACAAAAATTCTGTGCCACTAAGAAAAAGGGACGGTTCGAAATATGGTTATCTCGTCTCATTAAATTCCGCATATCACTCCCAGACCCAAAAGATATTAATGAAGGTGAGCTTATTGTAATAACCTTCTATTGTCCAAAAATGCATGTAGTCTTACAGTATTTAACCTTATTTATGAGTACGTAATTCCTTTACATGGAGTTTTTCTATAGTAATTCTGATCTCGTAACGTGTGTTTTATTTTTTTAAAGACAAAACATGGGTTTTCACATAAAGCTCGTCACGGAACAAAAAGTTACATCAACTGAAATATATATATACATTTTTTTCACCAAAGGGGACCTCAAATTCATTCATGTTCTGAGCCGGTTAGATAAGATAAATTGCTTTATATGTTGCCAGACTAAAGTCAACATTTTAAGTTAAAACGGCGTCGACTCCTTCCCTCAGGTTATACTGAATAACTCATCCAGTTCAACAAAATGCTGTTCTGCTTCCAGTGCATACCAAAGTACGGTCTGGATGGTCTGTTAACAAATTCACAGGGCACGAACACAAATTCAACTCAGTTTCAGTGAGGGGTGAATTGAAGTTGAACTGTTTCACTTACGCCTTATTATTATTATTTTTTTTTCGCCATTTAGTGTAAATTTATGTTGGATGAAAAAACGCAAGAATGCATGCTGTCGTCAAAAGGTTTTAATAAGTTCCAAAGTGATGGTGGCTTTGCTAACTGCTGTGGAAAGCAGCCTACTGAGCTGGCAAATGAAATCCAAAAGATCCTGGATAAATTAGAAAAACACCGGGGTGCAGGTCCTGATTCCGTTCAAAGGCGGCCAGAAGAAAGCGTCGAATCGGAAGATTCCATTGTGGACGATTCTGGGTCAAATCAGACTGCGTCGAGTCATGTGCCCACGGAAAATACACAATCGCACGGAAAAGACACAAATCCGAAGAAAAGAAAACGACCTTCCGCTGCCCCCTCCTTTGCAACAAACTCCCTTTCGCCGGACGACATGCATAAATCATGCGATGAGTGTCATATCAAGTGAGTAGAATTTTTTTGCAAGCAGGTAATCTTTTTTGAGCAGCCCCTTGATCCTGGTCCGAATTTATGGACGAACTAAGTATTTCCATACATTTTAAAGTTTGCATTGCCATTACATATTTTAACTCTTGATTCTCTGGTTTTGGCATGTCATGTCACGGCAGTAGTATATAGTCATTGCACTCTTTCTTTTATTTATAAGAACGTCTAAATTTGGAGCTCAGGCTGAACGTTCTTAACTATTTCTGCGATGTGAGGCTGAAAACGTTCTAAAGATGTTCTTAAATCTACATCAGAAGTTGTTTCACCTGATAACTTTGATGGTGTTGAAGTTACTTTGGAACGATTTTAATAATACCGCTCATTATTACAAACTGAGCGGATGTGTATGATGCATTGTTATGTTATCCAAAATATGCCCTTAAATATTTGGTTTAATTGAAATTTATTTACCTTTGTTTTATGCTTTCATTTAAAGTACAAATGGGCAAAATAAAAACTTTGTTAATCGACTCTCAGCCTGAGGATTGTTCTCAATACGTTCTTAAAATTTTTCACCAGAGGTTTACTATATTGTAACAGAGTAGTTTTAAATTTCTATTAATGAAAAGATTTTGCAACCGTCCATTTTTATGCATAGGTCAATTGTGACACGTTGTACGTTCGTGAGACTTGGGAGGAAGGAAACGTCTAATTTCTTTAACTTACGATTCTGTGTGGTGGTTTGAAAGATATGAAACGCTCTCAATTAGGCGACGGTATTTCCTAAATAACTATAAAATGTCTTCGGAATATGTGTTTGTTGAGTAAAGATAATTAATTGTAACAGGAGTATAGGATGACGCTCTAGAGGTCTAGATTACACTCAGATTACACTCAGGCTTGAATCAAGCTCGACCTTCCTTCCCTCTTAGCTAGAAGTCCAAAGTTTCAAAATTTAACCATATTTCAATTGTATGCTTAACGTAATCGAAGGTTTGAAGCCTCGTGATCGCATTTCGATCAAAGCTGCCGAAAACACTTCCGTTCTTTCTTGGTGGAAGAACACAGCCGGTTACATGTACGAGCAATTTTTCCTTGACAAGTGTCATTGATAATGTTCATATGCTCATGTGTATGAACGACAAGTTTTCTTTGACGAGTACTGCCTTTACGAGTCCTATTTGCTGGTGTGAAGGAATTAACAAATTTTCTTTGACAAGTTTTCACAGTAGCCAGCAATACAATTACACAGCTGACTACAAAAAAAAAACAAAAAACGGGGCGCCATTTTCTTTTTTTTGATCATGGTTCATGCAATAACAAGACCGCTGTGCGCCCGCAAATTTCTTGACAAGTTTTCCTTGTAGACCCGTACAGACGAGCAAGTTCTGCAATGTGTCATTTTTTTCCTTGACAAGTACACTTGTTCTTCTTTACACAACAGCAAATTAAATTTGCCAAGTCAGAACTTAACCGGCTTAATGTGCTAAAATCGGCTTGAAGTCCAGTCTTTTCTTAGCCTTCCTCTATACTAATTAGTGCGTCCCTGTTTACAAATAGCAAATATGCCTAAGTAAAATGTCTCCCAGGAAACTAATAAGTGGATAGGTTTACTAATGAGCTACGCTCTGCCCTTCTTAGCTTTAGGCCGCTCATTTACTATTGCTGAGGGAAAGGTTAAGGAAGAGGGTGTGTGTGTGTGTGGGGGCCCACCGCCCCCCTCAAAAGCGGAATAGTGTGCCCCTGATTTCTGTTAACCTTTTACTTTCATTGATATGAATTTTCGTAGGAGCAGTAATAACATTGTTATTTTATGTCCTATTGTTTGCAGCAACATCCATTTTTATACCAATAACACAGAATTTTGCTCTTTATTAGCCTGTGACCAAGTATTCTGATTGGGTCAAGTAGATAGGAAAATCGGCCAGAAGGTAAACTTCGGGAAAACGTGAGGAGTGAGATATCCTTTTCAAGCACTATACTTATTTCCATATTAAGATTTCTTTCGAAACACTAAAGCCCATGTGATTGCCAAAGCTTTAACATCAACTTTTCCGTTAAGTGCTTTTAAAGCAACAAATTATCATTAAGACAAATACATTTTTTCTTTGCAGGAAATTCATTTTTGGCTGCTGTAGAGAATGGAAGGAGAGCTATACTTGTTAGCTCGGCAAGGGATACAAGACACAAGTCTGGCTTGCTTTCAAAAATATCTGGTTGTTTAACCGAAAGCAACGCTAGAACGTCCGCGAATGACAACAGTTAAATTTTCCCCCAATGAATTCATCGTCACAAGCCCACTTGAACTATACTTTTACTTGCATTCACTCAGATCAGAACACTTTTGGTTTCAATAACTTTATCCGCTTTATTTAGTTACAGTTCTTTTTACATAATTAGCGCTAAATGAAGTGAATTTGGACCGAGGACCGTGATGTGAGAGGCATGTGAACTGCTTTGTAATGCAACATTTCATTGAAAACGAGAAAGCAAAGAAATTTCGCGACTTAAAATCAAGAATAGACCCATGCCTCTTACATCACGGTGGTGTGTCCAAATTATTACTGCTAGTTCTGCCAAATTAACGTGGCTTGCATGGCACAGAAAAAGTGCAATTTCTGGGTAACAATGGTGTTATATGTTTGCTTTGGATGTTGAGATTTATATTAGAAACAAAAAATATTTGGATATAGGTGCACTTTAAACATGGTCCTCTATTTGACTTCTGTTAGTGAACTTATTAATTCTAATCAACAGCTCTCTAATTTCGTGCAAACAGTCTCGCCTTCTTTATTCAAAGCCGCCAATCAATAGGAGCAAACTGTGATCAAATGTTGAGCAATATCGATTTACGGTTTGTAAAGAGTTGTGAGTGTAAGAGACGTTGATACTAGCTGAAATAGACTGTGGAACAATTAGAAGAGAACACAAAATAAATTGACTATTGCAAGTTACAACGTTTATTGCCAACTACCTTTAAGTCAAACATAAGTAAGGAGTAAATGTAGGAGATTCTGGTCTGTGTATGCAGTTGGTTTACTACACGGCAAATTTGGGTCAAACTTGGTCCTCGTTATATAAAGCAGTTCATGAGGCAAGATTACTTTACTTATTATACTTCAGGAAAAAAAAAATCTCCCATTTACTTTTGAATATATGGAGGGGGTGGGGGGGGGGGGGGGGTTGGCAATCCGTTTACGCACGAATAGGGGTCGAACTTAAACTTGGAGCGGGCTAACTCGCAAGGGGGCGAAACCTTCTGCTACGTAGATAGTCGACGTGCAGAATTTTTGGGCGGTGAATATTATACCACGTAGCAAGTACAGAGAACTCATTAGCTACTCACTACGCAAATTTTTTGCGTAGTAAGTTACCTATTTTGTCGATGTACCAATTCAGCGGCTACTTAGCTCGCAGATTTTTTTCGCGTAGTGAACATACGACATAGCAAGTAGACAGAACTCATGAGCTGCTCACTACGCAAAATTTTTGCGTTGTGAAATAATTGATATAGCTTTTCTTGTAGACAAACTCATTAGATATTCAGTACGCAAAATTTTTGCGTAGTGAAATAATTGATGTATCTTTTCTTGTAGACAAACTCATTAGATATTCAGTACGCAAAATTTTTGCGTAGTGAAATAATTGATGTATCTTTTCTTGTAGACAAACTCATTAGATATTCAGTACGCAAAATTTTTGCGTAGTGAAATAATTGATGTATCTTTTCTTGTAGACAAACTCATTAGATATTCAGTACGCAAAATTTTTGCGTAGTGATTTTCGAGCTTCTATCATAAAAATACAAACTCGGGAAATAATGACCACCCAGTTTTGATGCCTTCTCCGCTTACGCTTAATTTTACTTAATATCACTAACCCTTTAAATAAATTGTTGAAAAAAAGGGTTTTACGACTAAAAAAATAAATTGTCCTTAAAGATACATAGTTTTCCTCTGACTCCAGTTAACTCTTCGACAGATTACCCCTGTTTTTAACGAAAAAACAACAACTTTGGAAAAACACATTTTAGTTTGGAACACGTTAGAGGGGTAAAAATAACAATAGCTCTAATTAGCTCGAGAGAAGCAAAACCTGTAGGATTCTGGTACTTGTAATCAAATGGCGTCATCATGCACATGTTCTATTTACTTAAACGTCGAAGTGAAGAACGACGCCATTAGTGAATTTCATGAAGTCATGAGCATGCGCTCTATCGCTCACCGATAGGCCTTTTGCAACAAACGATCACATGGTACAAAATCCGCCAAGATGGAGCGCAAGCTCATTATTATTCCCCCACTGGGACATTAAAACAAAGAGACCTGAACCAGTCAAGCTTGACTTGACTTGGTTTTAATGTCCCAGTGGGAGAATAATAATGACCTTGCCCTCCAGCGTGGCGGATTTTGTACCATGTGATCGTTTGTTGCAAAAGGCCTATTAAGTAAAAAATTATCCTCTCTAGTTTTGAGGATAATGATCATAATATGGTTTATTAAAGCGTTTAGCAGTTTTTGGAGCAAAAAACAAAACAAGGCAAAACACTCGGCTTACATGGGTTTTGACAATTTTACTCGTAACAGCTTGCAATGACTTGGTCACTTCCAATCTCGACCCCAAAGCGCTTCTCTTTTGCGCATGACTTACGGTGAGAAGAGCTCTGGGAACCCTGAAATAAAGTGCCATCTCGTTGGTTTTCGTGAAGAACAATGAAAAGCGTGTGTGATTGGTGCATTCGTGTTGGCTGAAGCCGTGAGCAGGCGTCGTAAGCTTCAAATAGCCAATTTTTGGCTAAAAGAACCAACCATACGGCGCAATGTTCTCCTACATAGAGTTTCCCCGAGCCTCGGGTCATGCGCAGACATACGATCCGAGGCTCTGGTGAATGGGTCACTCCTAATTGACATGTCGTGGCAATGCAGTTGACAAGTGCCAGTTCACCAAGTGACTCAGTACTCTTTCCTCTATTAGCGGAAAGATGGCATTTATTATGGCCATTTTCATTTTCAGCAGATAAGCTTTACGAGTGAAAAGTCTAAGTAGCTATAACTTGCTTGAAGTTCGGCAAAATAGCATGGATCGAAGTCTCCATGTACAATAACCTTTCTTAATTAAACACGTTTTTCGTGTCACATTTTCATTATTCCTGTTTGCTGAAGTTTTGAATCTCGGTTTTATCTGTCAATAAGGTGTTGTCAACTACGGATATTGTCTTGTATTCTATTTTGGTGCAGTGTTTGTCAGCTAAGCGACTTTCCTTTCCTGCGGCAGCCGGCGACCGTAATTGTCGAGTTCATTATGACTGCCCCTTATACAAACTCGTGATTTGCATAAATCCACCTGCATGCAACGAACACTTTCTCAAACAAACAAAGTTGGAAAAAAGACCCAAGATTGCTCGGCGAATTTTCCCGTTTCTCCAGCAACAATGTATCGGGTTTATCAACGACTTTAGGAAAGCGATAGTCTCAGACCAGCTGAATACATCAAACGTGGCAAAGCGTCCCGCGGCAAAAAGATAGGCCATTACAACCAAAACAGGAATGTTGCATATCACATAAATCGCCACTATGTAAGCCACATTCACAGCTAGTCTACTTTGCCGTTGAATGGTGGTTTTCAACGGATCTCTGCGACAGACATGGAAGCTATTTATCTGGCGCTGGTGCCGTCGGAAGATCAAAAAGATCTTGGCGTGAGTGGCAAGAGTCAAGAGAAGGCAAAAAAGCAACACACCAGCGTGGACATTCCGAAGATGCTTAGTTTAAGTGATCCATTCCAGAGCGGTTAAAAAGATGTCCAAGAGCCATATTCCAACGACCACCTTGAGGACGCACTCTGAAGTGACCACCTCTTTGTAGCGAAGGTGTAATCGTAAGGCAGTGTAACGCTCAAAGCTGATGGCACTCACTGACAAGAATGAAACGCCGTAACAGATCCAGAAACTCTCGGAGTAGAGGAGTCGTAAGCCACATGGCACAAAATGATAAGTATTTTCAATGAGACGAAAGACAACATAGCAAGTCTGCACCAACAGACCAACTAAAGAATCCGAAAACGCTAGGCAAGCTAAGAGAACGTTTGAAGGCGTCTGGAGAGAAGCGTTCCTTGTGATTACAAGCACCACAAGCGAATTAGCAATGACAACGAAAGGTGAACACAATCCGTTGATCACTGCTGTTGTGAGATTTGATGTATGGCGAGTATACCTCGTCGTAGAGTGGATCTGGAAGGATAAAACAATCACCCAAAGAAATCTTTGGCAAAGTAGGATGTTCTAAGACGTCCAGTTCATGGGCCGTGGTTCCCTTCATCGTGTTTCTTCTCTCTTCCAGCGACTAAAGCCTATGATTTCAGGAAACTGTCAACTTAGTTTTTTTTTTAATACACGGAACGTTTAAATGGACCTCTTTAGCTTGTACGTTTTGTTTTCCCATTTCAGACCACGTGATGTTACTCCAGGGAGCAGTTTATTTCAAATGTCGTCTTCTGCACGTGCATATGTATGCATAACCTCTGTAAAAAGAAAAAGAAAATTCCCATGGGAACATCACGTGGTCTGAAATGGGAAAACAAAACGTACAAGCTAAAGAGGTCCATCCATTAGTACACTTGGGATGACCATCCGGTAATCTTGATTCAATTTCACTTCACAATCCAAAACAATGTCATTTTAAATTTCAGGATGTCGGCTTCCTAAATAATCTAACTAAATAACTATTTAGGAAGCAAACATTTCATCGTCTTCAAAATTAGTGAATCAGTCGAGTAAAAAGATTACTGTTTTAAATGTCTTGATTTATTCTTGGAAATCTTTTTAATGGAGTTTGTCTGTCTGTGGCAATTACCGGTACTTTGATTTCCAAGAAAAAACATGGGAGAGAGCTGCTGCACAGCATTTTAACGTTTTCATCTCCTGGTAAAAAGTCAACAATTGCCACGAAGCGGTTTAAGTGGAATTTCTGGGTGGGGATGTGCCGCTGGGACCCTGGAACCCTTAGCCTATACCAGAGCTAGTTCAGTTAAATTTTGCTATCCTATACTAGAGTAAACTCCCACTGATTTCCGTCTAAATTCCGATTCTTGACATTTGATAATATCCAGAGGTGTTTCATGATAGCCATTTATTGACACTGTTGAGGCTGAGTTACGTAAACTTAAACTTTGCCGATGTGATTTTTTTACATTCTCGAGCGGGAATTTCTGGTTTCCTTAGTGTTTGATAAAACCTTCAACCGACTGGTCAGTTTCGTGAAAAATGATACCCTGGCTATTATTTATATACTCTATCCTAGAGTAAACTGCTTGAAAACCATACCCTTCACAGCGGCACATACATATATAGTCCATATATGGCAGTACCTTCTCCCCCCCCCCCCCCCCCCCCCTCGGGCTCGACATAAACAGTTGGTCACACGTCGAGTTTCAATTCTAGTTTGTTCGAGTTTTTCCCATAAAGGGTTAGTCAGTCCATTCCCTCATTTTGTCTGTCCGCCTTTTGCACTGGCGCTTCCTTTTCATTCTACCGTCAGTCTCCACCCCCGGAGAGTAGTTTTTGGCAACGTCTTGGGCCCGACCCATGCTAACTTGCGGTGTCTCACATTAGATAGATGTGACTCTTGTGATCTGTTGTTTTATATATATTCATTTGTGCGGTATCGTGTGCACTTAATTTTGAGTAACGTCCTGTAGCACTTGAATCAAATCACAGAGTGAAGTCTGAAGCGCAGCCGTAGCCTGCAGAGCAGGAAGTTCTTTTTAATATTAGTGCTCGTTGAAAGTAGTCTTCGACGAAATTACGTTGAAAGGCCGCCGTATTGGAAGCGCAGCTGGAGAGAATTGGGACTAGTGGGGCCTCTCCCCGAAACCATTTTTTACCTCGCACCAGTGTTCTCTCGGTCTCTTCGTCCAAGATGGCGCCATAGAGTAAATTGAAAGATTATATATTCATCGCTTTTTACCCAAATACGCCAGCTCTGTCTGCTAGCGTTGCTGCAGAAATGTAATGATGAAAAGTGAAAAGTAATTGGAGGAAAAGCCACAAGCCGAGACAAGGTAAATAAAAAACCTCGGAGAAAATGGGACCCATGACCTCTTAGTTTCATCAACCCATTGAGCTCGGAAAAAAGGAAGCAGATTGTGCTTGATTATGATAATAATGCCCTGATATTCCTCTTTGACAAAAAAAACAACTTTTCGAGGTCTTCATCTGCGACCACGTCATTATTGACGATTCTTTAAGTGGACATCTTAACGTGCAAAAAGTGAATATTTCCATGTCTTAGTGTGGCAGTTGGCAATCGCGGAAACCATTTCTTACCTCCAAGGTCTATCCACAACGATAGGTTCCAACAGGTCACCTTTCTTGAATCCAATGATTCATGTATATTCTTAACCTATTTCTGTGTACTAATGGAGGCAGCATTCTTAACTACGTTGACAATTGATTTTTGTTCTCTGCAAAGCTTCTTGGTTCAACCGGCCGAGAAAAGTTGTCCATGGTTTCATACAGAGTTCAAGATTGAAACGACAAACAGCAATTAGGAAGTAATAATATCATATCTCCATTTCGACACCCTAAATATATTAGGTTTTTAGTCATAAATTTCAGCAGGTTCTTCTTTTGAACCGAAATATAAACGTAAACATTTGACAGTTATTCTCCGAAAGCGAGGTGAATATCGGTGAATAAAAACCGAGAAAAAGTCGAAATTTTTTTCAGCGATATTCTTCAAGCCTAAGGTGAATACTTGTTTTAGTATAATTACATAGGTGATTATTTGAACATTTGAGGCGCATTTGAATATATTCATATAGATATTTGCGCCGAATAATAAACAAATTATTATTATTATTATTATTATTATTATTAGAAAAATATGCCTTTTTTTAACAATTAATTTCTTTGTCTGCCACCTTGACAAAACAGCTTACGGCCATTTTGATAAAAACCGCGTGGGTGATTATTGCGTGATAATGACATCAAGTGCAACCAATCAGGGCAGAGAATTAATTACCTACGTAATAATAAACGTAAATATTGTTTAAAAATCCTCGGCATTTGTTGGGAATGTTCTTAAAGAATTCTGTTAACTGAAACCATAATTCACTTCTTTTGGGGTCGATTATTTAAAAAAGCATAGCAAACCTATGCAGGATTTTTGGTTATTACTGACAGGTTTAAAGTACTCACAGCGGTTCACGATAAGACTGAAGCGCATAAATTATCTCATTCATTACCCTGCAACAGCCAATGAAAATGCCATCAACGATTAGTACGATCAAGTTACTTATCAGGCGAGTCCAGCCCATCCCTTTCTTGTCTGATTATCTGCTTTCGACGATTTGGAACAATACACGTGAAAGAACTCGCTAGAAATACACGGAATACCACAAAATGCATACTCGGATACGGATACGGCAGTCGTTAAAGTGGCCGAAGCTTTGAACATAACTGTAGAGCCCGAGGACATCGAGATTTCTCACAAGCTGAGGAGGGGCACGGCTATTATAGCTAGATTTTGCAGTCACAAGGTAAAGTCCAAAATTTACAAAGAACGCGTTAAATTAAAGCATGTTAAAATCTCGGATCTTTTTCCAAGTTACGCTTCCACTGAACAACAGCACCGAATTTTTGTTAATGAGAACCTTACAGCTTATAGGAGAAGGATGGTCGGAAAAGCCAACAAACGAAGGCAGGAAGGAACTCTTACTAGTAGGGAATTTAAGATCTACGACGGCGACGGTCGACGAAAACGTCACCTCAAAATATAACTTGGCTCTATCGTAAGTCTTTCGCGATTATTCAGTCTAGTTCGCGTCGTACAATGTGGGCAAAGTATCCTAAAAAGAAATCGGTACGAGCGGTTTTAAATTTAAAATAGAGAATGAAGGATTCTCTTTTGCTTGCTTACGTTGTCGTCAAAACTTCAAATTTGGTGATTTCACGTCGTCGTTATGCAGAGGACCGCAAACATACTTGCTAAAATCCGTGCTGCACGTGCAGCACGATTATTTATGCTATTTTAACCAATGATGTTATTGCGTTGTGGCGTTGTCGTAGTCGTAGCCGTCGTCCTTTCTTAAATTCCCTAGTGTTTGGACGTTGGACGGTAAGATGTACATTGAAACCTCGCCTGAAGGCGCCCCCGTAAGAATATTTTCTGAAGAAGATCTAGAAAACTTATAACTGTTTTGGAATGTTTCACTGCTGGTGGAGAGCGTCTCTACAATTTGCAAAGCAACTGAGAGCTACGAACTTTTCTCGCAACAAATTATCTTTTAACCCTTTTATCAGTTTTAGTATATGTCTTTCTGTTGGTATACACAAGGTTCTTTGCTCCTTTTCAGTTTATCTGTGATGCACTTTATTATTTATTATTACAGTCGTTTGTACGCTTTACTTTGCACTAAATGGGTATGCTACATTTCAGAGACACATATCGGAATAATTTACCGTCTCATTACCCTTGGGGTGAAAACTGTTAAATTCCTCTCTCGTCTTAATAATAACAAAAGGAATGGAACTTAGAATCGGTTCAATAAACGCTAGGGGTTTAGGAGACAAGACTAAGCGACAGGAATTCTTTAACTGGCTTCGAAAGAAGCAGTTATCGATTTATTTTATCCAAGAAGCTCACTGTACGAAAAACAATATGCATGATTGGCGGGCCGAATGGGGGTACCAAGCTCTTTTCAGTTGTGGCACTAGTAAAAAGGCAGGTGTTATATTGTTTAACAATAACTTCTCTTTTCAAAATTCGCAAACATATTCTGATCCCGGGGGACGCTTTCTAGTTTGTGACATGACTACAAACTGGAAACAAATGACTTTGATAAACGTATACGCAGCAAAACGTTTTTCAACATTTAGACGATCTCAAGTGCGATGAGATTATAATAGGAGGGGATTACAATTTAGTGCTGGACGTTGAGAAGGATAAAAAAGGCGGACTAGCAAGAACACATAAAAGATCGTTGGAAGTTATAAATAGCTCTTCCGGTGAGTTTGACTTGATAGATGTCTGGAGAGTCCAAAACCCTGGATTACGACGCTTCACATGGAGGCAAAGAAACCCAGAAATACATTGTAGACTTGACTTTTTTCTCGTAAGCCATTGTATCGCTAGTAACACCACCAAAGCAGACATTGTCCCAGGTTACAAAACAAATCATTCAATGATCACCTTGCAATTATCTCTGCACAATAACCAACGAGGACGAGGATTTTGGAAATTAAACACCTCTTTTCTAAAGGATGAAGAATATGTAAACCAAATTAAAGCAGCTATAACTCAAACTAAGCACGAATATGCACAAGATAACACTGTTACACCTGGGCTATTGTGGGAAATGATAAAAATGAAAATTAGGGAAGCATCAATTAAGTATGGAAAATCAAAAAAGGAAAATATTAAGCAATAGAAGGATGACATTGAAAAATCAATAAAAACCCTCGAGGGACGAATTGCCAATACCCTTGCAAATAACTCCCAAGATTTGTGGATGGAATTGGACATGAAAAGACGCGAACATGAAACCCTAATTGAATACCAAACAAAAGGAGCTATTATAAGATCTAAGTCTCGATGGTATAACGAAGGTGAGAAAAATACTAAATACTTTCTTAACCTAGAGAAGCGACACGGCAAGCAAGGAACAATCACTCAATTGAAAATTAACGAAAACAAGCTGGTTCAATCAGACAGAGAAATCTTATATGAGTGTGAGACTTTTTATAAAAATCTGTACCGTTCCAAAACGCAAGTGAGCGACTTTCCGGAAGACTTTTTTCCACCCACACGAGAATTATTAAATGACGAAAAGCGATCCTCTTGTGAAGGCCAGTTAACTGCTAAGGAATGCCTGGAGGCCCTAAAAGACATGGCGGCAGGGAAATCACCTGGTACAGATGGCCTACCATGTGAATTCTACATGGTTTTCTGGGAAGACATAGGAGAAACCCTCACCAGCGCTTTTAATTTCTCCTATGAAACATGTAACCTGACTATATCACAAAGGCGAGGAATTGTCAAACTCATACCCAAAAAGGATTCTGACCCTGTCTTGATTAAAAATTGGCGCCCCTTAACTCTATTAAATTGTGATTACAAGATTGCTTCAAAAGCCATCGCGAAGCGAATCACAACAGCTCTACCAGAGCTAATATCAGATGATCAAACAGGCTTCATTAAAACCAGATGAATCAGTCACAACATACGTAGACTAGATAGCGTCATCAAATATACAGGCAATAAAAAAATCCCTGGACTTCTCCTTTTTCTGGACTTTGAAAAGGCTTTCGATACTCTCGAATGGTCTTTTATCAACAAAACTCTTCAACATTTTGGTTTTGGTCCCTCCCTGTCAAGTTGGGTCAGGCTCTTTTATTGTAACATTGAAAGCTGCGTATTAAACAATGGATGGACAAGCAATTTTTTTTAATCTAAGCCGAGGCGTCAGACAAGGGTGCCCTCTATCGCCTTACCTTTTCATTCTCTCTGTAGAAATACTCGCTGAAGCCATACGAAATAAGAGCGAAATTAGAGGTATTAAGATACAGGATACTGAATTTAAATTAAGCCAATATGCAGACGATACGACGCTGATTTTAGATGGATCTGAACAATCCTTTAAGTCTTCGCTTTCTTTGATAGAAGCTTTTGGTAAAATATCTGGCCTCAGACTGAATGACAAGAAAACAGAAGCTCTCTGGATAGGGTCTAAAACAAACAGCAATCAAACATTTTGCCCCGAAATGAATTTTAAATGGCAAAATGAAAAGACTAAGGCACTGGGCGTTTGGTTCGCAACGGATCAGGATACGGCAATATCTTTAAATTACAATGAAAAGCTTACGAAAGTTAAATCTATCTTAGGATGCTGGAAATTTCGTAGACTTAGCTTAATAGGGGAAATTGTTGTTCTGAAGAGCCTAGTAGCATCGTAACTTGTATACGTACTCACATCGTTGCAAACTAAGCACCATGCAATTAAAGAGATTAATAGGATGTTTTTTAAATTCTTATGGAACGATAAAGGTGATAAAATTAAACGCAAGGTTATGATCAATGATTATTCTGAAGGTGGACTCAAAATGATCGATATTACAACTTTTAACAAATCCCTTAAAGCTACCTGGATTAAAAAATACCTGAACACAGAAAACTGCAGCGAATGGAAAGTTTTTTTTTTATATAGAACTCGCAACATATGGAGGCAACGCCGTCTTTAAAGGGAACCTAAACAAAAAAGACATCGGTAATCTAAACATTTGTTAAAGAAGTTATAGAAATATGGTCTGAGACCTTCTATGAGAAAGGAATAGTGTCCAAAGATCACTTTCTAGCTCTACCTCTGTGGCAAAATTCATTAATAAGGATAAACAATGCACCAGTACTATGCAAAGAATGGCTTTCCAAAGGTATAACACAAGTAAAACATTTAATGGATGATTCTAACAACTTTCTTTCCCTTGCCAGCTTTAAAAAAAAATATCAACTCAAAGTCAGACCAATAACTTTTTTTGGCATAATCTCTGCTGTTAAACCTTTACAGCAACAGATTCCGAGGTCTCAGCTGAAGTATGACAATTTCATGAACACGTTCCTAAAGCACCAAAAACCATCGAGAATAGTTTACAAGAAATTAATTTCTGACCAAGCGGAACGACCGCTATTATCTCAAGAGAGGTGGCAGAAAGATATCGGGTCCACAGCCAAGGTAAAAATTGATTGGAGAAAAGCCTACCAATTGTCTGCTGCGTGTACAAAGAGTTCCAAATTAATTAACTTCAATTTCAGATTTTTACATAGACGGCTAGCAACCAATAATTTTTTGCAAAAAATAGGAATTACAGAGGACGGAACATGCACCTTCTGCCATGATAAAAAAGAAGATCTGTTACATTTATTCTGGGGATGTGAAAAAAGAAGAATTTTTTGGAATGACCTCTCTATATGGCTGCAGGCGTGCCACGTGCTTTCAAAAGAGAACCACTTAGGATTGGAAACGGCCTTAGGCCTGAAGCCAGACGACTCCAATTTTAAACTCCAAATTATTTTTTTTTGCCTAATGGCTAAGCACTACATTTGGATTTGCCGTTCGAAAGAACGATCCCCAACCCAAAACAACTTCTTGCTTTCCCTGAAACAGACGCACCAATTGGAAAACAACACAATAAGAAATTCAAAGAAATGGAAGCCACTTCTGTCCCCGCTGCAACGAGTCTCCTAAACCCTTAACCTTAACCTTGAATTTTTAAATATTGATTCCTCTATTTTAAAACTATCATTATAAATGTAACCCTAAAGGAAAGAGATGGTTTTTAGAAGTGCTAGAAGTCGTATGTCATTTATTTATTTTACCAATTATTATTATTTATCTTTTTTTTTTTCATGTTAGAAAACGTAATTTTAATGCAATTAGTGCTTAGTAGTGCTGTTATTCATGTCACGTTCGTATTGCAATACTCATTGTATCGTTTACTATAGTTTGCAATTTTTTATGGTGTAAGTGTGCATATTTAAAAAATAAAATTATTATTAAAAAAAAAAAAAAAAAAAAAAAAAGGTGTTCTCAAGAAGTCTAAAAGTTACCGCACCTTGCAGAGCAGTACGAGCAAACTATAGCTTATCATAACTGTATTAGGTTTCTAACGACGAAGAGAAAGTCGTGAAATTGATTTATACTTTGCGTGAGTTTTCTGGTAAATGTACTTCCTTGTCTTCTCAAAGTTGATTTATTGAAGTTCACGCACTGTTTGTCGTATAGTATTTTATTTGAAGGCATCATGTATATTGACTTTAATCCTAGCTGCATGCTGTCGACTCAATACGCACATCATTTCGTAATGGAGATAATTAGATTATATTAGATTCCTTCGTCGGAGGGGTGTTTGTCCGCTACAGGTGTTTCCCAATTTGTTGACCAATTTGAAGATTCGCATCTAATCGAGCGAAACTACTTAAGTGTGCTTTTACTTTACTACAGAAACATAGCACTAAAATTAGATGTTTAGCTTAAAACGCTAATGAATTCGTATTCGAGTCTCTTGTCTGTGCGAGAAACATTTAAACAATGTTGAAAGAATCCGTTAAGCAATTTCAGACTGCTAATCAAGTCGACATAGAAAACATGTACAAGGGGTTGTTTTAATTACTAAAAGCTGCGAAATTGAAGAAGGTACACGGGCAAGACGCTGAGAAACAATCCAGAAACCAAAGAAAACCAAAGCACAGCAAGAAAGCGAACTGTCAAAGTTGCTTTTTTCTGCCTGGTCTAAAGTTTGACAGAGTTTCAGATCACGATTTCATCAATTTTATACTAGTGAGCTTGCTCATCCTCTTGGTATTTATAAAACATTCTTTTCTCCAGTCACCTCAGTCTGAATTTTTCGAATGGATACCGTACAGCGCTGCTTGTTTGTGCAGCCGAGCTATGTGACTTTTCGAGTATCTGAGATACCACCAAAGACGTGTTCCACGTGTTCCATGTCATATGCGACAGTTTCCTCCCTTGGATTCCTCGTTAGCTATGGTTTAGTAATCGTTAATTCATGCGCAAGGAGCATGAAATAATGACGTCCAAGATTAAACAAGTCTGCAATGGGTGCACAGTAAAGCAACAAAAACATTTTTTTTCTTGTTATATGACTAATTCTTTTGGTTCCAATACAGCTGTGAATGTTAACTCAGTGATCGTTTCTCATCATGCAGAGTCCACACAACTCAATCATTAGCAGAGTAACTTTTCCGCAAACATTGATCTCATTGTAGCGGCCTACCTGGGATTTAACACACCAGTTCTACTACTTTCAATCAGATCATCTAAATGGACATCATGATAGATGCCTACACTCTACAAAATTGATCTGAAATAACCGTGGCCTTTCTCAACTCTGCTCTGCCTAGCATACCTTGAGGTGAATTAGCTTGATACCGGGTTGACGTGCCGCACGCATTTTAGCGCATAGTTGTGCGGTTCTCTTCATAGCAAAGACGCGAAATCATCAAATTTGAGGTTTTGACGCCACCTTTAGCGTACAACGGCGAACCATTTATTCTCTATTTTTGCTCCTAACCCGCTCATACCAATTTATTTTTAGGATACTTCGCCCACATTGTGAGACGTGAACGAGATGGAACAATGGCGGAAGACTTACGATGGCGAAAAGTTATATTTTGAGGTGATGTTTTTGTCGTCGTCGCTAATTTCTATTTCGTAAACAAGCGATGCCATTTTTGACGGTCGATGCTATTCTTAGTAACCAAGCCTTTTTATTCGGTTAGCTTTAAGTAAATTGTTAGGAGAGGCTACATTTAAATACTTTAAAATTGCCCTTTTCAAGGTGTTGTTTCGGGAAGTTCATTGCGCTATTGCCAAAGAACCGAGTTCGATATCATTCTATCCACCTTTTCAATTTTTTTTCTTTTTTTTTTTCTAAGGTTTTTTCGCATTCTTTTTTAATTCTAAGTGGCATACGCTGCTAATCTAGTCCTAGATTAAATATTTTTTTCATCATTGGCAAACGACAAACTTAAAAGGAAACTGTCACGAGAAGCACATGCGCTAGCGTCTTGTGAAAACTTGAAAAGTGTAAGGTGAACTTTTTTCAAATTGAATCGACAAATTCAAAATGGTGTCCACTGTTGTCGCCTTTCGCTGTCATGGCGAATCTGCTCATAGTATTGATCATTTTGACAAGGAAATCACTTCAATCGCCTTGCAATATCCTTCTTGCTTGCCTGGCGATCTCGGACCTCCAGGTTGGCATCCTAGTTCAACCGAGCTATGTGGCCTACAGACTGCTCGAAAACGCGAACGGCTTCGTTCCCTGCTCGGTGAGAATGCTTTACTCGTCGGGATTTTACCTTTACTACGGAGTGTCATTCACGACATTGAGTGCTGTAAGCTGTGAAAGACTCATGGCCTTAGAATATCACCTAAGATAGTCTGCAATTATCCGTCCTCGGCGAGTTTTGAAAACGGCTTTGTTCATTTGGTTGATAAACATACTGTTCACATTTTTGCAATGGGCGCAGAATGACGTTTTTCGAGGTACTCATCTGGTAATGTGGTCCTTTTTCCTCGTAACTACTGTTTTCATCCAAATCACAATCCTGAAAATAGTAAT
>OX421457.1:14792711-14815211 GCA_949126865.1 Montipora capitata | reverse complement strand
CTCTCGCCCCTGAGATGAATGTTCGTACAGTGGTTCATTCGCTGACGTTCTGCGCACACCAACCATTTCAATCGTTTTACAAGAGGGAACGACGGACAATGTAATAAGAAAACCGTATCAAAGTATGAATTCGCGTTGTAAACACTCAAGACCCTTCTGGTTTGATTAAAGCAGCCTACTTACCCCGCGAGAAAGAAACTGGTCTGAACGACGTTAAAGATGAAAGACCAAGCGAAACAAATTATTCTCAAGGAATGAAAAAAAAAGTAAAAAAATGTAAAACACGTGCATGTATTGCGTGCACAGCGTGCTGAACGTGCTCAGATTTTTTTTTTCCCGCCTTTTTCCGCCTTAAATGCCCGCTGCGCAAATAAGTCAAAGCTGAGCAAAGCGCCTCGCGAGGCAGCTGTAGCTCAACCATTTCTTTACGTGGATGGAGGGGTAGTTTCTAAAGAAACTGTGGTGCTGCGTCGGTGGGGAAGTAGTATACAAAAATTTGGTTTTATCAACGGAGTTGATAATGTAAATTGGCCACCGTACAGAGATTCTAAAAGCTGACGTTTCGAGCGTTAGCCCTTCGTCAGAGCGAATCGAGGGATTATGGGTTACGTGTAGTTTTTATAGTAGAGTAGGAGCTACGCTATTGGTGGTAACATGGCAACATCGCGAAGGTGTTCGCGGAATCGGTCACCTAGTCTTCTACCTGTCTCACCAATGTATAATTTATTGCATAACGTACAGGTTATGCAATAAATGACATTTATTGCATAACCTGTACGTTATGCAATTAATTATACATTGGTGAGACAGGTAGAAGACTAGGTGACCGATTCCGCGAACACCTTCGCGATGTTGAGAAGAATGACAAGGATGCATCTAAGCCAGTCGCTCGCCATTTTAATCTGCCTAACCACTCCAAAAAACACATGGCTATCTGCGGCCTTTCCCTACATCTAGGTACGACGGAAAGCCGCAAGAATCTGGAACAAAAATTCATCTTTCAAATCGGCACCCTTAATCCTCACGGTATTAACGAACGCTTTTCATTTAACTAATATATTCCTATTTTTCACGTTGCCATGTTACCACCAATAGCGTAGCTCCTACTCTACTATAAAAACTACACGTAACCCATAATCCCTCGATTCGCTCTGACGAAGGGCTAACGCTCGAAACGTCAGCTTTTAGAATCTCTGTACGGTGGCCAATTTACATTATCAACTCCGTTGATAAAACCAAATTTTTGTACATTTCTTTACGTGTACAGCGAGATTTTGGTGAGATTTTCTCCTTGTGAGGCAGTAAGAAAAGTTCCAATATTTTTGATATTTTCTGCCTCTCGAGGAAAATTCCCCATCATGAGCGACCCTTTTGAAAAATTGGCTGAGACTGGCCAGTCAATCATCGAATAAAATCGAATGTCCGAATCAGGTGTCTTCCCAACTTGGAGTTGAAGATGGCGTCCGAAATGAAATGGATGGCACTTCTTGCTGTTTTTTTTTTTTTTTTACTTCGACAAATCCGTCGTAGAAGAAAAGCTGGCCGCAAGAGGATAACGGCAAGAGAATGCATTCCAACAAATAAACAACAAGCACCATACCCTTACCTGCTTGGGGGTCTTCTGCATTTAAGGTGGCTCAAACCAGTTTCAACACTTTTAAGAGACCCTTTTATTAGAAAGATTGTCATTCCAACACTTTATCACGCAACACCAATGTTATGGTACCATGTAAAACATCAATTATTGCTGAACAAGGTGCAGTCCTTTTTGTGACGTATTAAGTTACCATGGCAACAGGAAAGCCTTGCAGAAACACCCTATATTTTGGCTTTAGTTGCTTATATCTCAAAAACGAACTGGGTGACCCCCATTTTTTATTGCACAAAAGTGATCAACAGACAAGATGAAACTCTCTGCAAAGTTAAAAAAAAATTGTGGAGCGGATTCAGAGCTACCTTAAATTTTTAATTATTTTTAAGGTGGCTCTTAAATATGCTTCACATAATTTTTTAAACTTTGCAGAAAGTTTTATCATGGCATGTTCATTGCATTTCAGAAATGGGGGTCACCGAGTTGGTTTTTGAGATATAAGCAACCAAAGCCAAAATAAGGAGTGTATTTGCAGAGCTTTCTTGTTGCCACGCTAACGTTTTACATAACAAAAATGACCGAATATTTTTTAGCAACAACTGGTGTTTGATATGGTACCACAACATTGCTGTCAAGTGTTGTAGTGTCAATCCTCCTATTGAGAACGTTTCTTTCAAGTGTTGAAACTGGTTTGAGCCACCTTAACTCTCGCAATCCAGGCTACCATTATAGCAATGATATCGTTGATGTCACCTGTTGTCATGAATGTACCAACTTGGCCCCAGTTGCTCAAAGGGTGGATAACGCTATCCACCGAATAAATCACTCTCCATTGGATAGCGCGATTGATTTCGCTGTTACTTATCCACTGGATAGTGATTTTTCCGGCGGATAGCGCTATCCATCGTTTGAACGACTGGGGCAAGAGCCTCATTGGTTGTCGAAACAAAGGGCCTTTTCTTCCTTTGGTTGGTAGGGCTTAAAGAGCCATTAGAGTGGTTTTCAATTGAGTGTTGAAAGTAATTAGCGAATTGCTTTGGTTTTGCATCACTTCACTCAAACATTGGTTCAAAGTTTTCGCGCCATTTTTTCAACCAATTAGAAGTGAAACACAAACCAATCGTGGCTCGAGCGTGCAGATTTTCCCGCGCTTTGTGTCGGCTACGTGTAATTACTTCGAGTTTTGATTGGTCTACTGGATTGTCTCCGTCCGTTTTGATTGGCCAAAGTAATTACTTTGCTTTTGGTTTTACGACACTCGATTGAAACTCGCTCTAATTTTTCCTATTAATTAAACCCATTGTCTTGGGTTAATGGGACCGAGAGTACAGAGTTAACTCAATTACAGAGCTTAAGCTGCGACGACGGCAGTGCCAGCAGTATCGTCAGTTAAAAGTAAACTTTTGCTCCGTCTTGACTGTTTTGCCACCACTCCGTCTTCTTCGCGCCGTCAGTGCAGTATTAGACATGGTACACTATAACTGGATCGGTAGAATCATCCCTGCACAAATGTATACTAAAATGAAAGATTGACTGTCGTTTAATCCCGTTATGTGTCTTCTTGACAAATACTGCATTTGTTCAAGCCAGGTTGATCATCTGCCAAGCCGAAATTTGTTGGCACTTTTTTTGCCAACAAAAGCCGTTCTTGAGAACAATACTTACAGCATTCATTGTATCCATGTTTAATTTACGAAATTTATAATGAGAAACAAATTAATGTATGATATATCAGGGTCTGGTCCGGAGAATTTATGAAAGAAATATTTACGTACCTATAATGCACTTATCAGTGTTAAGCCCCAGGGAGGGGGGGCTTTGACTGTGAGGTCTGTCCCCAGGGTGGGGATTTTGATCGTGCGACATATTCCCAGGGTGGGGAATTTGACATGGCCACCATCTTGGATAATGAAGAAGGCTTGGAAATCAACCTTGTGCAAGGCTTTTCCCTCCCCAGGTAATGAGGGAAAGGCCCTGGGAACGAGGTTGCCTAAAAGCAACTCCGCCATCTGGGAAAATACCCAGAAGGTGTTCAAATGAACTTCCCACATTTGTGAGAGGTGGGTCAACGAGAGGTGAGTGGCACATACATTGCACTCTTACTGTGTGCAGCAAAGTCTATTAAAAGGGTATTATTTTGGCCACCTTTACTCGCCCCAGCGTGGGGGCTTTTGATACTTTTGGCCAATTATGTTGTCACGTGGGTGGGGAATTTGACGCATTTTTTCAGAAAATGTCAAAACGTCACAAATTTTGCATATTTAATGAGGAAAAACAATAGCTTGCACGCTGTGCACGTGCATTTATACATTTTTGTACATTTCTTTCACGTTTTCGGCACATCTGCGACGTAAAATGACCAGTTTTCAAGTTTTACTAAGAACGTGAACTCAAAGCAGCGAATTTGAATTTTTTGCCGTAACTTCAACACCGCACCTCCTAATTCAGTTCCTGGAAAGTTGAGCTAGTTTTTCGAACTTAGACAAACCGACATAATCACGAAAAATTAAAATTAATAAACCTGAACTTGCAATTTTAAATGACGTTTTCGTTACCATCGCGTCGTAGATCTTCAACTCTGTATTTAGCAAGATTCACTTTTTTGCGTGATTATCTTTCAAATCGTTTATGGGTATCTTGAACAGAAGTTTGCGTGGTAAAATAATGAGAATCCCACGTTCACATGACAAATCATGTGATATAGTTTGGTGTCACAACTAGCAGATGAGCTTATCGGTAACAGGTTGCAATTGAGAAAAGTCTGGTTTTCACTTACGACCATTTTGGAACATGCACAATACTCAATTCTGAGCGCCTACTTTGCTTGGGCCCTTATCACAAAATGATTGTTTTGTTGCCGGAACATAGTAATCTGGCCAAGTTGCGTGGTGCTTTTATCACAAACCGAACAACTTGGCCTGTCAGGGTTCGTACTCTTAAGAGTTTTTCAAATTCCATGACTTTCCATGACCTTTTCCATGACTTTTTTCAGTTTTCCATGACCTAAAGTTTACTGAGCGGCCAGTTTCGAAAAGTGTCAAAATCATCCTTGTTTTTGGGGCATTTTCTGACATAATTCGTCTGCATTTTATTTTGTCCTTGCTTCCACTTCTGCAATAATTTACGTACCACACGTAACTATAATTTTCCATGACTTTCCATTACCGACAATTAAATTCCATGACTTTCCAAGCCTGGAAACTGAAGTACTTCAATTACATGATTTTCCAGGTTTTCCATGACCTGTACGAACCCTGCCTATTTTTTGTTTCGAGCGCAAAGCCCATCGTCAGAGCGAAGGGCTGATGCTGAAGCCTGGTTGGTTTTCACTAGCGACGCAAGAACTAGCACAAGTTCAAACATAAGAGCGCTTATTTCATCGTGAAAACGGGGTTGACGCTTCACTGGCGAAAAATGTCTGATTGGTCGAGGCCTTGTCATGTGACTTCAATAGCTCAAACCAAACATGGCTGCCATCGGGTGTTATCCGATCTCCGTCGATAAAAAAAAAAACCCTTTTTAGGCCAGTTAAACGGACGAATGTTTTGGCTGCATAGTTCGTTTTTATGCCAGCGAGATTCTCTTTTAAGCCAACAGTGCTACGAGGGATATTTCTTTAAAAATTGCAAATCGCGAGCCACGGTTGCTGTGGCAGTGTTCGAGTGGAAATTCGTTTGTGGAGCTTACCGGCTAATGGATATTACCATCTTGATTTCAATTCATGCGTTTATCTTTTAAACAGTGGAACAAAAAAGATACCACTAAATTTCCAAATGGTTTCTCTTCCAGCTAAATAGTTACTGTTTCCGCGACGTCCCGCATCTAACAGAAAATGTTAAGATTTTCGCTTTTTTTCTCAAAATAAGTTGTTAAAATTGCCATTCAAGTGATCCATAGAGGCAAATTTATTAAGACCGAGGGGAAAATTTAGAAATGGATTTCAGTCGTTCAAAAATAAAATTTTAAAGTGTTTTTAGCAGTAATAATAACCAAAATCATACTTAACATGTCATAGCACCTCATATTGGGTACACTAGAAGGAAACCTTTTAGTTGCAATTATATTTTGTTATAGTTGTTCCAAGCAAAATGCCAATGGTTTGTTTCCCTCCAAATTATAGAAATAAACATAGATTAGGTTAACTCTGAAATTATAGACAAAACAACAATATTCTAAGTTGAGAATTTGGTTCAGAAATCCAGCTTATATTACTAGCAGGGAGAATTTTACTGTAACAAAATATTACTACAGCTAATAATACCCTTTCACCACATTGTAGTGGGTTAATGTGACAACAAAAATACTTAATCAGGAATTGATTTTATCTTCCAGCAATAAAACAGCAGGAGGATATAAAATTAGGTATCTTCAAAGTTTAGAAAACTTGTTGAAGGTGATTCAGTGCCACCCTCCAACACCTTTCACAAATTTCATGCTGGCCTACTAAGTCCTCTGTTTGCGGACTCTGGTTGTAACACAGATGCTTCAATAATTTGAATCCCCTTGCATTAGATTTAACTTTTAAAAAATCCATAACTTCATATTTCTGTAATAATTGTTCAAAGACATTGAGCAAAAGCATACAAAGCTACATTTGAAAGCGGCATAATCCCATGTTGCAGTTTTCTGGATAAGACTTCACAGAAGTAACTCCTGTTACCTTTCCATATGTAAAGAGGTGCCATGATTTATGCGTCAATTAGTCAATGAGTCATGAGTCAATGAGACTCACAGTCAATATTGCAATAATTTATTGATCAAGCCTAAGCCCTCGTTTCAGTAATTAGGCCTAGTAAGCACTCTCTGAAATTTTAGCTTTCATGTTATGGGTTAGGGTAACTGCACTAACTCATTGACTCATAAATACTTACGGTAAGACTCATAATGTAAAAAATATTTCAACATTAGATGCAATGAATTTTTAGCAATTGCTGTAAATAGTAGTAATCATTCCTACCATTTCAAAGGATGAATAAACTAAAGTTGAATGCAGTAAGTGTAAGAAGTAAAAAATGTGGTCCAATTTATTTAAGCTGTAATCAATTTCTGTCCTTGCTTTAGTCCCTGGATAGTGTTAAACAATGGTGGTGAAGTGAACAAACTGCTCCAAGGGGAATTCCCTTACGAAAATGACAGGGGTTCTTGTTGTTCCTTTTGGAGAAAAATTTGTGGATTTGTACTGCTTATGATACTGAGACCAAACAGCTGGCAGAGTTGCTGCAGTACATTTAAGGCTATCAATCTGAAAAATGAATGGAACTGTAGAACAATTTGGTAAGCGAGCAAATAGCTTTTACTTATGAATTATAAAATGCCAGTCATTTGTCAATTTAGAACTGGTTCCTCTAAGGGGTCAGATTTCTTTAGCCTACATCCACAAAACAAGATTCTGTCACCATTAAGGGTTGTTTAAAAAAAAAAAGACCCCTCCTGAGCAAACTGCATCCTCATGTTTGGATTCTCATTGATTTAATGATATTATGCAAATTTGTTCTACAATTATACTCAAATACCATAAAAGTATTTTAAAGCCAACTTTTTTGCAAAGTTTATTCCTTGAGCCACCAGCTTCAACTTTGATACTTTGTTCCAAAGGTCAAAGCAGTTGTATAGCAATGGTGGAAGTGATGATTAATCACTTTGTTTTGGTTCAAATGAATAAAAAGAAAGTCAAAGTAATGATTGCACTTTAGTTAATTAACCCTTTCACCCCTAAACCGGCCATACTTAGTATTTTACTCTGTCTAAAGCCAAAGTACCGGAAATTTGCTTTGTCTAACACCAGACGATTTTACTCGTCTGAATGGGGAACCCCATGAAGTCAACAGTCTTACAGTACTTCTCAACATGTAAAAAATGAATTCTGTGGACTTAGGATTTATAGGAAGGCTGGGATGTATGCATTTTTAACTCTGAAACCACTCGTACCAATTCATTTTAGCATACTTCGCCCACATTGTACGCCGCAAGCGAGATACATGTAGCCTAACCGCGAGAAACTTACCATAGTTCAAAGTTATAAGTCGCCGTTGCTGTCGTACGACAACCGGAGGCGAGCTTTCCGAATGCCAGGACTATGGTGTCTCCCAGAGTTTTAACAATATTTAATCGTCTCTAATGGAGAAATGATGCTAACCAATATAAATGTGGTTGTGTGAAGACAAGTTAAAAGGGAAAACAGCTCACTTTCCGTCAATTGCGAGCTCTCTCTGCCATATCTTTTTCAGATGTTCACTCCAAGCAGTTTAGAAGGACAATTTTTTGCTAAACCCGCAAGTTGTGCAGATAAGAATTGCATACGCACTACATTGAAAAATCTTGAAACACATTCAACAATTTTTCCAAAATATTTAATTAAAAGAATTAAAAGAACCCAGAGAAAAGCTATTCATAATCATCCAGGTTTAATGAAGGTGCAAAATTGTGCACCATCATCTTGACTCTCTCTTTGTTCAGCCTCATATGAAAAAATAAGCAAAGACATTGCTAATTTAACTTATGGGCACTTTATGTGGACAGAAAGTTGTAAACAGACATTTTCCAGATTTTCCCTATAAAAATCAAATGTTAGTACACTCATCCAGGAGATCTCCTGTTACCACTTCCATCAGGAGCTCATTAAGCAGAGCCTCTATCGCCCATTCTTGGCATCGGAATCAACCCTTTTCCGAGTAAATGTATTTATAGAACACCTCCCTTGGGAGATTCAGCATGCTCACTGAACACTATAAAAGCCAATCTCCCTAATTGGGAAATTTAGCACGCCCTCTGTTGTAAAAGCCCATCAAAACAAAGGTATCTTAGTGTCAAGGGAAATGCCATACATGAAGTTTCCCTTGAAAAATCCTGTTCTGAAAAATAAATTAACTTGGGAAAGGTTTGACTCAGGAATTAGTAGAGACAGAGATTCCCCTTGATTAGCTCCTGCTTCTATATAATTAAGAATACTTTCCGCCTTGTATGAAATTAAATTGTCTAATTTCACCCTGACCATAGATACAGCTAGAAGCTTTCAATATTTCCACATATAATTAGTCGTTGACTTTATTTTTACTTTTACTATTATTATCCTATTAATCAGAAGTAATACTTCTGAAGGAGGGTGGGGGGGGGGGGGGTTAGGGTTAGGGTTAGGGTTAGGAGGGGGAGACATGTGGTGTGTCCTTGGAATTTAGGGTATCAAATTGATTGTTAACAAATACATTTAATTTATTGCTACTTTTACAGGGAAGTACAGGTAAAATAAAGGATTAAATAATGGAACCAATTACGTAAGTGAAAAATTAAAACGCTACATGTACGTCCTGTTAAGGTAGCAAGAGAAGAGGCAGCACTCTCCTCGGCAGCAAGGAGGTCACCATGGCAACCGAGCTACAGTCCACCTCCCAAGACCCTGTCAACACATCACTGAGAAAAACCAGTGTGTGAAATGTATACTTACACCAAAATAGAGCAGGGAGGGAGGGAAAACAAGCAAGCACACCCAACTGATTAAGGACGGTGCCTACTAATTCAAAGGTATTTTTGCACGGTTTACTGAATATGCGGGAAAAGCAGATCTGAACAAGTGTTATTGAAATCCAAAGAAGAAAATTGGGGGTAACCATGTATTCTTGGAAGATAATTAATCAACAATATTTGTAAAAAGCTTTGAAATACAAAGAAATGTATGGCGTTCTTTTCCAAATTGAAGTTTAGTTATCTCTGAAAAATGCATGGTTACCCCCGAATTTTCTTTGTGGATACCAAGAGCACTTGCTAAGTTCTGCTTTCTTCGCATAGTTTTGAACAGAGCAAAAATATCCCTGTATTAATAAGCATCACCCATAGGAAATCTGAGTATTTCGAGATGCGCAGAACTTATGCACAGTAACAATAGTAGGCATCGTCCTTAATTTTAGCACATGGCATTTGCCCCTGCAAACCTCCTTGGAGTCCCCCCAAATATCCCATCCAGGCAAAACCACTGCATTGTCTTGGTTTTAACTTTGCCTAAACTATATTTCTACAGCTGCAACTAACAAACAAACCTCCTATAAGCTGCTGAGCACCTATAGATGTAACACCCATCATCATGCCTTGATCTTGAATTCGAAAAAAAAAAAGCAATTTAGGATGCTTCCTACTGCAGATTCCAAGTTTCCAATTCAACTGAACTTACCATTTAAAGCATTACATCTCATAACTAATGACTGATATTCATCCACATACTGCCTCGTTTGTTCTTCCATCTTTTGTAGTCTTTCTCGTTCCTTTTGATCTTTAAAATCGTTGATAATTCCTTGGATTACGGTATTGACTGCTGCTCACCTCACTACTGTATGACATGTTGGGCATTTTCTAAAATCACCTATGCAAGTCTTGCAATATGCGTGTCCACAGGGTATAGCAGCCATTGGCGTGTGTTTGGGCCCTGTCATATGTTTTTCACAAAGGGGACACAAGTGACTGGCAATACCTGATTCGTCGTCGTCACTAACACTCCGCTGACCTTGTTTATGCTCAATAGAGGGTTGTAATGTCGCCTTGAGCCTCTCGGCAACATCCGCTGACCTTGTTTATGCTCAATAGAGGGTTGTAATGTCGCCTTGAGCCTCTCGGCAACAGTGTCTGCTAGTGCATTCAGCATATCAGAAGATAACTCAGGAGTCTTTAATTTCGAACTATCATTAGGAAGCATTACAGCACCTGTATGTTATTTCCAGTACTACATGTATCTGCAAGGTCATTCAAGAGAGAATCCTCATCAGTTTCACCATGCCTAATATCATCACTATGGTGATAACTGTCATGATTATCATCACCATGGAGACTTAAGTTTGATTTCACTGATGTCCTTGATGAAGGCCTTAATTTATTATGAAGTGTTTCTTTACTTGATGAAAGAAGCTTTTTTGAGACAATTTCATAATTTGATGGCACATACTCGTGGTTAGTTTTCACTTGAGTATCATTGCTTGCTTTCATCCGAGAGGAGCAGGGATTCCTTTTGTGTGAGCCGGTGGCAGAAGGTGGTCTTTTGACTAGCGGGTTATCAGACTTTGATATCCACGATATCACATTAGAGTGGTACGGTCTCTCCGTGGTTCAGGATACAACAGTTTTCTCCTGGGATTGCTGTGAGGATTTCTGTTTGCAGCGTTTTCCGAAGAAGAACCAGACATTGCTGAACGTGTTCGAAACTTCGGTACATCAGGAAGAGTAGAGTTATCTTTGTTCACAGATTTAAGTTTTTTTGTAGCAGTCTTCGATGCTTCTCGCTCCTTCATCCACTGGCTTGGTTTTTCACGAAGTACCTTAACTTTTGAAGCTGTTTCTTCTTTATTTTCGCCTGTTCTGCTAAGTGACTTTGTCTTAAGCTTCTTCACTTGTAACGACATATTATCTTTATCTCTTACTGTGGTGACCAATAATTCCGCCATCTTGTTTTCAAGGATAAATTGAGAGGTTACCAAGTACAATTAGAAAGCCCAAAACCTCACTTTCTGGGGAGGAGTAACTAGTTCAGAGACAAAAACCTATAACGTCTTCAATAATACACAAAAATGGGCAGAAATTGGGTTTTATCAAGCCATTTAGACAGGAGAAGTAAGTTAGTTCTTTATTAAAAAGTATTTCCTAAAAGCAATCATATCTCATTTAATCATTTGGAATATTGTTCTGTCACCACCCCCTCCTCAGGGTCATTAACACGTCCTCAGGTGACATCTTAAAAATTTAAGTATATTTGTCGATTTGAACGACGTTAGGATGTCTATGTCTGCAGTTTTTGTTGTGAATATCAAAGGAAAGGTAAGCTTACTTCTACGATCGACCTTGTATCCATACATGTATCCATATGTACTGAAGTTGAGCTTTTCCAATCGAAACTTTCCCATTAATAAAAGTAATTCGCTCTGGTATTCTACAAGGTAACTTAAATTGAACCTTCGCTATGTTTTAAAGTCAGATACTTTGTGTTTTGGGGTATCAATTCCAGGTGATTATTTTCCCGGAATTACCGAGGAGATAATTATCGAAATGTCTCTGATCGAGAAGTTCATGCCCTTGGTATTGGAGAAGGAGGAAGAGGGAACACAGACCCCTATTTGCGTGCACCAGGATGTGACCTTTGTGTACATCAAGTATAACAACCTATACCGTGTCCTTTCCATTTTAATAATTGTTCCATATCGATCCATACATGTGTGTGAATTTATCCATGGCCAAAAAATGGGCAAGTCAGTAATATGGACAGCACATGTAAATTTGTTGAACGCTTCTGTAGAACGAGATAAATAACAATAAAACCCCTTTGTTAGAGCGAGTTTCAATCGAGTGTCGTAAAACCAAAACCAAAGTAATTACTTTGGCCAATCAAAAAGGATGGAGACCCATCCAGTAAACCAATCAAAACTCGAAGTAATCACACATAGCCGAGACACAGCACAGGCAATGTGCATGCGCAAGCAATGATTGGTTTTGGTTTCACTTCTGATTGGTTGAAAAAGTTGCATGAGAACTTTAAACCAATCAATGAGTGAATTAATTAAAAACCAATACAATTCGCTAATTACTTTCGACACTCAATTGAAAACCGCTCTATTCAGTAAGAATAATTTATAATAGTCTTGTAGGAGTTCGCCATTTAGGAATCTGTACCAATAATGAAATCAGCTTTAATAAAACTTTGTTTAAGTGTCATGTATAATTTTAGCGCTGAGGCACTAAATAATTGAGGACACTGCACAGAAATCACAATCATACATGTACATGTAGGTTGGTTTTTGAGGAGCGGAGAAAACCGGAGTACCCAGAGAAAAACCTCTCGGAGCAGACGCCAAGTCTGGGCAGTAGTGTGTAGCAGCTCTCGTAACCTGCTATTGTTTGGTATTCTAAGCAGCTTCTATTGTTTTTGAGTCTAAGTCATTGTTTCAATTCTTTAGTCTTTTGTTTTTGGCTAGGGTAGCGAACCAATCATGTTATACATTATGACAGCTGCTACATAAACCAGTCTGGGAAATGACCCCAGGCCACATTGGTGGGTGGGTGGGGTCTTGCATCAATAGCCCTACAAGGTCAGCTTCATAACCTGACAAATTAATTACTGCAAAAATTTATAATTGTTTGGTGACAGCTGTGGAAATTTGACTTCCTGGAATTCATTGTTGACACCTTACGTTACAAACTTGTCTGGAATCCTGGTACTGGTACAATTTCATTCCTAAGTGGGCCACTTAAACACGACCACTATAAAAGGCATAGTACCTTAGACTTACGTGGATGATTTGCCAATCAACTGTGAATACATATAGAGCTTTGTGATAATTTGTGCAATAAAAGCCCCTCATAGCACTATGTTGTTAGATGTTATCTGTCATTGTTTTTTTTAAATTCCCAACCATTTTTCCTGAGCTGGAAATATCTTTTAGGGATTCTGTCTCTTTGCTTCTGTCTGTTGATTGCCATCTTGTATGTTAATCAGTCTTGTTTGAATGAAATGGAATGAAAGCAGAGCATGAAACGACCCTTTTGCAGTGTGTCTTCATATTTAATTAATTTTCTCTGTCTATATGCCAGGTGATTTTTCCTGTCAATGCATGGAGATCTCAACTGTGTTATTTAGTGGCTGTGCGATGAATAAACATTTAACCCATTGATACCTCAAACGCCCTAAGAAACCCCCTTTTGACGAGTAAAAACGTCTGGCGTTAGACAGAATAAAATCTGTTAAGTATAAACTTACAGATGTCAATGGGTTAAATAGAGAAAAAAGTAGCCATTGGCTATGCATAATATGGGTAGTTAAACCATTTATTTCATAAGCTGGAATGTGACTTGTGAAGCCAAAATTAAAATTAATTTTGGTACCAGAGAGGTGCTCCAAACAAACATTGATAAGTACTTTAATTACACCCAGAGAAGAGCAGGATCTGGTCAAATTATGGAGCATTCTCTCTCCTTCAATGATCACATGAAAATGTCTTAAGTTAATGAACAATATCATAATGATCAGTAACGACATCCTTGACCTTTTTGTTCAGTTGTTTCAATGACAAAGAAGAATGTTAATGTCGCATTGTTGTCTGTCGTCCTCCACATGATAGTTCAGGTAGGTTTAAAAATTAATAAATTCATACCAAATTATATGTGTAGGTTAACTTTAGGGTCAAGTTTTTTTCCGCTGGTGCAGGTTTTTGCAGTACAGTATGAAGCTTGAGTTCCCCTACTCAGGAAATCAATTCCTTTGTCGTTGAGTTTAGTTGAGTTAAACTTAAAAAAACAGGAAAGAAATAAGCATCATAGGAACTTGAAATTTCCACAGATGTTTTGGAAATGAAAATAAAATGAATGCCTGTCTTTTTTGGCTGTTTTGCAATTGATATTTGAAAATTATCATTTGCAAAAAACCTGTTTTCCCTGGCGGCGCCGTTTGTTAAATGAAAAACAAAAGAAACCTGTTGTGTCTTTAATTAGTTAAATTAGTGATCAGATGTGTCTTTAATTACAGGTAGTTAAATTAGTGTACATGTACCTGCATATTGTTCAATAGAAAGGTGATAGAGCTTTCATGCAGCAGTGGATTTGTCAGTAGGTTAATGGAATAATGCACACACTTTACTGTGTTTTGTGAAAAGTCAACTGGTTTCCTCCAGCCAGTAACTGTTTTTAATCATTCAGATTATTACTGGGTTGCCAGTGTGGCAAACCCAGTCGGAATGTGCGTTTCATTTGTTGGTTTTACGTTATTTTATTTTTTTTCCATGTTGGTAAAAGTCTTGCCTGTCACTCCCCTGCTAAGTGGTCTATTTGTGCATAGAGCCTTCTGTGTGTATGTTCTTAGGATCGAGAGGGTAGTGGGAAATGCGTAGCTTGATCTGGTGGACACAGTAGAATGATTAACTTAACCGGCAATGGCGTCGAAAGTCATGTAACGCGAATGGCGTTTTAGTGGATCTTTAAACAAAATATAACCTTATGGAGCTCAATAATGGAAAGTCAATTGGATACTGAACAAGACAGGCGCTGAAAAAAAAACTGGAATCTTAAAAGGGACGAGTAATGGACTTCGACAACAATCTGTCGCCTGTCGAGGCGTAATCAAAGTGAGCTGTAGTTCTAATATTGTACAAGTGTGGTGTTTTGTACAACACTGAACTCAAATGGAAAATTCTCTAGTAACTTATGGGTTTCACAAAGACAGAGACTTGGGTCTGTGACTGTGTTGTCTGGCTTATTTGTTTGCACTTAATTCTGCACAGTCTTCTGGAAACAAGAAAGAAGAAAGCTTGTTGCCCATTTTTGCTTGATAATTCAAGTAAAGGGTTTTTCAGTAAAGGGTTTGATGCTGAACACTGGTGGGAAATTTATTTAGTTGCATTTTTGAAACGGAGTGTAATTTGACACGATTGAGTTGCTTGTCTTCACGCACGTAATGAAATAGGAAGGGTTGTTTGCCTCTTATAGCAAATATGTTGTTTGTTTCAAAAATATTTCGCTAGAAAAGGTGGCCTTTATGAATTCATCGTGTTGTGTAATATGCGAGCTTAACTGGATAGTTTTTATGGCAATAGTATTAAAAGCATTTTCATGTCAAAATATTAAAGGTAAGCGTCTTTTGGTTGTGTTAACTTAATTAAATATAAATATACCATGTGGCGTAAACTTGATTTTCTACTTGATTTTCTAACTGGGTCTCATTCGCACGCTTGTTGACAGAGCTTACAAGATCAACAACACTTGGTTGGGTTTTAACGAGGACATCACGAAGCTTACCAAAAGCCTTCAGAAGAATTTTTTTCCAGTCCATCTAGTTGAAAATATTATTAATCGCTACCTCACACGTACTCGCCATGGCTGTAATCCCCTGGCTTCCGTCTCTGACACTATACGTACCTTTTACTTTAAATCACCTTATATTGGTCCTTTTTCTTTTATCACGCAGAAAAAGGTTCGCCTTTTTGCTAAACGTTATTGTAATAATATTGATATTAAGTTAGTTTTCTCATCATTTAAATTCGGCAACATTTTCAGTGTGAAGGATGCTATCCCTAGTGGGCTCCGTGTGGGTGTGGTATACAAGTTTTTGTGTGCGGGCTGTAGTGCCTGCTATGTCGGCGAAACCACCCGGCATTTTTCCACGCGCGTACGTGAGCACACTTTCAGTGATAGGACCTCGCACGTCTTCAAACATCTACAGAATTCTGAGCATTGCCGCACTTTGTGGTCTAATGATTGTTTTAGCATCCTAGATTACGCTTCTACCACCTTCCAGCTTAAGATAAAAGAAGCCATTCACATTCAATGGGAGAAACCTACACTTAATCATCAACTTTATCATGTTAATTTAAAACTTTCTTTGTAATCTTTTACATTGTCATGTGTCTTTACAGCTAATTAGCATTTATTAATTAATTAGCATTCAACTCTGTACTTTGTAATTTAAACTGAAGATGGCAGAAGTTTCTGTCGAAACCACCCTGCAAGCAGAGCCTTTCTTTTGCTTGCTCGATTTTGGCGTTCTCGAGAAAGGCTCTGCATGAATCGAGTAAGATCTTTATTGAATATGCGCTGCATGTTGCCAGGATACAGTCTCAAACCCAAGCCTAATATGCCAGATCTCGCCGCCATCTTGGTTTTTCATGGTACAGCGGGCTCAATTATAACCATCGGTTTTGTCACTAAACGGACGCTCGCACTGGAATAACCGGTTTCACGAGAGAAAACAAGATTGACTAGTCCAGAAGCTCGGGCTACGGCGGCTTCAAAGAGTTGACGCGATTCGGGCAGAGCCTACTTTTCTCCTCCTCAGTAAAGAAAAAGACAAAAGGAGGCTCTGCTCGCAGGGTGTGTCGAAACATGTTTTTAAATTTAAAAAGTGTTGTGTTGTTTCTTAAAATACCTCCAGAACCTAATTTTGGCGTAGAATACGCTTCTAGAATGATGTTCTTATCTTCTGTGGTGATACTTGACGATTCTGGAACATTTTGTGAAACAATATTTATAACGGGTCACACGCGCAACTTGATCGCCCGAACTTCCCCTATTATTTATGCATAACATCCACTTGGCCTTTTGACATCCCATTGAATCTCTCTGAAATTTGAAAGGATGATTGCTAAAGTAGATTTTCACAATAACTAAAAACTCCTGTGTTAGGCATTAGAATTCGACGAAGAGGTACAGTGCCGCTCAAAAGTAAGTTACCAGTCTCGTCTCGTTTCCCGCGCGACGAGTGTCTCGTCTATAGAGATGAGAGTCTCGCCTCGAGAGGCGAGACACTCGTTTCTAGAGACGAGACTCTCGTCTGGCAAGAATCACTGAAGCGGCAAGATTGGCATAAATTTTTTATAGAAGTCCGACGGTTACACGAACGTTTGCGAATTTAAACGACAAAGCTATGCTCATGGCGAGCGTGAAACTTAACATGAAGCAAAATTACAATACTGTTAAAACCGAAAAATGTATCATGCCAATTGGCAATATTTCAGTGCAGTGGCATTGCATTCAGGCATTGTAAACAGATCTCTGTGAAATTTTCGAGGAACTTTGGTTTCCTGAAACACTGTATGAAATTGAACGAATTCGGATAGTTCGTGCTGAATTACAGCTGTTTTGCCCACAGTTCGTTACTCCCACATTTAAGTCGATCTGCCGACACGTTTGACTGTAAATGACTGCAAGCGAGTAGAAAGTACAGTGTACAAATACAGTAAGATGTAGCTGCTACGGTAAATGAAAACAAACTTGAGTTTGATGACTTCACTTTTGAGAATGTCATCCACAAAACTTAATTCATTCAACAGATTATTTTCACTGTCACACAACAAAAACAAAAACAAAAAAATTCGAAACCGTTCAATGAAAAAGGCCAAGAACTTGAACTGTTGTATGAAACAAATTTATTTTTCACCTCTCCAATTCTCAGGTCTGTGCGGTTCATCTTATCTAAGTTACATATTTGTCGAAGCTTTTCACGCAACTTTAATAAAGTAATAGAGTTTTGTGAAGTTACACTGCTGTCGACGAACATTTGCCATGAAAGCGCTTATAATTAAACAATGTGTATAAACAAATCTCCTAGAGTCGCGGCTACACAAGCGATTTTTTGCTCGCTCCGCTGATGCGATTTTTTAAAATTTTGTTGTGTCGCCAGTGCTTGATGAAAGTCTGAACAGGCAATTTGCGAAAGGAGGAAAAAAAAAAACACTCGTCATCCAACGTGAAGGAACTGCCTCGGGAGAATGAATCTGCAAAGAAAAAAGAAAAAGAAAACGGCTCCTTTAAGAGCCACCAAATGTAATAAAGGTCATGACCAATAGTAAAAAAAAGTTTTTTTTCATTAATTGCACCGATGCGATCATGATGAGCAATAACAACTGGCAGGTGCAAAACGCAGGTCACAAGGCACAGGTCACAGGTCATTGTTTTACCTATGTGGAAAGTATCCTAAACATTCACAAAAGCTAACCTTGGGCCTAAAATTAGCTTTTTTGAATGTTTAGGATACTTTTCTTTAAGCCTAATTAGGCCTAAAAAGGGCTAAGGTTACCTTTTATGAATGTTTAGGATACTTTCTGTATAGGTTAAATAATGACCTGCGCCCTGTGACCTGCGTTTTGTACCTGCCGCGTTCTCTTCGCCTGATAATATCGCTTGAATTTGAAAGACAAATTTTTATGGCAGTTCGATGGAATTTAAGCTTTAAGTACTGCTGCAGGAAATTGATCGATCGATTAACAGTGTTTACATGCAGTCGTGCAAGTTTATCGAAACATTTCTTCTCAATCAAATCAAATCGTATGTAGATTTCACGGCCTTAATGTTGACACGCAAAGGCAATAATACACCACCGCCACCGGCATGCTGCAGCGCAAGTTTATGGCAACATTTCTCTTCAACATCATCTCCGAATGAAAGTACAGTAAATGTAGATTTCATGGGACGATTCGAGGGTTAAATGTGCACACGCAAAGACGATAACAAACCCAAGGGCGGATCTAGGGGAGGTGCTCTGGGTGCACGTGCACCCCCCTTGGTTACCAAAAAAAAAACGTTTCAGTTAAAAAATTCTAAAATTTACAACGAAATAAAAAACCTAAATAACAGACAGCGGTCAGCTACATGTACTAGAGGATATTAAAAGCACAAAAACTGCATTAAGTTAGATTTTTATTTGCCTCATCATTTACAGATTTATCATAGTACAACCCTAACCCTCTTAAAAGCATGTATTATACATTGTCTAACATATAAAGATTGGGCTTCCTGTGCATTTCTGTCTGACATGTGCACCCCCTAGCCAAAATCCTAGATCCGCCCTTGAAACCACCACGAACCACATGCTGCAGCGCAAGTTTATCGAAACATATCTTCTCTAAATCAACTTCAAATCAAAGTACAGTGTATAGAGATTTCACGGGCAGATGTCTGCACGCAAAGACAATAATACACCAACGCCAACAGCATCTGGACCTAAAACTTTTAAATTAGTGTCAAGAGTTACATGTACATTTGGGAGCGCGAGTGTCTTCGGAAACAGGTTAATCTTCGGTAAGTTTTCGTTTATGCAGACACTTACAGTTTTTTTTAACCTTTTCGCGAGAAGAACGTCTCGTCTCTAGAGACGAGACTCTCATCTCGAGAGACTAGAGACTCGTTTCCCGAGACGGGACACTCGTCCGCACGGCCACTTGCAACTATATCCAGGAATTGCATCGGTTTCACTTCACTTAGCTGAAGTAATCGACCATTACGACAATTATCCAAAGCTAACCTTTTTAAAACGGGTGCTTAGACTTATTATACTGTCAATCAACACCGTTTAAAATGGGTGTTTAGGCTTAAGTAAGAACTATTTTCAATTCTGTTTAAATATAGACCAACATACTCATTTGAAATAATATTTTTAGGGTAAGGCTATTTGGGTAGCCCGCTGGGGTTGTCCATGGACTGGGGGTCATTGTTTTGTCCACCACCATACATTGTAGTTGTGATTGTCTGAATTACGTTGTGCTTGCCTGAAGAGATACAGAGTCGAAAAAGGCTGATTTGTCTTTTTGTTATACTTAAATACGTCAAATGTAAACAACCTTTGCAAATTGTAGTTTGAATTAATAAAACATAGCACTGGATTGAAACGTGTGTGTTCTTGGTTTTTTTTTAAAGGTCAACCCATGCAAATGAGCAGAATGAATCATCCTAGAGTTCCTGTACTGCCGGTAAGAAAGATTTGAAAAAGATAAAAGTGGCTCTTTTTGGTGATGGTTTTGAGATGAGTAGAGTAGTACAGTACATTGTACATTGTATATCAACATAGGTAAAACAACTTTCATAGGCTTAAAGCTGAGGGTTGTCATGATGTTTTCATGAAGCTGGCTACACAATGAAAATTATAATCAAGTGCAGCCATGATCCTCACAGTTATGAACACAATTTTATCGATTGTGTAGAGAAGCCTGAAAAATTCAGAACTTCAACGGGGTTTAAACCTGTGACCTTGTGATGCTGGTGCGATGCTCTAACCAACTGAGCTATGAAGCCACTGATGTTGAGAACTGGTCATTTGTGGGGTCTGATGTTCCCATGATGAATGAATCAGCCAAGGAAATGATATAATTATGAAGTGAATCATATTTTGAACTGCGATATGAAATCAAGTGAAGCTATGATCCTTGCAGTTATGAATGCAATTAATCAAATCAATATATGATTCATTTCATATATCATTTCCTATAACGGAAGTAGCAAGCTATTTTAAACTGATGTTATTGGGGACATACACTATAATAGTTTTTGAGTGCAGGACCCATTCATCCCTGAAGTGGCCCCCATTGATGATTCAAATCAATCTTCTTGCATTGGACACAGTAAAATCTATAAGTATTATTCTTAGGAGGGAAAGGGGCTCAGTGCTTCCAGTGTTTTAGTACGTTTTACTCTGAGTAGTGGGCTATTCTCGCCATGGTAGTAGCCAGCTGCCGTCTGCTGATGACAGGGATGGGAAAACTATCATCATACCGTATGTGGTACAAAAGTCTTAAATTCCTTGTATGAAAAATGTGTGTCAGTGATGGCCTTGATACATGTACAGTATAATCAGAGTGTTAAGTTTGATTTTCCATTACTGTGATTTTCATAACTCTGCGGAATCTCACCTTCAGGTACTAAGTGTCAAACTACGTTTTGGCTTCTATATTAACCCTTTGACGTCCAAACCGGCCAGACTTAGTATTTAACTCTGTCTAACGCCAGACGATTTTACTGGTCAATGGGGAACCCATTAATCAAATTTCTGAACATAAGATACATGTAAGAAAGATTCTCACTTCTCACTTATGAGAAAGATGTACCAAGAAAGGGAGTTCTTCAGGCTCTGTTTTTGTTCAAATTCACTCGAGCATGCATGGAAGTCGATCCGAGATGGCAATCAACAAAAAGCAACACTGACCAGAAAAGCAACTGGGGATTTCAAAACCAGAATGGCAGATGACTTCTTAAACATATAACCGACACATTACCGTCAGTTTTTTTTTTTTTTGTTGGTCAGATCTCTGTGTGCATCCACAGTTGATTGAGAATTAAAGCATGTGTCCCTACAGTAAGAAACCATGCCTTTATGCTGCATCTTGTGTATTTTATATAAATAATATAGTACAACAGAGAACTTTTTGGCTACAACCTGTCAATTGCATTTTAAAAGTTGAACGTCATGTAAGTGCCAGCCCAAAAGTGTAATTCAGGTGGTTGTTTACAAGAGGTAAGTTGTAACGATGGACTTAATGAAATGACTCAAGTCATTTTCCGAACGTCATTGTTTGTGATGGGTCCATGGTCAGTAACAAGAGGTGGCCATAAATTGAAGTTGCTTGCTTTATTATTATATCTCTATCTTTGTTTTTGTAGTCTTCACAACCACAAGCATCACCTCATCAACCTCTGTCACATCAAACTCCACCCGGTTATATGCCTAATCAGGTAATGGTAAAATTCAATATTGTCAAGTACACTGTTCATGCCTGTAGTGTGGAACTGACTCCTTCTGTTCAAATATGTACAAGTCAAATGTCTTCCCCATATTAATTCAAAATGATGCTACATGTACCTTTGAAATCACAACCCTGGGCCTGGTTGTTCGAAAGCCGATTACGGGTAACTCAGGATTAGCGAAAACGTTTCTTTCGACATGTTTTCAACTTTTTGTTGAAAGTTTATTTTGCTTATTTCGTTTTTTCAAGATTGACTTCTTTTACTGTAAAGTTTTGCAGAATATCAGCATTGAAAAGAATTTGGGAGTAGAGAAATAAACTCTTGGTTAATTTTTAATCTGGGATTAGCGTTAATTGGCTTTTGAACATAACCAGGTCCAGGTGTATAGATTCAATTGTTTTTTACATTGTATGAAAGAACAAAAAATGAAAAAAAAAAAAAACAAGCAACAACCATGTAATGGCCCAAAATTTGATTGGTTTAAATAGAACAGAAGCAAATGCAAATGTTTTTTTTTTTCATTAAGGGTTTAAGCAAATGAGCATGTGCAAACAATGTGCAAATCCTTGCACAATGGAATGTAGTAGTTCATTAATTCTGCCCGTGCAAAGATTTTTGTCACAGGGAAAAGGAGGACTCTGATGAAATAATCCAGGCCTGCAAAACATCAATTTTGTCCCTTTGACAAATTGCAATTTTTTTTTCTTTTACTGGAGGAAGGCTATGAATTTGTCAAGGTGGTACAAAAGTCTTAAATTCCTTGTACATGTATGAAAAATGCCTGTCAGTGATGGCCTTGATACATGTATAATCAGAGTGTTAAGTTTGATTTTCCATTACTGTGATTTTCATAACTCTGCGGAATCTCACCTTCAGGTATTAAGTGTCAAACTACGTTTTGGCTTCTATATTAACCCTTTGACGTCCAAACCGGTCACACT
>OX421457.1:14777711-14790211 GCA_949126865.1 Montipora capitata | reverse complement strand
TTTGTTTCTTTTAATTTTCTTTGAAGTGAAGTGTGTAGTTGACCGTTTAAATGGCATCGACCGTTTCAAATGGCAACGACCGTTTACGAAAGGGAAATTTGCGTCGGCGATTTTGTGCGTTCATTTTGGTCCTGAAAGTTTGTCCATGTTTGTTCCATAAAACGGAAGAGTTTTTGAATCAGGAGCTCGCATTTGAAGATTTCCAAAAGCCGAAAGGTCCTGGAAGAAAAATTTATTTTCCAACTTGACGTTCTCGATCCCTTTGGAATTAATGAGCGCGCTTCATTCAGCTTAGTTATTCGCATTTCTCGTTGTCATGACTCCACCATAAAGGCATAGCACTCCAAATCCTATATAACCTCAACAAGCGACAATTCCTCATTTCGCTGTGCCACAAGGCTAACCGCTGAAATGGTCATCCATCCAATCTTTTTGCGGTGGTAATTCGACCTTAATCACCTTGTCTTAACGCAAAAAAAAAATTCCTACGAGCTTGTATTGTGTTGTTTGCAAACACGAATACAACTCGGTTCTCTTCTTAAGAACTGCGAGTTTCCCTTTCTAAAACATATACAGACTGGAAAGTTCCATATCACTGCAGCGGGCCGGGCCATTTGGTACATCGCACATTGTGACTATAGCTGAGTTCGATGCACTTTGCCGCGACTCTGGAAGAGCCTGTGAGGGAGGGAGTTTCGCGTACATATATATTTCTCTTCTCCAGTTCAATTACTGGAGAAATGTGCCTCCCCTCAAAACGACTTCGTCACTAAGGGAACTCGTGCTTTTGCTCTCCTTTCATCATGCGAATAATTTTTCAGCTCAGTTTGTTCCCATTTGATTGCTTCCACTCAGTGTTTTGTTGAAGCCACCTGTGTTTTCTGACTTCCTCAGTTTAAACCTAAGAACAGAATTTACTATTAGCAGGTGCTAGTTGAACGCCAATGATTGGAATTACGTGTATTGGCCTCCACAGACGAGGCAAGTTGTCATCGACGACTGTTTACTGTCGACAAGTTAATTAAATCGACAACTTTTAATGTCAGGAAATGCGTTTCCACGAACGAAAAGTTAAGTTGTCGGTAACAAAAAGATGAGGAACCACTGGCTTTAACAAATCATTTGCGTCGCTGGTAAATAGCTCTGATCAGCGAAACCTTTACAAATATTTCCAATCTTCACAAATAGTTGGATCTTTGACACTTTGCATCTAATTAGGGTCAAACCTGGACATAAGTGCTCCGCCTCGTGAGTCCACAACATTTTGACCACTGTGTTGACCGTAATATCGTTGTTGATAAGAGTACAGACAACGCTGAACCACTTTCGATTTGTTAAATTTATCCTTCGGGTCTCAGTTCCCGGCCCTAGCAACTATTGAAACCGTTTGACTGATTAACCATCTTACCTTTTACTTTCAAATGAAGCTTCGAAAAATTAAATTGACAGCAATTATTGTAAGACTTTGGTCTTACAATATTCTTTAACACGAGCAGCTAGCCGCTAAAAAAAAGTTATTTTTTCTTTCCGTGATCGTTGATCTTGCGATGGCGCTTTATCGCGACATTCGTTGGTTTACTTAAAGATGCATTTTTCATCTCGTTACTGCATTGTGTCTGGGGTGAGTCCGATCTCATCTTTAGTTAGTCACGATTATATATGAAAGCCTGCAAATATGGAATCTTGTTGGGGAAAAAAGAGGCGCGAGTTAGATTATGCACGATAAAAAAATGGAAGAGGCAAGGTAGGTAATGCTAGATGCAAGATATAGAAAATTCGGGATAAAGATGCGAGGTGCTAGGTACAAAATGTTAATTAAAACGGCTCTCCATGATAGGTATCGGAGAATCGAGGGAGGGAAGTCTTTGAAACAGGGAATCTCTAAAACGGGGAAAATAATTCCAAAGTGGAGTAACTCTAAGACTGGTGATCCTTAACAGGAAAAATTATTAAAGATCTGGCCCAGTTGTTCGAAGGGTGGATAGCGCTACCAACTGGATAACTCACTATCCACTGGATAAATCAAATCAATTGGTTTTGCTAGTGTTTATCCGCTGGATAGTGATTTATCGGATGGATGAGTTAAACGCTTTCCACCTTTTAAACAACCGAGGCATAGCTGATCTACTACAAATCCTTTACAATATTGGCTCTCTTAACAAGAGTTTCTGAACTGCACAGTACTTTTTAAGCGGGCTCTTTTACTTGGTAGAATGCGAAAAAAAAAAAAAAAAACTTGCTCTAAACGCTATCGTCTTGAATGACAATTTGCCCTCTGGCGGAGACTGCAAGAAATTGCAAAACCTAGCAAGTTCTTTTTGCATTTACTGGCATCAGGTAAAGGCAACTTGATTTCATTCCATACATATTAATTTAACCTGATCTGGCTGCCGTGTGAATACATTTTCAGTGTTTTTTTCTCCATCTCCAACAGTCTTTGGGAGAATTTGGCTTTATATTTTGTCTTCATAATTGTCGTTATCCACGCGCGGGACATTGCAGACAAACATGATTCTTCCATAGATAGATTAGTTTGTTTTCCGTTCTTGTTTTAAATACACTAAATTACTACAAATACTAAATTTCAAGGGTTGGTAGAGAAACTGGCTATTCACAAGAGTGAATTAGGCCCGTTTCAAATGTCGAACTTTTCATGTACCAAATCTAATGCAAATGAGCGAAAACAATAGATTTTTTTCATTTGCATTAGATTCGGTACATGAAAAGTTGAAACGGGCCTTAGTTATCTAATTATTTCTTGCTATTCACTATGCCACTGGAATTTATAATTTACAAAATTAATTTTAGCGCTCTGGCCTTTGGATTAAACTGCCGTCAGGAACTATTAAACAGTTTTACATCTTAACCATGAGTCATCTTACCTTTTAGTTCCAAATAAAGTGTTCCGAAACATTAAATTGACAGCAATTATTGAAAAACTTAAGTTTTAATATTCTTCAACACGAGCAGCTGGCCGCTAAAAAAAGTTAGTTTGTCTTTCCGTGGTGTTTAAACTTACGATGGAGCTTTATCGCGACATTCGTTGGTGTAAAGTTACATTTTTCATCTCGTTACTGCATTGTGTCTGGGGTGAGTCCGATTTCATTTTTAGTTAGTCACGATTATATATGAAAGCCTGCAAATACGGAAGCTTGTTGGGGAAATAAGAGGTGCGAGTTAGAAAATACGCGATTAAAAAAAAAAATGCGAGAGGGAAGTTAGGAAATGCGAGATGTAAGATATAGAAAATCCGTTATGAAAAAATGCAAGGTGCTGGGTAGAAAATGTTAAATAAAAACGGCTTTCCATAATAGGTAACGGAGAATCGAGGGAGGGACGTTATTAAAACAGGGAATCTCTAAAACGGAGAAATTCCAAAATGGGGATTCTCTAAGACGGGTGATCTCTGAAAGGAAGAAATATTAAAGATCAAATCTACTGCAAATCCTTTACAATATTGGTTCTCTTAACAAGAAACTGTGTAAGGTCCTGAACGGCACAGTACCTTTTCAGCGAGGCTCTTCTTTGTCGTTATCTACTGGACATCGCAGACAAACATGATTATTCAGTAGATAGGTTAGGTTGTTTTCCATTCTTGTTGTAAATAACTTAAATTACTTCAAATACTAAATTTCAAGGGTTGGTAAAGTAGCCGGCTATTCCACGAGCTACTGCATGGAATCTATAATTTACAAATTAATTTTATTGCTCTGTCCTTGGGATGTAAACTTTTGCAGCAAGGAACTATTAAATGTAGTTTACGCCGTAGAAAGCCGGTGCGGCGTACGGGGTTTTATTCACGAGTTGTTTGTGAATACAACCCCGAACAAAGCACTTTCTATGTCGTGAGCTGTTTATTACACATAAGACGAGCATTTTCCTTGAAATAGTTCTCTGAACGCAAATTAGAAACAAAAATTCACTAACAATAGAACCAAATGCAAATTTAATTTCAATGTACGACATGCACGAGCTGCACGAACGATTGGCTTGGAAAGGCCTTTACACTATCTTTGATTGGTTATACTTCCACACGTGAATAAGCTGTACGCCATTCTGATTGGCTGTAGAGGCTTTTTTATGTCTAATAAACAGTTTAACATGTTAGCCATGAATCATCTTTAAGTTACCTTTTAGTTTCAAATATTAAAAGCTACGAAATCATCATGATATTAAATTGACAGCAAATATTGAAAAACAAATGTAGTCTTTTTATTAACACGCAGAGCTGGCCGCTAAAACTAATTTGTTTTTCCGTGTTTATTCATCTTTCGATGGTGCCTTATCGCGACATTCGCTGGCGTAAAGTTGCATTTTTCATCTCGTTACTACATTGTGTCTGGGATGTGTTCGATTTATCTTTAGTTACTAATAGTTGTGATTATCTGTGGAAGCCTTTAAAGCACATAAGCTTGTAGCGGATATGCGGCATGAGAGATGCGAGTTAGAAAACTCTTGACGCAAGAGAGAAAATGCGTGATAAGGATTAGAAAATGCGAGATGAAAAATGCGAAATGCGGGGTAGAAAATGTGTGATAAAATATGAAAGATTCTAGTTAGAAAGTGCAAGATAAATAATGCGAGATGCAAGGTAGAAAATGTTAAATAAAAACGGCTGTCCAAAACAGGGAACGGGAATCGAGGGAGATCAACTGAGAGTTTGTGTCGCGGCATTGTGGACGATGAATTGGTGATTCTACAAAGTCGGACACTACTTACAGTCAGTCACTCTTGGCTTTGCATTATGCGCTAATTTATCTCCATCTCTCTTGTTGTATTGTATGGTTTTCTACATACATATCTAACCTAAATAGGATGTATCTTGTTCAAAAGGGTGATGTTAGGACAAACTTGAAGACTGATTTCCAAAGCTTCTAGCAAACTACTCTTTTACCCTTTAAACGTTCTTTACATTTTTTTGTGGTCTTAGTGCTCTTCAAGTTGGATCTTCGATGTATACCTATTACAATAGATAGTTGCCACGGTCATTTAAAAACACGTTTACAACGTGATGATGTGCGGCAAAAAATCCAGCGCTAAAGCAAATGACTCCGGCGATTCTCGTAAGAAATATGGAGTTTCACTTAAGGTATTTGTATTACTTGGATTATACAAAATGATTCAGATCTTATTCAAAGGTACTATCCAGATGACGACATACAAACATACAAGTTGCATATTAGTTAGGAATAGGCAAAACCCACAAGCTACCAAAGAAATTCAAGGTTATTAGTGCTTACAAAATAATCGACCAATTAGAGCTCATTAAAGACAAAAGTCATATTACTTGTAAGCATTTAACCAGTTAAGAACGTTGGCCAGTTCACGATTGGCGGTATCTTCTTATTAAATCAAATACATGATAAGTATTAAGGACTGTACCACGTGTTGATTTTCAATTGTATTTTTGGTGCAATGAGTCGGAAGATTCATATGGTTGCACGTCTGTCGAAAGAACGCTCCTTGAGAAAAAGACCAAATTGAAAGAGGAAGCTAAATGGAACATTTTTCTTCTGTGAGGTCTTGGGAAAGTAAGAAAGAATTTTTGGTGCGCGAAACGGGATAAGACCCAGTGAACAATTCAAAATGCTTTAAAATTATGCCAATCAAATAATTGTTTAGTTAAATATATTGATTGAAACAAGTCTTCTTACAATCAAGTATAAGAAAAAAAAAATGGAAGAATGCACTTAGGGTCAAGAATATTTTTTTTAAAATTGAGGGAGGGAAGTCTTTAAAATAGGGATTCTCTAAAACGGGGTAATTCCAAAATAGGGAATGGAATCTCTAAGACTGGTGATCCTTAACAGGAAGAATTATTAAAGACCTGGCCCCAGTAGTTCGAAGGGTGGATAACGCTACCCACTGGGTAACTTACGGTTATTCCTTAGTATTGCATTGCGCATCCCTACTGCACACGATTTTCGCGTCATTAGCGCGCGCACATGAGCACGTGCGCATACAAAACGTAAGAGATTTCGCTCAAATTAAACCCGATAGCGAGATAAATGCTCCTATTCTCTCAAACGAGCACGGTGACCCCGATTTTTTTTCAAGTATTTGCGAAGAACAGTCTAATAAAGAACATATTTGAAGAAGAATAAAAGTTTGATAGTAGAACATGAATTTTTTTTGGAAAACAGTTCCGTAATGGGTGTATTTTACCCAAGGCGAGGACTTCAAGCTAACCACGGAACTGTCCCAAAAAGTGCACTATTTCCACAACCAGGAAATCAAAGTCGGCGTAAATGAAGCATTACTGCTTATGTAAATAAAAGAAGCTTTATTTTCAAAATAACATTTTGAAGTAACCAAGACTTCATTCTGTATGAAGGTGATTCGAATTTTTAACGCGAAAACAGTAAAAAATACCCCATTTTAAGAGCCTGCTGACGCGTAAACAAGCACAGTGACCCCATTTTTTTATTGAATTTTTTTAATGTTCATATCATGAATGTTAATTATGCCAAGTTTCCAAAAAAGTTTGATAGTAGAACAATTTCCATGGAATTACCTTAACTCACTTGGTTTGCTAGTGTTTATCCGCTGGATAGTGATTTATCGGATGGATAACGCAATCCACCTTTTAAACAACCGAGGCCTAATCTACAGCAAATCCTTTACAATATTGGCTCTCTTAACAAGAGTTTCTGTAAGGTTCTGAACTGCACAGTACTTTTTTAGCGGGCTCTTTTGCTTGGTAGAATGTAAAAAAAAAAAGGCTTTAAACGCCATTGTCTTGAACGACAATTTGCCTTCTAGCGGAGACTGTAAGAAATTACAAAACTTAGCAAGTTCTTTTTACATTTACTGGCATCAGGTAAAGGAAACTTGATGTCATCCCATACATGTTGATTGAACCTGATCTGGCTGCAGTGTGAATACATTTTCAGTGTTTTTTTTTTCTCCATCTCCAAAAGTCTTTCGGAGAATTTGGCTTTATATTTGGTCTTCATAATCATTGTCGTTATCCACGAGAGGAACATTGCAGACAATTTATTGGACGAGGTTGAGCAAAATATCGTGATTTTTCAGTGGCGAGCAGATCAATTATTTGCCGAAGACGAACGTGTTTTATCGGGGTTTAAAAAGTGTTTTTAGACCCGATAAAACACGTGCGGCTGAGGCAAATAATTGATCTGCAAGACACTGAAAAATCACGATATTTTGCGATAACCAAGGTCAATAATTGTTTTATTATCCAATCACCAAGCTTGTTTTTTGTTTTCGTTTCCGAGAAGTCGTAAGCGCGCTCTGCCTTGCAGAGTCGAGTAATGGCACAGATCAACTGGTTTCCTTCTCAGCATAATTATATTTGTAGACTTCAAATTGTACTTACAGTCAAACGTTTAATAACACTAGGCATCAACAAAGCTGAAGAATTTCACAGTTTTCAAAGCGTATTCCGACAAGTGAAGCTTTGGTGTAAAGCTCGCCATTCTTTTTTCTGGCTTCAGCATAAAATCTCTTCAGTACATATGCATTCGCCAACTTGTCTTTCGCGTCGATGACACGCGTCTACCTTTCTTTCCTTGAGATACTTTCGAAATGCGTTGAAATTTTGTTCCTTTTTTCGTATTCTCACAGTTCTTTCGAGCAACCAAAGATGTCGAATCATTCTCTGACAGCTCGGGGAACCAATCTGCCATTTTCTCACAACAGTGTGATTTCAATTGCGCATGAGCAGAATATTATTTGCAGCAAAACACCTATTTGTTGGCAGTTATTTGCTGGTCACGTGGTGGGCTCTCGGCCAATGAAAAGGAAGGAAAAAATACATCGAATTATAAACATGATTATTCCATAGATAGATTAGTTTGTTTTCCCTTCTTGCTTTAAATATACTAAATTTCAAAAGTTGGTAAAGAAACTGGCTGTTCACAAGAGTGAATTAGATATCTAATTCCTTCTTGCCACTAAGCCACTGGAATCTATAATTTACAAAATTAATTTTAGCGCTCTGTCCTTTGGATTAAACGTCTGCCCTCAGGAACTATTAAACAGTTTTACATGTTAACCATGAGTCATCTTACCCTTTAGTTTCAAATAAAGTTCCGAAACATTAAATTGACAGCAATTATTGAAAAACGTAAGTTTTAGTATTCTTTAACACGAGCAGCTGGCCGCTAAAAGAAGTTAGTTTGTCTTTCCATGATGTTCAATCTTGCGATGGAGCTTTATCGCGACATTCGTTGTGTCTGGGTTGAGTCCGATTTCTCTTTAGTTAGTCACGATTATATATGAAGGCCTGCAAATACGGAAGCTTGCTGGGGAAGCAAAAGTTAGAAAATGGGGGATAAAAGAAATGAGAGAGGCGAGTTAGGAAATGAGAGATGCAAGATATGGAAAATCCGGGATTTAAAAAAGTGCGAGATGTCAGGTAAAAAATGCTAAATAGAAACGGCTCTCCATAATGGGTAATGGAGGATCGAGGGAGGGAAGTCTTTAAAACAGGGAATCTCTAAAACGGGGAAATTCCAAAATGGGGATTCTCTAAGACGGGTGATCCTTAAAGGCTGGTTTTCACTAGCGACGGAGTCGGAGTAGTAGTCGGAGTCGTAAGAGCGCTTATGACCAAGTGAAAATCAAAGATCGGAGTCGTAAGCGGAGTCTTAAGCTCGACGGAATCGGAGCCAGAAGAATCAGAACGTTTCCAATTTCTTCCGACTCAGCTTATGGCTCGTTGGCTTATGATCCAGTGAAAACTAGACTGTCAGAGTCGGAAGCAGAAGCGGAAGAACCAACCAATCACAATGCTTGGAATCGATCATCGTGATTGGTTTATTCTTTCGCTTCTGCTACCGACTCCGACGATGCAGTTTTCACTGGATCATAAGCAACGGAGTCATGAGCGGAATCGGTGTTCTGCTTCCGACTCCGACAGTTTGATTTTCACTAGATCGTATCGCTCTGCGCTTCTGATTACGACTCCGACTCTATCGCTAGGGAAAATCAGCCTTAAAAGGAAGAATTATTAAAGATCTGATTTACTACAAATCCTTTACAATCAAGAGTTTCTATAAGGGCCTGAACCGCACAATACCTTTTCAGCGGGCTTTTCTTTTGGTTGGTAGAATGTGGAAAAAAAGAACTTACATTAAAGGCCATCATCTTGAACGACAATTTTCCTCCTAGCGGAAACTGCGACAAATTACCAAACATAGCTAGTTCTTTTTGCATTTACTGGCAAAAGGTAAAGGAAACTTAAGTTTATCCCTGTTGCTTGAACCTGATCTGGCTTGCGGGTCAATATATTTTCAGTGTTTTTTTTTCTCTATCTCGAACAACAGTCTTTGGGAGAAATTGGCTTTACATTTGGTCTTCATTATTGTCGTTATCCATTGGACATCGCAGACAAACATGATTATTCAATAGATAGATAAGTTTGTTTTCCCTTCTTGTTGGAAATATACTAAATTACTACAAATACTAAATTTCAAAGGTTGGTAAAGTAAGCTAATTTATCAGTTCCTGTCAAGTTTCATCTTGCGATGGAGCTTTATCGCGACATTCATTGGTGTAAAGTTGTATTTTTCAATTCGTTACTACATTATGTTTGGGAAGTGTTCGTTTTCATCTTTAGTTAGTCATGATTATATATAAGCTTGTAGGGGACATACGGCATGAGAGATGTGAGTTAAAAATCGCTTGACTCGAGATAAAAAATGCGTGATGCGAGTTGGAAAATGTGTGATAAAATATGAAAGATCCTTGTTGGAAAATGCAAGACAAAAAATGCGGGATGGAGGAGAGAAAATCATGTTCAATAAAGACGGCTGTCCAAAACAGGGAACGCGAAATTGAGCCGAAGGGAAACTTACAATGGAGAATCTCTAAAACGAGGGATCTCTAAAAGGAAATATTATCAGAGATCTGATCAACTACAAATTCTTTACAATATTGACTTCCTTAACAAGAGTTTCTGTAAGGTTCTGAACCGTACTGTGCAGCTCATTCACAATACCTTTCAAGCGGACTTTTCTTTTTGTTTCTAAAAACCGTTTTAAAATTCCCTTGATCCCTCACATCTTGAACAACTATTTCTTCTAGTAAGTTTTTTTTTGCGCCTACTGGCAAACGCCAAACGAAACTTGAATTATCCGCGTTGACTTTACATCTGGCTGCCGGGCCAATATATCTTCAATGGGTTTCCCTCCATCTGGAACAATCTTTGGGAGAATTGGTTTCAGTTTCTGTTGCTTTTGATATTTTTCGTTATCCACTTTACATCTGTTTCGTAATGGTTTCTTTTTTGTTGCTACAGTCATATGCCAAAAACTGTATTACACAAGTTGCAATTGACCTTAAAACTAACTTAAGACACTTAGGAGGCATCTGGGGACTATATATTGTAATCAATATCTAATGCCATTGAACACTAGTGCTTCCAGTTTTATCAAAATTCTTTGAAGGAGCTGTTAACAATCGTGTTTGAAATATTTGGTAGCTACCAAAGTATTGCTTAGTAGGCAATCGGTTTCCGGGAGAGTTACTCCACATCTCATGCAATAAGCGAAAAAAATTAGTCCAAATAAATTATGCGGGATCGCAACAGGGGACGCTCGATGATAGTCGATCCGTTATACTTCGTTATCTGTATTGATGATTTTTCTCGGGGAATTGCTTCAATAAAAGGTTTTTTTTTTCTTTGCTGACGACCGCAATTTCTTCTTTAAGCATTGTGATCCAAGCGCCTTAATTGAAGAATTGAATGAACATTGAACTTGAAACCTTCTCGTACTAGTTTAGGTCTCTTAATATTGAGAAAACCAAACTCATAGTTTTCAGACCTATGCCGAGTGATTTAGGTCGTGTAATTGAACAAGTTTAAAGTACAAATTTTCTAGGTATTGTTGTTGATCAGGTTATTAATTTGAAGACTCGTATAGACTTTCAGGCATAGTTTGATGTTATTCTGGTTTGAAGAAACTTGAATGTAGCTCAGAAAGTTACAAATGATTCAAAGAGCCAACTTTTCGACACTCATGTGTAGTATCTTCATCAGGGGTAATTCAATATTATCGCAAAGGGTACAAATACGTGTCACATAGACCAGTTTCTAAAGGCGAGAATCTCGAAATTAGAGATCTGGCAACATTTACTTTGCATTTACGCGCGGACATGACGTTAAAGTGCCGGATGTGTCGCGGCATTGTGGGCGATGAATCGGGTGATTCTACAAAGTCAGACACTACTTACAGTCTAAGTCACTCTTGGCTTTGCATTATGCGCTAATTTATTTCTCTTGATGTATTGTATGGTTCTTTACATACATATCTCACCTACATAGGACTGTGAAGTCCAAAACTTACACTCAAAGTTAACAACAGTTAAAAATCAAAGCTTAATTTCTTTTGCCAGTGAAGTGTTAGCAGTCGCACTTTCAAAATATGAAGAAAAAATGAAGTAATTTTTGATCATAGTAGCACTTTAACACAGCCCTTCATTATGATATTTTAGGTGCTTTTGTAAAAACGTGATCCTCGCCATTTCGCAAATTAGTGGTGACAGTTAACAATTATTCCATAAGTGCGCGTTGGATATGAGATGGTAAATAGCCAACGAGGCGCGTAGCGCCGAGTTGGCTATAACCAGTCTCATATCCAACAAGCGCGAATGGAATAATTGTTTTATTAAAATCCTTCAACTCCAAAAATTTGGAAGTACGAAATACGAGAGGAAAAAGCGAGCAAATGCGAGCGAAATCGAAAAAAACTTGATGAGAACTGATGCGATGTTGTGTAATACCTTGTTGTCAGACAGACGCAGGCTCATCACAAAAACATTTCTTGCCTTTTTGCGAACTTCTAAACGTCAGAATTGATCCAAACTTTCCACAAAAAAGTTTTTTTTTTCCTCTTTGGCTTTATTCAAAGAGTAATTTCGCATTCCGGCGAAAACATTTTTAGTTTAGCAACGCTTAACGCAATCATTTACCATATAAGGTCAAATCAAGGTATATGAGCTGATAACCGAGATTGAGTGAACCAATCAGAGCACGCGAAATGCATTATCCGAGGTTGAGAATTTAATAATTATTATTAGTCCAATAAGCTAAATGATGATCTATAGGGGAACTGACGCACATGATAACGCTATCATTGTTGTTTATTTACAATCACAACCGCCTCATTGTATTGAGAATACTCGATCACCATCTCTTCGTAAGAGCTGTGAGGTTTAACCTTGTATAACATACAACGATAAAAACGACTGTGCCACTCGGGAGAAGTTATCAGTACCACTGTGTTTATATTCTCAGTTGAAATTCTTTTGCTCTCCTTTCATTGTCATTGTGCGAATAATTATACAGCTCAGTACTATGTTCTCGTTTGATTGTTTTCCCTCAATGAAGGGGGCGTATGTGATCCACATGTGTTTCAGACTTCCTCATTTAACATCTAGGAATCAAGAGTGAATTAGATAAAAGTCTATCACTTTGCGGCCTTGCTCTAGCACAATCACAAATGATTTATTGATTTTCAGATACACTTTGCACA
>OX421457.1:14762711-14765211 GCA_949126865.1 Montipora capitata | reverse complement strand
GTATCTACATATACCGAGAGAAGAAGGTGGACGAGGACTAATTAGTGTTGAAGACTGTGTAGAATCTGCTACCTTGGGGTTGGAGCGATATATCAATGATAGTGATAAAAGACTGATAAAGGCTGCTAGAAAGATCAGCGGTGGTCATAATGAAACAGAGGTTGAGTATAAGATACGTAAGAGAAACGAAAGAAAGGAACAGTGGAGGGAAAAGGTTATGCACGGACAATTTGTACGACAGACGGAAGAAATATTAGGGAATGAATCCTGGCTTTGGTTAAAGAAAGGAAGTGTAAAAAGGGAGACTGAGAGTCTTATTATGGCAGCACAAGAACAGGCGTTTGCAACGAATCTGATGAAAGCTAGAATATATCAAACTCAAGAGGACAGTAAATGTCGAATGTGTAGAAAGGTGGATGAAAGCATAAATCATATTGTGAGTGAATGCCCTAAACTAGCACAAAAGGAATATAAAAGGAGACATGACTGGCTGGGTAAGAAGATTCATTGGGAAGTTTGTAAAGAGGAAGGTTTCATTGTCAATGAAACGTGGTATGAACATCTAGCTGAGCCAGTACTACAGAATGAGGGATGTAAAATATTATGGGATTTTATTACGATACAGACTGATCACGTAATAGAGGCAAGAAGACCGGACATGATTGTTTCTGAAAAGAGAAATAAATGTTGCAAAAAAATAGATTTTGCAATACCATATGATGGCCGTATTGAGGAGAAAGAAGTCGAGAAGGTAGTGAAATACCAGGATCTAGCAAGAGAATTGAAGAAGATATGGAAAATGAAAACAATGGTAATTCCTATTGTAATCGGAACATTTGGAACAGTTCCAAAGGATTTAACAGGAGACTAGAGAATACTGGTATAGAGACCAAGATAGATGAGCTTCAGAAAAGTGTTATTCTGAACACGGCAAGGATTCTTAGGAAGGTCCTTGAAGTTTGAGGAGACTTGTTGTCACCAAGCTTCCTGGAGTACTGAAGTTCCAGTGGAAATCCAATGTGCGAAAACAAGATAATAATAACAATAATGATGATAATGACGATGATAAGAAACCCTTACCATAAACAAAAGAAGCTTTCCAATGCCCTGAATACTTTAAACTTGAAGATTTTTCATTCCTGATCTCTGATACTTCCAGGACAGCGAAAATTAAAGAAAATATGAAAAAAAAAAAAAGGAAGAAACTTGACTTAAGTGCCTTGCTACGCGTAACAAATACCTTCTTTTCGGTTGATGATGTGCGGCAAAAAATCCAGCGCTAAAGCAAATGACTCGGCAAGAAATATGAAGTTTCACTTAAGGTATTTGTATTACTTGGATTATACAAAATGCATTATTCAGATCTTATTTATTGGCACTATCCGGATGACGACATACAAACATACAAGTTGCATATTAGTTAGGAATAGACAAAACCCACAAACTACTAAAGGAATTCAAGGTTACTAGTGCTTACAAAATAATCGAACAATTAGAGCTCACTTAAAGATAAAAGTCATATTACTTGTTAGCATTTAACCAGTTAAGAACGTTGGCCACTTCACGATTGGCAGTATCTTCTTATTAAAGCAAATAGAAGATAAGTATTAATTTAAGTACTGTGCCACGTGTCGGTATTGTGCAGTCGAATTGGACATCATGTAGTCTTTTTGTCAGTGCTGATTTTCAATTGTATTTTTGGTGCAATGCGTCAGTAGATTCATATGGTTGCCCCTCTGTCGGGAGGACGCTCCTTAGGCAAAAGACCAAAAGAGGAGCTATATGGAACATTTTTCTTCTGTGAGGTATTGGGAAAGCAAGAAAAAAATTTCGGTGCGCGAAACGGGATAAAACCCAGCGAACAATTCAAAATGCTTTAGAATTATGCCAATCAAACAATTGTTTAGTTAAATAATATTGAAAAAGGTCTTCTTACAATAAAATATAAGAAAAAAAAAATCGAAAGAATGCATTTAGGGTCAAGAATGCTTTTTTTAATAAAGGATTGCACACTTCGTGTACAGGAAGAAAGTATGGATTTATTTAATTTCGTCACGTTACCTGTCATTTAAGATTTACGTCAGGCCAAAACACCGGCAAAAGGAAGAGAGGGGCGTTCAATAGTTCAACTGACTGAACATCTCAATTAAGCTTACCCTCACCCCCCCCCCCCCCCCTCCCTAACCCAAAAAATCGAAATTAGTGAAAAGAATATAAAAGCTAACTATAAAATGAAACTTGTTTGTATCCTAATGGCAAGAATCACCTAACTTTCTGCCTCTAAATATCTCTGAGATTTTGGCTCTCTATATACAGTAAGAAAAAAAAAAAAAAGAAGCGACTTTTAGGGTGTCCTCCAAGTAAATTATTCGTTAAGTTTTTCTTTTTCCTTTTTCGTGAACTAGTCCCAGTCCATTCTCACTTGGACCGATGAACAATTCTATATGTGCTTAAATAAATGACACCCAGCTTCGCAAGTAAATCAATTCCGAATGGTTGA
>OX421457.1:14750211-14757711 GCA_949126865.1 Montipora capitata | reverse complement strand
GGGGGCGTTGTTACAGAGCTATTGTGTTCACGGCCTTGGCATGCAAACATCTTCTCCATTGTTTGCGCCAACTCATCTTCGTTTAATGTATTACTGAACATTTAACTGAGGCGATAAAGGAGGGTCTTAATGGGGGTGTAGCAAACACGGTACACGCTTAATTGTTACATCGAATAATTGTTCAGAGCTTAGGAAAAGCTACAAACAACACGGTTATCTGGACAAAATAATTCATGACACACGGTTAACATTTTCCCTTTTTCACGACACACGGTTAATTTTTTGGACGTTTCACGCCACACGCTTAACGCCATTCAGACCCTCATAAAGGCGACCATGTGCCTACTATGGCGACTTTTCCTATTGTATTCTTGGTTTTCACATGACCTCACGACCGCCATGTTGGTGCCCTAAACAAAGAAAAGGCGGCCATGTTGGTGCCCCGACCAAATCCTCCGGGAATTTAACTCTATTATTATGCAAACGCTTCCTTTTGTTTTCGTTGAAAAACATGGCTGTTGATCACGTGAGTGAAAACCAGCAATTGGATGTTGGTGATTTGGTATTTAAACTTAATCAGGGCCCCACAGGAAATGCTCACATAACCTCCATTGTTTCGTCGCGAATTGAGGGCCGTGCTCATCCGTGCAGGAAGCCAGCACGTGACACACTTATAGGTGTTGAGTGTAATGCCATCTTTGGTAACCTGGACAACAGGGCCTTTCAGTTATGTAGTTTGAATGCAAGATCATTAAGGAAGAAATCATCGGCTTTTGTGGACCTGGTATGTGATCTGATAGCTGAGTTGTTTACGATATGCGAGTCCTGGCTCAATGATCTTGATTCTGCGATTTTAAGTGAGCTCACTCTATTCCAGTTATTCGTAGGGGTGGTGGGACTGCGCTATTATATCTTGACTGTCTTGGTGTAAACAAAGTGTCTTTAGCTGATCGGTCTTCTTTTGAAGTGTCGGAATGGCTTGTGAAGTTCGGAACTGTTCGTCTGCGAGTTGTCATCGTGTATGGACCAACATACTCTGCGGATCATCCCGTGACTACGAGTGTTTTCTTTCATGACTTCTCGGACAACTCGAGTCATTAGTTATGTGTAATGAGTTACTGTTAATATGTGGCTACTTAAATATTCAAATGGACGTTTCGTCAAATGCTGACACCCTCCGGCTCAAGGACCTGTTGAACTCTATGGGTCTGGTCCAGCATGTTAAACGACCCACTCACATACATGGCCACACCTTGGACTTAATTATCACACCGCAGGCCGATGATATTGTGGATGGTGAGCCCCTTCCGGAGAGAGATTTCTCTGACCATGCTACCGTGGTATGTAAGCTAAGCGTGATGAAGCCTGCGCCAAGAATTAAGCATTCCGAATACAGGAAACTCAAATCAATTGACATAACCAAGTTGAGAGAAGCTATTCGTAACTTCCAGCTACATCAAGACCCGCCTAATGATTTGAACATGCTGCTCGACTGTTATAACACGACTTTAAAATCGCTATTAGACGAACACGTGCCGGTTTGTTCTCGTCATGTCATCACTCGACCCAGGCCCCCATTGTTTAATGATAACATAATTCAGGCTCGAAGGGACAGGAGGAAGGCCGAGAGAAGATGGAGGAAAACTGGACTCTCATCAAATCTTGTAGCATTCAAAGTTAAGCAGAATTATGTTGTACATCTGATGAACGAAGCTGGTGTACTCATTACAGGCATTTTATTGACAAGAACAGTTCGGATTAATCAAAGCTGTTCCGGGCTAGTAAGAGTCTATTAAATCTGTAAGAGGACAAGTCTCTTCTACCACATACTAACGCCTCTGTTTTTGCAAATGAGATGGGTGAATACTTCATCCAAAAAAGTAGTTGCTATAAGATCAAGGTTAGCCGGTGACGCGGTCCCTCATGCGGTTTCTAATGAGTGTGCGCCTCACGGTTCATCGAGCACTGATGACGTTGTCACGCTATCAGAGTTTCAATCTCTCTCTGAGGAGGCTGTAAGGAAGATGGCTGTGGCTTCCATGAAGACATGTGCTCTGGACCCTTTCCCGTCATCCATCTTGTTGCTTTGTACTGAGGAGCTACTTCCAGTGATTACTAGGATGTTGAACATACCGTTAGAGCATGGTTACTTCGCTGACAAATGGAAAAAGGCATTAGTACATCCTCTGCTCAAAAATCTGGTCTTCAATTGATAAACAAGAACTTTCGGCCTGTGAGTAACTTACAGTTCACGTCCAAACTTACAGAGAAGGCGGTCGCTGTACAATTACAGGAGTACATACGAGTCAATGGTATGTTTCCAGAGTTTCAAAGTGCTTACCGCCAACATCATAGCACTGAGGCCGCACTACTTAAGGTGAAGAACGATCTCCTAATGGCGATGGATAAAGGTCAAGTTACGTTGTTGGTGCTTCTCGACTTAAGCTTTGCATTGGACACCGTCGAACATGGGATCCTTCTAGATTGATTCAGGTCAACAGTCCGGTTGCGCGGGAAAGTACTTTCATGGTTTGAGAGTTACTTTGAGAGCAGGTCGCAGAAGGTGTTGATTAACGGGACTCTCTCAAAGCCATTTGATTTGATGTGTAGAGTCTCCCAAGGGTCATGCCTGGGCCCGCTTTTGTTTACCATCTATGTGAGTAAGCTGTTTCAGATATTAAAACATTATCTGCCCTCCGTTCACACATATGCGGACGACACACAGTTGTATTTGTCATTTAAGCCATCTGACACTTTCAGTGAAGTTGAAGCTGTATCTGCCATGCAGAAGTGCATCTGTGATGTCCGAGCATGGATGAGAGAGGATCAGCTTATGCTCAGTGATGACAAGACTGAGTTCCTGATTATAGGTACTCGCCAGCAGCTCTCAAAAGTTTCAATCCAAAGCATCAATGTTGGACAGGCTGAAGTCTCTGCTGTAGTCTCTGCGCGCAATCTAGGCACATGCTTTGATACGCATCTAGATATGGGAACTCATATTACAAAGACATGTAGCAGCGCTTTCTATTACTTGTACAACATATGTCATATTAGAAAATCAACTGAAAAACTAGTACATGCTTTTATTAGTAGTAGATTGGACTACTGTAATAGCCTTTTATATGGACTTCCGGAGTATCAAACTAGGAAACTGCAACGTGTTATGAATGCAAGTGCAAGACTTATTTATTGCGCGCCCAAGTTCTGTCATATAACACCTCTGCTCGCAGAATTACATTGGTTACCAGTGCGTGCCAGAATACATTATAAGATACTTCTGATAACTTATAAAATTTTGCACGGTCATGCGCCTAAGTACCGTTCAGACCTAATTAGCATTCAACAGCCTTTGTGCTATAGCTTAAGACGTAATGACAATGATCCCTTGCTTAAAAGACCAATTGCGAAAACAAAGAAAACAATGGGTGACAGAGCATTTCAGATAGCTGCTCCCCTTTTATGGAACAAGTTACCTAGGTCTGCACGGGAAGCAAGGAACTTAGAATCTTTTAAGGCTATAATTAAAACATTTTTATGCAAGGAATCATTTCCGCTCCACAGAGCTTTTCTCAACTTTGCAGAGAGTTTCATCTTGGCCTACTGATTACTTTTGCGCAATAAAAAATTGGGGTCACCGTAGTTAATACATGGAGGCAAGAGAAAATGAGGGGACAGAGAGGGAGGCTCAAGGCGTTGGCCGGGATATGTTATGTCCACGAAAGTTATTTTTAGACGAGCGGAAGTCTTTGTTCTAGGGAAAGTCTGTCTTCCGAGGCGGCCGCATGCAGTCTTGCTTCGCTCTCAGGTTCTTAGTGAAAAGAGAAAATGATGGCGCACGTGGAAGGCTGATGAATATATATTTTCTTTCAAACATCGGACTGAGGTTAGCCTGCATGCGGACGTCTCGGAAGACTTCCGCTCGTCTAAAAATAACTTTCGTGGACATGACATATCCCAAGGCCTGGACCGGGAGCCTCCTTCTCTGTCCCCTCATTTTCTCTTGATGGAGGTGGTTATGAAACTTGACAAGTTCCTTTGTTTCATGTTTTTGTCCGTATTTTTAGCCTTGACTCTGTATAAAAACACACCTTTCTTCGAGAACATAACCAATCAAATCCTTCGATTAAATTATACGCAACTAATTTGCAAACCCGTGCGAGGCAAAAACAAAAGATTGCGCAGGGTCTCGGTCAGTTCAACATCGATTGAGAAACATTATTATTTTTTATTTCCATTTTTTTTTTATTTTAAACGTATCTTTCTTATTGTTGGCGACAACATTGTTCTTGCTTTTGAAGGTTTTGAGGTTTCATAACCCGTCCCTCAATTAACTATGGGGTCAACAAGTTCGTTTTTCAGATATGAGCAACTAAAGCCAAAATATAAGGTGTTTTTGCAAGGCTTTCCTGATGATGGTTGCAAAGTCACAGCAACTTCTGTTGGTATTCCAGCCGACTGCTCTTTTGAAGACGTGAGGTTATTCGACCATTTCACTCCCCAAAACCGACAACTTCCTGTAGATGCCAAGAAATTTCAAAACCGGAATGGCTACAAATTTTGCTAGGCAAAGAATTGTGTCGTTTATCTACGTCAAACCGAAGTCAGGCCTTCCTTTGAGCTCAGTAACCTCTATTATCGTGTTTAGCTTACATGTTTTCTTGTTTCTATAATGTCTAGTGACTCGAATTTATTATCTGTCCTTCCCGTTTGTTAACGACTCTGCGCACACTATGATATCGTACTATTTTACTTGACGATTCACTGAAGGGAAAAACGGAGCAAATACATGAGATTACAAGGAAAGGTATTAATAGAAAACCAAAGGAAAACGAATTCAGAAAAAACCGTACACTTACAAGATCTGTGCGGCTCTCCGGATTACAGAAACGGTTTTTCATACATGAACAAACTTATATGCGAAACTAAACAATACAATAATACAACACAATACATACTTAATTGACCGCTCCCCATAGGGGCTTTTCAGGGCCAATGAAACACAACGAAATGACGGAACAGAACAACAACAACAACTGTTAAGAATCCCGACTGGCCGGAGGCAAACCAGTCGGCTATTTACAAGTGCAGCTGGTAAGTTGAACCAGGGACTACCAGGATCAAATTCAACGAGTGGTCAGAGCTGGTCTTGAACCCGGGATCTCCGGATCTCAAGGCAAGCGCCCTAACCACTGGGCCACACTGCCTCCACTCCAACAATACCAGTGAAACTGACACAAAGAACAATACCAGCCTTACAAGGGTGTTAACGAGGTAGTGTGACAACGGTGGACAAAAAACAAGCGAGGCTTACTTACGGACTAAGAAAAGTATAGTAGGACAAACCAAGAATGGAGAAAAGAAACAAACGCTAATTACACGGAAAAAATACTGGAATTCGTGGCTACACCGTTAATCACTTGGATGATAGCTTGTTTAATTTAGTACTTTATGAAATGTCCCATGGTCCTGTACATTATGACAGAGATCGTCTCGAATCATTATTATTTAATCCTATTGGCTGGCCTGAGGTTGGGAATATGCTTTCCAGTTATCTCGATCCCGACTCAAATTTTGAATCTCGCCCTCTTTGTGGTAAATATGTCGTTGAAGGAAAACTTAACAATCAAAGTAGTATTGCAAATAACGGGGATGTATTCACCATTATGCACATAATACTCGTAGTTTGCAATTGCTTAAAAATCTCAATTATCTTAAATTGATTATGATGAATATGCAAACACCACCTTCCGTTATGGGTGTCACGGAAACTTGGCTAAATGATGCCACTTCAGAGTTAGTAAATATTATTGGGCACAATTTTGTCAAACCATCGGATATCTAAATCAGGTGGAGGTGTCGGTATTTATGGACTTATACAAAACATGGACCAGCCCTGTGGACCCGGTCCATGGACCCCTTCACCGACCCGGTCCATTAACTATCCCTGTGGACCACCCCTCGTCTTATGTCCAGGTTTGACTCTAATTAGATGCACGCCTAATTTGACATCCAACAAGAGGTGCCTCTTTAAGTCTAAGCATTTGCTACCTATTTTCAACAATAAGGTAAGGGTAAATGTTGCTTTATTTTTAGCTTTGGGTAAATGCAGCAGTTAATCTTTACTTAAAGAGCAGCATTTGGGGGACATTTTGTGACGTAAATTGTCTGTATTCTGAGACACGAGTGATGTTGAAGTTGGCGAGAAGAGCAAGGGGACACTTCGTGACGCTTATTAAAATCTGCGTGCATGTAATTAGGGTCAAACCTGGACATATTCCCTCGTTTTGTAAATTCAATACGAGTTTTCCGAAGAAAAAGATCAAGATTTTGAAATCTGTGAAATTAAAGTAACATGAAGTGTTAGTCACTGCAACTGATGTAAAATGTAATTTTATCTAACAAAGAAATGCAAATCAGGGGAAAATGCTAAATTTTGTGACCAAGCTCCTCGAGGGGGAACTGGAAACTAGACAAGTACGACCCCACCTTATAATTTCAATATTTTCTTAGCAAGAAAAAATAATCATGTATAGAAATAAATAGTAAAATCTGTCAGACACATTTTTCACGAATGGCAAAAACGTCGATTTTTGTCTACTTTGATAAGAACTGAAAAACTATCTGATAGATCTTTTTAAAAAAAATTTGACGGCTTCGTCCTCATATTGTTTACTAATTCCTTAAATTTCAGCCCCGGTCGCTATAACCAGCTTTTCAAATATACGTTAATTTCATTCATCGAGTCCATCACCGGAACAAATGAGCCCAACAAATTGACCTGCTCCCAACTGAGTGGCTTCAAAGCTCAGTTTGTAGAGCATTGCACCAGCATCGCAGAGGGTCATGGGTTCGAATCCCTTTGGAGCAACCTGATTTTTTCAGGTTACTTAATAAGAGACAATTGCTAAAATTGTCCACATTAGAGAGAGGATCACTTCCCTTTTTCGTCTAAAGATTTTTCTGTTTGTAACTTTACAAAATGAGGGGTGGTCCACAGGGGTAGTCCATGGACCGGGTCCATTGGTAAAGACTCGCGATTCATGCCGTCCTGATTTAGCAACGGAGCCTTTGATGAACGTGCCCGTGACTGATTACAACGATGACGTCGACAGCTAGAATCAAGATCTAGATAAAGATCATCCAAGTACACAGCTATTTGTCCCAGTGAAGACAGCACCTAAAAAGAGGAAACGAAAAGGCGACAACACAGAAATCCTGACCAAAGCTGTTAATCTGCTAAAGACGGCAGTAGTAAACGGTGCAAGCAAGGGCATGCTAGTTTTCCTCAATGAAGACATCGAAATATCAAGAGAACATGAACTAAAACTGTTCAAATTACTGTGTACCCAAGATGGGTTACAGCAGCCATCTTCCTATCCCCGTGCGCCGTCGTACAATCCCCATTTGCCCCACGTCGTCCCGCCCTTCCCAACTGGTGCTATGCCAGGATATGCCAGAATGTATGGTGGAGAGCCCACAGGAAGACCACTACCGAGCCAC
>OX421457.1:14742711-14745211 GCA_949126865.1 Montipora capitata | reverse complement strand
ATCCATCCTTTCTTTATTAATGACTTTATTCTTACTATTGATTGTCTATTTAATATTATTAATTGTGTGGCAAATAAACATTCATTCATTCACTAATTCAAGTGACATTGGTAGACTAATTTAATTACCATCAAAAAGCAGAAATATTGTATTTTTTCCCTGCATTTTAGATTTTCGGTGGAAATAGTGACGAGAATACAGCAAAGAAAAATGTTCTAAGCAATGTACTTATAACAAGGTGGCTACGTTTTGTGGTGAAGGAGCACGAAGGCTTCTTTCCTTGTATGAGGACAGAGGTGTATGGAGTAAAGCAAAAACCAGGTAAACTAACCAATAATAATAATAATAATAATAATCATCACCATCATCATCATCATCAAAGGAAGGCATTTATTTGCATCATATATATTTATTATTTATCTGTAAAGATACCTATTTACATAGAGTTTTTCAGTTTTTATACAAATACATTAGAATGAGTAATTTTAGCGTTATCATGTATTATATTTTTAGTCTATATGCATTGATTGCTAACGGTTTGCCGCCCAATCAAGGCTTATAGGTCTGGGCATCTAGAAGCTTGTATACTGCCATACTAATGATAAACATGCAAAAACTCGCGAGATAATGTTAAATGTCCGACGTTTCGGCTACCTCATGAAGCCATTATCAAGGAGTTGGAAATAAATATGCGAGTTCATAAAAGATATAAAATACTCCAAATGTGCATAAGTGAAGATGAGCTAGACAAAGACTGTGTTTTCACGAGCGGTTTTTCAGGTCGCTTAGCGAGTGACAACCTAAAATACCGTGAAAACAGTTCCTTTCCCAACTCGCTTAAAGTTAAGTGAGTCGGCAAATTTCAACAGAATTCTCATTAAGTTTAAGCCACCAAACCAGGTAGCTTAAGAGAGTAGGCAATTACGTCGTTCGGCCAATGAGGAGTCGCTTGCGGTTACCCAATTCGGAAATGCAACAGTCGTGCTATTTTTATTATTGCACTGGCACGAGCTCTCTCCTCATTTAATCTTACCCGTGAAAACACGTATCATTTTAAGTCGCTGAACGAAGTCTGCAAACAAACCATTTTCAAAAATGTTAAGCGAGACAACGGCTGTAGAGAAGACACGGCGAAAGACTTTAGCATGGATTGAATCTGATTGCACGTTTAGCCGTGGTCTTAATTGTTTGATGTACAGCATTTCGTTAACCGGAGACAGTCCAATTTGTACATGCATTTCTTCTACACTCTAAAGGTCCATTAATACGGGCAACACTTTTCGTGCAACTTATCGTGCAACACTCTTCCGTTGCAAGTTGAGATGGTTTGTTGCGCGTATTACCACAACTAAGTAACTAGTTACAACAAATTAAGCAACCTTTAGTTGAATCTAAGTGGCTAGTTACAAAAAGTTAGACAGTAAGTGTAACAAGCTCGTTGCCAGGGCTTTTCCCTTCTCGTGGGGGGTGCCCCCACGAGAAGGGAAAAGCCCTGGCAACTAGGGTGAGGCTACCCAAACCCAATTCTCGTAATTAATTACAACGTCCTCATGATACCCATTCAAAGGGTAAAAATATGTTTAGAATTTTAACCAAGACAATTTTGACTAGTTTATTTGAAAAATGGGGGAGTTATTCAGCATTTTTGTTCAAAATAGCCCAAAAGTTACCAAAAAGTGCTAGTTTTCCGGAAAGTTGCTAGAAATTGGTCTCTGACAAAGAAGTTGCTCAGAATTCTAAAAGTTGCTAAAAAGTTGCCGAGCAGCATCTGGAAAGGCCTAAAACTGACAGCAGGATGGGCGTGGTTGAGGTGTTTAGGAAGTCCGTAGCTGTAGTTATATCAGGCATAACAGTGACAGTGTCGTCAACGTATCTGCGGTAATAAGCAGGGAGCTTTCGTTCCAGTTATAGTTTTTCTTCCAATGATGACATAAAAACGTTAGCAAGCAAAGGCCCGAGGGGGGACCCCATGGCTATTCAGTCCATTTGCTCATACATGGCACCATTAAACTGGAACAACTGTCCCTTGGTGGCCAAGCTCAAGAGATCAACAAGGTCATCTTAAGAGATGTTTAGATCGAGATTAAGGTCTACGCGAAGCTTACCAGTACTGGTTTACTTCTCCACTATCATAAACACGTCGACAACCAATACAAACGAAGCTTATTAACAACTATGCTTGATCGCGCGTACCGTTTGTCCTCAGCTTGAGCCTATTTCTCGGAGGATTGTGAACGCTTAAAGTCCCTGTTCTCACGTTTGAAGTACCCCCAACACCTTATCAACTCTACCATTAATCCCTTTGTCAACTCATGAGTTCCCTGACAAGCATTTATCGGAGGCATCGGTAGAAAGGGTGGGAAATGACGTGACTAGGGTATTCATACCATTTAAGGACCAGGATTCTGCTAACTTCGTTAAGATTCAGTTGAAGGTTTTAGTGTCAAGCTCCAAACTACAATCCAACCCGTCTTTGTCAGTCGAAAAATTGGCCAAGACC
>OX421457.1:14725211-14732711 GCA_949126865.1 Montipora capitata | reverse complement strand
GGTGACGGGTTAACAATGAGCATTGCTAGGTTCGAGTCCTATGGACAGAGCGCAAAAACCGCTAGACATGCGCAGTAGAATCACACTTGTGTTGCCGCCATTCCATTTTCAAAATGGCGGACGACAAATCAAAATCCAACACGCCATTGTGGAGGCTGTCACGCCGCTGGCGTTCCTCTGAGAAAATTTGCAAAAAGATGATCTGAATCTGCCATCATTCAACGATGCTTCAGAGCCGTCAGGGAAGAGATCGGACCAAAACCAGTTCGCCTAAAGCAATAGAGTTTTTGACCAGCTTCGAAGCTTCATTTGACGTTTGTTGTTTAGAGTTTTGCGTTTCTTAAGGTGGTCGGTTACTCTTTAAGCTCAGAACAAAGATATGTTGGAGGTAAATCGTTTTCGCGAAACATATCAAATATGACTTTTTTTTCGTTGATATGAAAATTTTTGACAGGTGTTTAAAGGTGGAATTCCGATTTCGTACACCAATTGCAAGAGAGACTTTTTCAAATCGAAGTTTGAAGAGAAGCAGGTTTTTTTACCGCTAGTGTTCGTCTTCACAGTTGTAACTGGTTTTCCACAGAAAACCGAAGTCCAGTGCCTTATACTTTCACGCCACTCGATATAGTTTGTGAGGGTTAGGGGGTCGTAAGTTGTCCTGAAATGCATATCACGTACATGTATGTTTTTAACTTCGAGTTAATATCTTGTCGACATTGTTTATGTAATACAATGTTTTTCTCGCTTTATAAGCCAAGGCGACAGAGCGGCTGCCTGTTATATTTAAAACAGCGGCAAATATTGACAACAAACCCTGTTGTTTTTCCCTTTAACAACGTTCATTGCTATGTTTTGTATAACTAAAAATAAAATATGTCAACTGTCACATCTGACTGCTGGGGGATTGTGTGCTTTTTCAAGTTTATGGGACTCTTTGCAAAGGGCGAGTTAAGTTTATTCAACAAAGTAAGCTGCTTTTTTCCGTTTAGAGACTGAAAATGTCAGCAAAGGTGCTCTAGTTCAATGTGCAAAGTGCTTTTTTTGGCTTTTGATGCCAGCAAAACAGTTCACCTCACTAGAAAATTTTTATTCGAGGGCCACTTGCTACTGGCTCACAAAGACTACAGAATTTGCCACATGGATGAATACATTTCACCAATGAAGGTGAGTGATGGAATAACATTACAATAGTTGCAATAATAAGCTGCCCTGAATTGAATTTCCCCTACCCCTCAATATAGATTCTACGCCCCCTTCTTTGTCAGTGCCAAAAATCTGCCAAGAGAACTGAAGCACTAAGTTACACAGAATTAGTCAGACAGGTAGAAAACCCTCAAGGATCAAAAGCAGGAGCTGGATATTAAGCAGAGAAAAATCGAGAACGAAAACAAAAACTTTCACAAAAAAACATGAAGGTAAGTATTTGGGTTTAGCTCATTACGACAATGACATGCCAATGCCTTTGCAGTACTAAGACCCCCCCCCCCCTTCACCAAGACACACACACACCACTGACAGCAGTACACTGCTTAGCATTATATTGAGCACCACTAAACATGTTTCATTTCATATAATTATTTACATGCACAGAACAAACTGCATTGAACACGATGCACAACCCCATGAATTTCTCAAATTGCTTTTGGCCTATTACAAGACCTGTGAGTAAAACCACACCAAAAAGTTAGCTCACTATAATAAGGTAAAACAGATATCATTTTCATAATGGTTATGCTTTACAATGTAGCTGTGTCACCGAACACCCAAGGTCAATAATTTTGCTATTATCCCAACAGTAAACACTTAATGACTGGTCCCGAGGGAAACAGTTCATTTTGTTTCCCTAAAAATTTCAATGTTCCCCTGAGGTGCAGACGAGGGAAACAAATGAACTGTTTCCTGAGAGACCAGTCATTAAGTGATTTGTTATATAGCACAAATAGGAAAACGTGCAATGGGAACAGCAACGGTGGTCGTCGGTCAACATTTGTGGGCAACAGTGCACTGTTACCCTCTGACGTCATAGATTTTGCACTGTTGCCCGCTCAGAGACTTTTGAACGGCAAAAGTGTTTTTGTTAGATGTCATGTGACCTTGAAGTAACGAATGAGAGCATGTGCTGCTGGGGGCAAAAACAGTTATATAACAAAAATTATTATTATTCAACATAACACACTTTTGCTGGAAAAACAAGATCAGCAGTACAAATCAAATGTTGAATTGAGAGAAGAAAATGTTATGCTTCACAAAAAAGGACAAAGTTATAGAGACAACACAGTTTTCAAGAAAAATATTGGACTGACATAAAAATTAATACCATGCACATGTAACCCTGTGAAAAAACACCCCAAATGCCTAAATTTCCAATATAGGTTTTAGTCAGAACAAACTTTTCCTTATCACAGACTAAATTGTTATGGTCGTTAATTTTCTTTCTAGTGCAAAATAATATTGAACAAAACAAATAGTGTATTGTAATAATCAACTGATGTATGTTTAGTATTTTTTCCTTTCATTTTCCCGAATTTGTTCTCCACCTATATATATCTGTTTGGGTTAAGTTAGCAGAAAATTGGGGAATCCACTCAAAAGAGACACTTGTAATACCACTGGCAGTACTAAACCCTAACATTACTCAACAACAATTACAATATTATTTGTGTTCCTTTAATATATGTTTTACAACTAAAGGAGACACTGCATTTAGCTCTCTTGTGCACCATACAATTTCACAAGTCACTAGTCAACCACTAAACAAAAGGAGGAAAGAACTTATATGATCCAGACAAAACGGGAAATTTTGGTGGTGAACATTCTCCAGACCTGTTTGAAAATATCTTCCATGCCACAATGTATTTACAATAATGAAAAGGGTTTTCCGTGAACCAAGAAAGCTAATCTGCAGAGAGTAAAAGTAGGTTGCTGTACTACTGCACAACTTCAGTTTCTTCATAAATCAGGTATGGCTACCATTTCCTACAAACAAAAACAATGATAAAACCATTACACAGAAAGTGAATAATGACAGTGTAAGCACAAGGGGAAAGATAATACCTTACATTATGAAATTTTGAACCCCGGATACTGTGTTTTTAGCTTTTTTATTGGTTCACTCACTCTCAGTTAACAGCTCTTATGCAGTACATGTATGACATAATATGGAAACTGATTGCGTTAAGTGTTACCACGCTGGAAACTGATTGGCTTTAAATTTGTCCAAGTGTTAAGAATCAAATGAAAATTTAATAAAACAATAATCAATGGATATGATTGAGTGGTTGATCTCATATCAACATGCAATCATGGGATTATAATAATATTATTGTTCATTATTGTCTTGTGCTATAGAAATTATATGCTTATTAGTATAATTACTGAAAGTTGTCTGCGCTGATTGGTTGTCATTGAGATGATTATTATTACGTGATAATCACCCAAGCGGTTTTCCAAAATAGCCACAAGCTGTTTTGTTGAGGTGACAGAGGAATAAATTAATCGTTTTAAAGAAAATGTGTATTATTCAAATAATCAACTATGTAATAGGCGATTTGCATGATGGCATCATTTACTAAGAAATTGAGTTGCTTCTATTGTCAGGCAAATTTAAATTATTGTTTCCGATATTCCCTCAGACTTTATGAATGTTGGTAAATAAAAACCTCAACTTCATCTCGGTTTTTATCAACCGATATTCACCTCGCCTTCGGCAAAACAATAATTGTTAATAATTATTATTTGGTGTTCATACTAATTTTTAGTGTTAAAGAATTTTCAGTCAGGGGTACGCATCTAACTAAAGCTGTAAGGCTTATTATTATTATTATTATTATTATTATTATTATTATTATTATTATTATTATTATTATTATCATCTTGTTTTCGCACATTGGACTTCCAATGGAACTTCTGTACTCCAGGAAGTTTGGTGACAACAAGTCTCCTCAAACTTCTAGGACCTTCCTAAGAATCCTTGCCGTGTTCAGAATAACACTTTTCTGAAGCTCGTCTATCTTGGTCTCTATACCAATATTCTCTAGTCTCTTCTTTAGATCTTTTGGAACTGTTCCAAATGTTCCGATTACAATATTATTATTATTATTATTATTATTATTATTATTATTATTATTATTACCTGAAGTGTTTGCATGCTTCCAAAGCTTTGCTGCACATGTGTTTTTGTAGCCGTTTTGCAAACTTACATTTATAAATGTGAAAAAGTTGACCAATATGGTTACTCTGTTACAGTAATGTACTTTTCTGGGCTGTTCCACAACTGATCAGGACAATATTGCCAAACACTGAGTGGAAGACGCTTTGATGCAGATTTCCTGGAATGGTTTCTGCAAAAATATTTGCGAGGAACAGCAACAAAAACCTCGCACAGATCGATGGCATTTAACAGTCAAGGTTACGTGACGTGGAAATTATAAATCCCAGGTGTTATGAAAATTTAACTTTGTGGCTGAAGTTCACTCACAGTTCATCTGCAGGAAGAAACCCAGTGGACGATTTTATACGATCAAAGTTGTATGACCGCGTTACAGTCTTCAATAACAACGGCCAGCCAAACTTATTTTCAAAAGCAAAAACCTTTCGTCCATCAAGACCAAGTTGCTCCTGTAGTTCCCGAGAACAAAGAAGAATTTCGTTGCCAGTTCGCTGGTTTCTGTAAGATTTTTAAATAATCTGGGGGCAATTCACAGTAGCCAAAACCAACAAAATGATATATTACAAGAGGACGCATTGCTACTTGACATGCAGACTTGCGAAGTAATCAATCGTGTGTCCTCGACCGTTGATTTGGAATTGCTGAGTGTTCTCTCCGACCTTGAAAAGAAATTCCTCTGGCACCCAGGGTATGAGTCGTCTAACTTTCCACAAAATTTGACAAATGCTAGAGTGTTATTCTCCACTTCGATCGATCACTGTCTCGATCACTTCGAATCTTTAGAGTTTGCGCAGGCGTAGTTATGCGAAAAAAGCCATTTGACGTCATTATTCTCTAGCCAATCAGCGGTTTTTGCGCTCTGTCAGTCCTATGGCCATACTCTTGGGTTGTCTTTTAAAAAATATATGAGCATCTCCCATGATCCATATCAGGCTTTCAGTCTTCTAAATTCACGATAATAGGGACCTTAAGCAACGACAACGCCGACGGCAATGAGAACGTCATCTCAAAATAAAATCTGCCTAGTTTTAATCGCTACGTGACTATTTCAACCTTTTAAATGTAACAAGGGTGTGGTAGTTCCTCGAAAATGACACTGGTCGAAACGGCACTTAATTTAGGGGAGAAACTGAAGTTTTATCCTCAAGTGCTGACGTTCTTCATAAAACCTCAAATTTGGCTATTTCACGTTGCTGTTTTGCTGACGACGGCAAAGAAATAAACAAAAGTGAAAAACGCACGTGCAGGGCGTGCAAAGCCGTTGTTTTTGCCCACTAAATATGCAAATTTGTGACGTTCTCGTTGCCGTCGCCGTTGTCGTTGCTTAAGCTCCCTAATAGTGAATTCAAAGCAAATTAACAATTCAGGATAATCGCGAATTCAAGGGCGAGAACGGGTTGAGGCAACACGCGTTGACAAGTTGGGCGAGTCCCTTATTGATTTTATTATAACTAAGTCTCCTGCGTATTTTGTTCATTGTGGTATTCTAAGTACTGTGGCCAGCTGTGATCTACTATCATAGAGGATGTAGCTTGTCGCACCTACCTAGGGATAATGCTAGCTTCTAATCTCTCATGGCGACCTCATACATGTGTATCTCAAATGTTTACCAGATAGCAAGCAAGCGATTAAATTTACTCTAAAGGATTAATTTCAGAGTTTAGAGACCTGGGGCTGGTTGCTCGAAGCCTGGTTAGCGCTAACTGTTGGTTACGAGGTACCAAAACCTATAGGTTTCCGTGGTATTTTACGCTGATTAGCGCTAACCATGCTTCGAGCAACCCAGGCTTGCGCTACATAAATTATACAAATCGTTCACAAGGCGATTATGGAATATGGGAACGTAATTTGCCACGGGTCTTTATATGTTTAAGACGTGGCCAAACTATCGAACCAAGCTGGGTCCAACATGCAACATTGTTGGATGTAAATGTTGAGGTAGTGGCAAAACACCATCCAACATTGGTTGACGAAACTGATTCAAGTTCAAGTTGGCGTTAACACTGCAGCGAGAATCCCTCGTAGCGCTTCTGCTGGTTAAACTGTTGGAGGACGGAAATGACCGATTCAGACGACCAAAAAAAAAAACGATTAAGAAAACGTGTAGAAAAAGGCATGTTCACTGCAAGTTTCGTCCTGATGAGAATGAGAACGGATCAATTTGCAGAAATTTTAAACGCTCCCCAGAGAGCAGTCATGATAAAGGGGACTAAAGGTGTCGTTAGAAATGGCCTTACGTCATTCTCGTTGTTTAAGGTTTCTGGCTCTTCATCAATGACCATCCTTGTCCGCTATCGTTGTTGCAAATCATGCTAGAAGACTTGAAAATGAGATAGCGATTCCTGATTCGCAAGGAGCGCGGACGTGACTTGATTCAGGACAACTTTATTGGAAGAGCGGCAACACACTGCAACATTGTTGCGTCGAGCAGAATTGTTGGGCGTAATGTTGATCAAAGCAAACTCAATCCAACCCTTGATCGGAAAAAAAAACGTTGGACGAACATCTTCCAACATGGGCGGCCAAACAGTCGCGATAGCGTCACACCGGTACCGCGAGGTCACGGGTTCAAACCCCGTTGAAGTCCTGAAATTTTCAGGCTTCTTCTCGCAATTGCTGAAATTGCGTCCATAACTGCGAGGATCATAGCTTTACTTCATTTCATATCCGCATTTTAGTATATGTCTATGATTCATTTCATATATCATTTCGTTCATTCAGTCGAACAATGTCGGATGGAATAAAGTTGGAGCGCTGACTCTAACTTTGTTCGATACTTTGCCCAGGACTTTAGAGCGACCTTATCGAATTTATCCAATATGAATGTAATAAAATTGTAACAGATGCCGTGAAAAGCACAATAAGGTTAGGCGTTTGATTCACAAATCATTACTTTATTATAAGATTGTTCATAATCTCACTCCTTCCTACCAAGTAGATCTATTGCCTACAAGAGTTTGCGAGCGAACTCAACTTTCCTTAAGGTCTGCTCTGAATTTCACCATCTTTCCAGCTCGTACAGAACGTTTCAAACTATCCTTTTCTCCATCAACAACCAAAGAACGGAACAATATTAATGCGCAAGTTAGGTCACGCGACAGTATAGGAACATTTAAGAGGGAGCAGTCCATTCAGACATGTATGCGTTTGGACGCTTGTGCCTTGAACTATTATTACTCATATAGAATTGCGGTAAAATTTCTGCTGTCTGCTTGTGTGGACAGAGTAGTGAATATATGAGTCACTTTTTCCTTCATTGTGCTATAAATTCTGCCCTGAGAACTAACATGCTGGCCTCCGCAGCTCGAATTGTTCCTGCGAAATGGGATCGT
>OX421457.1:14677711-14720211 GCA_949126865.1 Montipora capitata | reverse complement strand
GCTAGTAAGCTTTGATGACAAAGGGAAGGGCAACCATTCAGTCTCCTCCACGTTCACGACTTTGGTTTTCGATGGAAAAATTTTGGAAATTCTTGGTTTTTGTTGAGGAAGTCTTTGTCCATTTCATCTTAACAGAAGTGGTTGTTTGTCAAGGGGAAACATATACAGCGACTTTCCTATGACCTTGAAACATAATAGTGAAAACAGAACGTAAACAAAAATGCAGGCCATTTAATTGGCTTATCGAACAAAAACAAACGAACGCAAATTTTCATTGGCTTAGCGAGCGCGGATGCAAACAACGTCATCTCTCCGTGGAACTTTCTGGAAAGCGATCGGCATTTCGGTTTGACGTCATTAGGAAATGCAGCAATGTGATTGGGCAATCGAACTGTTTACTGCCCCTATTAGGAGTTTCCTTGGCGGGAATAAAACTTTGTTTTAATGTTGTCAAACATTGGTCCGTGAAACAAATAGCGAACACTTTTTCAAGGTCATACGAAAGTCGCTCTATCGTCAGGGTTTGCTTTGTAGACATTTGCACACGTCATATAATATATTCACGGCCGTGAGTTTGGTTAAGAGGTAAAAGACTATGGGGCGCCGTTTGTTAAAAAAATTATTTAGAACAAATTTGTGACATTTTTTCTTATTTAGAAATAATTAAAACTGCCAGAAAATTTATTTATAAATAAGACGCAAGACTTGTCGCATGATATGTAAATAATTGTTTTAGGCACATCCTGATTTATAAATAATTTTGATCGCGAAATGAATTATATATAAATAATGAATTACACAACTTCAATTACTTATAAATCAGTCTGTCTCTAAAATATTTATTTACATATCATAAAGTTAGACAAACCAGTTGTAAATTTATTATTTATAAACAATAAACTCCACCTCGCGTGTAAATCCATTATTTATAAATAATTATTTTCGCGTCTGGGAACAAAGTCATTATTTATAAATAATGACTTTCAACCCTGGGAGCAAAGTCATCATTTATAAATAATGAATTTCAACCATCATTTGTAAATGATAAAATTGGCTCTTGCCGCATGTAAAATCATTGTTTATAATAATGCGCTCCACCTCGCGGAAACCATGTAACGTTGTTTCAAAGAGATTGACATTATGGCGGACCGAGATAGATTGTCTCGTGCTATATCAGAAGCCGTCTCTCGCGCCGTCAGTGATGCCTTGGAAAGTGCCTTGCCTCAGACAAGTAATCGGGTAAGTCACAACGTGGCTATCGGATTTTAATATTTGACCTATGATTGCTGCGCTTTTATCATTCGATTCCCCGCTGTTGTAGGTTTCACCGAATGAAAATAGCTCTCGCTCTCAAGGAAACACCGTCTTTTCTGCGGTGGCTAATGCTTCCATCACAAATCTGCAGGTGGGAGTTAATCACTTCAAGTACCTTTAGAACAAAAGCAATACCACACTTTCATTGTTTGCTTTATCGAGTGGCCTCACTGTTTGGTATAAGTTTGTCACGCCATTGCGTGACAGACTGCAGGAATTACTTCTGAGGTGCTTATTTTGTGTGTGTAATCGTAAAATACCGTTCGGTTAAATAGCACAAAACCGTAATTCTCGAGAAGCCTGCATTAATAACTGATAATATTAATGAACCTTAGATCGCTGGATACATTTTTTCTCATATCAGGTAAGAACGCACCAGAAGAATTGGCCTTGATAGTTGACAACACTGATGAAGAAGTACCGGTGAGGTAGAAGCGGTAGATGTTCTTTGTAATTTAGTGCTAGGGGGTGGGGTAGTGGATGAAAACCCGGACCTCGGGTGTTATTCTGGCTACACTACGCAACGAAACGCATTCAACTGTTTAAATACAGGGGCCTATAGGTCTACCTTTACTGGCAAACTAATGATCACTCACATGATGTTTAGGAGAAGAAGAAGAAGATGCCTGAAACAAACAAACTTCACCTGCAGCTTGTCACGCAATGGCGTGACAAGCTTATACCAAACATTCAACGCTTCAAATGAGGCCACTAGATAAAGCAAACAATGAAAGTGTGGTATTGCTTTTGTTCTAAAGGTACTTGAAGTGATTAACTCCCACCTGCAGATTTGTGATGGAAGCATTAGCCACCGCAGAAAAGACGGTGTTTCCTTGAGAGCGAGAGCTATTTTCATTCGGTGAAACCTACAACAGCGGGGAATCGAATGATAAAAGCGCAGCAATCATAGGTCAAATATTAAAATCCGATAGCCACGTTGTGACTTACCCGATTACTTGTCTGAGGCAAGGCACTTTCCAAGGCATCACTGACGGCGCGAGAGACGGCTTCTGATATAGCACGAGACAATCTATCTCGGTCCGCCATAATGTCAATCTCTTTGAAACAACGTTACATGGTTTCCGCGAGGTGGAGCGCATTATTATAAACAATGATTTTACATGCGGCAAGAGCCAATTTTATCATTTACAAATAATGGTTGAAATTCATTATTTATAAATAATGGATTTACACGCGAGGTGGAGTTTATTGTTTATAAATAATAAATTTACAACTGGTTTGTCTAACTTTATGATATGTAAATAAATATTTTAGAGACAGACTGATTTATAAATAATTGAAGTTGTGTAATTCATTATTTATATATAATTCATTTTGCGATCAAAATTATTTATAAATCAGGATGTGCCTAAAACAATTATTTACATATCATGCGACACGTTTTGCGTCTTATTTATAAATAAATTTTCTGGCAGGTTTAATTACTTCTAAATAAGAAAAAATGTCACAAATTTGTTCTAAATAATTTTTTTAACAAACGGCGCCCCATAAAAGACGCGTAGAGTACGTCGTTGAGTGATTTGGGCACACGTGCTATTTTTTTAAGAACAAAATAGAAGTGCTTTGAGAAGCTTGAGCTGCAGGCTCTATAAAGTAGAAATGCTCTTGGCCTAAAATGGGTCACGCACTGTCCCAAATCCACTTATTTTTTTCCCCTTTAATAGCAAGGTGAAGCTAGTTTTCAAAGCTATTAACGATGTGCACATTTTTGCATTAGCAGTAGTCCCGTTGCCCATACTCGGAGAGATTACTATTATTTTCCTTTTCAAACGATATGTAGGCTTGACCCAAACCAACTCATTCTCGTCACCAGAGCCTCGGGTCGACCCAAGGCTCTGGGAAACTCTGCGTAGCAGAACATGCGCCGTAGGGTTCTTACAGTAAAAAAATTGGCTATTTGAGCCTTACGGCGCCTGCTCACTCCTCGTGCTAACATGAATGCACCAATTAGAGACGCTTTTGATTGTTCTTCACGAAAACCAATGAGAAGACACTTTGTTTCAGGGTTCCCCAGAGCTCTTCTCTCCCTCGGTCAAGAGAAGAGCTCTGGGGTCGAGATTGCAAACCAACTGTAGTCATTCCGTGGCGTTAACCTATAGATTTGTAACTAATTTTAAGGATTAAACCACTGCAAAGACCGTGTACGATCAAAACTTGCTCTATTATAAACCCCTTTTGTCAGGGGCACCCAACGAGAATATAGTTCAAAACCACTTAAACATAGCATTGTTAAACGTATTTTAGTCTTTAAACGGTAGATATAGCCATATTTTTATCCCCTAAAAGTTTTTCATCTGTTCGGATTCCCTAGCTGAAAGTCTATTGATCCGAAAATTATAGCGATCAAAACTTACCTTTTCGAAAATTTCAGCCAGAAAAAAGGCTCCCGAATATTCTAGGTGACCTTTTTAGGGTAAAAATCCGTTAAAAATGGGCAATTATACCATTTTTTAGATATTCGAAAATCCTAGGACAGGCAGGCAAGCAAGAAATTTTACAACAAATGTTCCGAAAATTCTAGATCTCTAATTGTCTTCCGAACAGATATTTTCCGAAAATTGACGCTCGGTGCCCCTGTTTTGTAGTTATACCCCCACTGCGGTTTCACGACACTTCCTTACTAGTGGTCACGCGGAGGATCACATGATCCTTATACCGCTCGAACAACTGCACACTAGTCGTGACTCCATCAGAAAGGCTCGTGAGGCATTCCTCATACACACAGGAAAAACACAGGAGCCTGCAGGCCTTAACAGAAGAGATGAAATGTAATTTACTTTAGCTACTTTTTTATTTTCTTTTGTTTATTTTACCTTCTTATCATGTATTATTATCTTTCCTCTTTTTTATGCATTTCCGTTTTCGTTAATTTTACACATCACGTAGCCTTTTTATGTCATTTCCGGTAAATATAAAGATCTTGTAACAAGCGTTTATCCATTCAATAAGCCTGAAGAAGGCTGGTGTTGGCCAGCCGAAATATTGTAACAACGCCTATCTTCACGTTGTCTTGACCAACCTTTGCAGTATATTCTCTATTTATAGATTTGTATACAGCGAATTTCATGTTCATTTCACTCGAGCTCCACGGTCCATCGCTTTTTACTTCATCCACAACAAATTTTTCATTGATTTTGACCGCAAAAAATCTATTAAATTTATGGTTATATTTAAGTGCCCCTGCGATAAAAAAAAAATCACTTCCTCTTTTTCTTCAGATTTTAGGCCGTTTACTTTGAGTGTAAGTTTTGGATTTCACGTTCCGCCATTACTCACGTTCAAAACTGACCGATTAGACCTCAGAAGGTTGGATCCAGGGAAAAGAGACGTCAAAAGCTCACTAGCCTAAAACTTCAGTCTGTGAATGCCGCTTATTATATATGCAAAACGTGAGTTTAAAAATCTGAAAGCCCGAAACTCCCGTGCGGCATATTAATTCTGCGGCGTGCACACGCATTGGAATTCTTAAACTAGTGAGCCTTAAGCTTTCACGTCATTTTCTCCTCGATCCAGCTCTCTCAAGATCTTAAAGTTAGTAATGGTGGATCATTAAATAGAAAAATTTCAGTTAAAATAAACAGGTGTCTTTTTTAAATCAAGGCTTAAAACTTGGTCCCTTAGCGTTTAGTTTACATAGTTTTAATACCCAAAGAAGAATAAGAATTGATTTTTTGGTCACAGTGGCACTTTAAGTTTAGCCTGTACTCACTTTGACAAAGGGCTAATTTTCAAAACTTCAGCTTGCTAGTTTACCAAATTAACCCAGAAAAACAAAAATAAAGGTGCTTTTTTCACTTGAATTGCAGGCGACAGCTTCAATGTAACAAATAATCCAGTTTGTGCGCGATGGGATGGTTCATTTGACCTGGAAACATCAATTGTGTGTCACATAAATCCGCCAAGGAGTGGCAGATATGTTGGTATACTCACAACCAGAAGACAGTTCCTACAGCTCTGTGAGGTTGAAATCTTTTCAAAAGGTGCTAACGTGTTAAGTAAAGCTGTAGTAGAACTAGTGTACACAGCATTATCTTTTTTTATTCCCGTGTATGGCTGACACACTTCTACCCTGGTCTGGTCGATTCGGGGAAGCCTCGTACCCAAAGTCCTCAGGCTAGTTGGTCAGCGGGTGAGGCCCGGAGAGATAACGGACTCCATTTTCCCAGAAAACGTGTGGTTCCGGTCTTATTGCGCATGCTTAAGTTTAAACGGAAGCAGTAAACAGCAGGAAATAAATGGCGGGTTGAAAATGTTCGAGAAACAAAAACTTTAGTTTTACACACCATAAAAGAAACTGGAGAAATGATCATTGGCTTGCTGTAAAATACCCTGCGAGCAGTTGGTTTTTCCTACGCTTCCCGAAAGAGAAACCACTGCAAGCAACCAATAGTTTCTTTGATTGAGCCGCCGTCCAGCGCCAAGCACTAATAAATTTAATTTGAACTGGTAAAACGAGTTATTAAACTTGTTTTGGTACTTGCGCAATCGTTCAGCTACGTAGCTGCTGCGTTAGTGCGAGCCCGCTGTCTAATAATTTCATATTTTTCCACGAAACAAGACGAAACGCATCACGTGGAGTATGACGTAGTTCGCACATCCTCGATGGGAAACTTTTGACGCTTTCGCTTAAGTGTATTTTAGTGTTTCAGCGTGGATTCCATCGTGAAGAATACCATCGTGCAAGCAACACGATCGACAAATTTTTGTGGAAACGACACCAATGTCCTATTCTACCACAATTTTATGTTTCCGTTATTCTGAATTGCTTCGACAACACCTTTTTCCACGGAAATCTTCCCAAAGAGACTGATGTAATGTTTTCCCACGATACGTTTGCAACAGTTACGGGAATCAGTTTTTAGCAGCGTGGGAAAATTCCCTTGCTATAAACGGTTGCTATTTATTAGTCGAAAGTTGTTAAGCAGCTGCTTAAGGCCGCTGTTACACGTTGAAAGTTTTATCTGAAACTTATGTGCAACGGCGCTGTAAAAAAAAAAGTTTCAGCAGACTTTGCACCGTGTAACATAAAAGGACGAAACTCGTTCGGAAACGTTCAAACTGGTCTTGAAATGTTGTTTACATGGCCTTAGCCGGTTTTTGATTGGCTTACGCAGCGTAGCGTAACAAGACTGATCATGAGTGAGACCAGTTTCACGAAGTGGTGTTACATGGTTAAACTCCTGTTTTTATCACCACTGCAATTGCTGCGACCGTTGCAGAAGTAGAAAGCGGTTCTACTTTTCGTGAAACTTGTCTCGCAACGGAAGTTCCAAAAAGTTTCACGAAACCGACTATGTTACACGGTGCAATGCCTCCTGGAATTTGTTTCGCAGGGCCGTAGCACACAAGTTTCAGCCAAAAGTTCCAACGTGTAAAACCGCTGTTACACGTTCAAACTTTTAGCCGAAACTTATGTGCAACGGCCCTGCAAATAAAGTTTCAGCAGGCGTTGCACCGTGTAACATAAAAGGTCGAAAATCGTTCGGAAACGTTGAAACTGGTCTCGAAATGTTGTTTACTTGGTCTTAGCCGGTTTCTGATTAGCTTACGCAGAGTAGCGTGACAAGAGCGAGGGAGACCAGTTTCACAAAGTGGTGTTACACGGAGAAACTCTCGCTTTTGTCACCACTGCGATCCTTGCGACCGTTGCAGAAGTAGAAAGCGGTTCTACTTTTTGTGAACAAAAATTTGGTTTTATCAACGGAGTTGATAATGTAAATTGGCCACCGTACAGAGATTCTAAAAGCTGACGTTTCGAGGGTTAGCCCTTTGTCAGAGCGAATCGAGGGATTATGGGTTACGTGTAGTTTTTATAGTAGAGTAGGAGCTACGCTATTGGTGGTAACATGGCAACGTGAAAAATAGGAATATATTAGTTAAAAGAAAAGCGTTCGTTAATACCGTGAGGATTAAGGGTGCCGATTTGAAAGATGAATTTTTGTTCCAGGTTCTTGCGGCTTTCCGTCGTACCTAGCTGCAGGGAAAGGCCGCAGATAGCCATGTGTTTTTTGGAGTGGTTAGGCAGATTAAAATGGCGAGCGACTGGCTTGGATGCATCCTTGTCATTCTTCTCAACATCGCGAAGGTGTTCGCGGAATCGGTCACCTAGTCGTCTACCTGTCTCACCAATGTATAATTTATTACATAACGTACAGGTTATGCAATAAATGACATTTGCGGAGGTACATGTGAAACGATCGGTGATCGTAACAGATCGCTTAGGTCCCGATATCTTGCTAGTGTTAACAATGAAAAGACAAGTTTTGAATCGTGAGCGCGCGCATTTGAAAGTTCCGGGTTGCTCGTTAGTTTTGAGCGCGCTTCTAACTAAAAAGTTGCCTACGTTTTTGTCGCGTTTGAATGAAATAAGTGGAGGTTGCGAAAAGATTCTACCAGTCTCGGGATCATTTTGGAGTAATTTAAAATTACTAAGAATGATGCTTTTGACTGCGTGATTATGAGGATGGAAAGTGAGGGTGAATGAAATTCTGTCATTCTTATCTTTTTGTGACGTTTGTAGTGATGACTGTCGATCAAATTGTTGGGCGCGATGATGGCCCGCTTTGACCACAGAGACAGGATAGCCACGTTTTTCGAAGAACTGGTACATCTCCTCTGATTTGCTGGAAAAATCGGAGTCATCACTACATAGACGTCGAAGTCTAAGAAATTGAGAATAAGGGATGGAGTTCTTGACATGTGACGGATGTGACGATGAATACAACAAATAACTGTGAGAATCAGTAGGTTTGTAGTGCACACTAGTACATAGCACGTTGCCTCTAATAGAAACTTTGATATCTAGAAAAGCCAATGAAGTTTCCGAAATTTCCCAGGTATATTTAAGAGCCGGATGAAAAGAGTTGACGGAGGTTATAAATTGATCGAGTTCTTCTCTGCTGGATGAAATAGCGCCGATGCAGTCGTCGATGTAGCGGCCGTAGAGTTCAGGTTTGGGGCCGTTGTACTGATTAAAAAATTGGTGTTCAACATATCCTACAAAAAGATTAGCATAGCTAGGTCCCATTCTTGTGCCCATCGCTACACCATTAATTTGTTTGTAATAGTTGCCGGCGAATGAAAAACAGTTAAGAGTTAAAACTAGTTCGGCAAGGCGGAGGTGCGTTTCGGAGCTAGGTTCTTTGACAGTGCGTTGATCGAAAAAGTGTTTAAGTGCTTGAAGACCTTCGCTATTAGGAATGACTGTGTATAGAGAGGTAATGTCCATGGTGAAAATAAGTTTGTCTTGGCCGGAGAAATTGAAATCGGAGAACATTTGTAGTGCGTGTGTACTGTCTTTAATGTATGATGGCAAAGATTTGACGATAGGCGTCATAATCCTGTCTAAGTAGCTAGAAATGAGTTCGGTGGGGCAACTACAGGCAGAAACGATAGGGCGACCTGGGTTGTTGGGTTTGTGAATTTTAGGCAAGAAGTAAATGCGCGAAGTTCTAGAGGTGTTGATGATGAGATTAGTGGCAGTGTCCGGTAATTCTTGATTAACTGTAAGATTTTGAATGGTGTCTTTGACAAGTTTTTGGTTTTTGGAAGTGAGATCTTTAGGGATTTTGGCATAAAACGAGGTATCCGAAAGTTGCTGCAAAGCTTCTTTCTGGTAAAGGTCGGACCGCCAAACAACTACCGCGCCGCCTTTGTCGGCCGATTTGAGAACTATGTCGTTGCGTTTACTAAGATTTTTAAGCGCCGCCCACTCTTCCGAGGAAAGGTTGGAAAATTTAGTGTTGGGATTGAATTTCAGTTTGTGAATGTCGTGACGGCATTTTTTGGTGAAAAAATCTAAAGAGGCAAATTGTCCCTCTGGGGGAGTCCATTTGGATTTGCGAACTAGAAGTGTTTCAAAAATATCTTTATTAGAAGTGTCCGAATCATCCTCTTTGTCGTGAAAAAAGGCTTTTAACTGAACGCGGCGAAGGAATTTTTCGACATCTTGCTTAATAGAAAATTCGTTGGTGCGTTTGGTAATAGGGACAAAATTTAGGCCCTTACTGAGAACAGATTTCTCTGAGTCAGTAAGCGGAAGATTTTCTGGAATTGTAATTACGGTATTATGGCTATGCAATGTAGTGTCGCCGGTAATTTGCGGACCTATTAATTGTTGAAGTTTTAGAGTCTTGGTTTGGTGTAAATGGTAAAACAGTCCAGAATTAAGTTGTCGGATTTTAGCGCGAATCGATTGTACTAAAATTGTCGGACAGATTTTGGAAAGTTCGAAGCGGCAATGAAGGATTTGTTTGTCAAGTGCGATTCGTTTTTGGCACATAGCTCTAATTGTGATCCTCATAATATTACGTGAAAAAGAATTTTGCGCACATCGAATTTGGTGAAGATACTGATTTGAGTGAGAGAATGTAGAAGCATGAAACTTCCAGCAAAAACCTTTAGGAATGACTTTAGAATTGAGGCAACGGCCGATGAAGTTGATGTGACTACAAAACCTAGTTTTGGCGAAAATAAGAGTGGCTAAACGGAAAGCTAAGTTACTGCTAAGTGTGGGAAAAGGAAAAAGATAACTTACGATTTCCTGGCGTAGCTCCTTGGTGAGTTTCTTCAAGCTTGGCATCGTCGTCTTGGGTCTCCTGTTAGAAATCTGTGGATAAAAAATACTAGAACACAAGATCTCACTTCCAAAAACTAAAAACTTGTCAAAGACACCATTCAAAATCTTATAGTTAATCAAGAATTACCGGACACTGCCACTAATCTCATCATCAACACCCCTAGAACTTCGTGCATTTACTTCTTGCCTAAAATTCACAAACCCAACAACCCAGGTCGCCCTATCGTTTCTGCCTGTAGTTGCCCCACCGAACTCATTTCTAGCTACTTAGACAGGATTATGACGCCTATCGTCAAATCTTTGCCATCATACATTAAAGACAGTACACACGCACTACAAATTTTCCGCGATTTCAATTTCTCCGGCCAAGACAAACTTATTTTCACCATGGACATTACATCTCTATACACAGTCATTCCTAATAGCGAAGGTCTTCAAGCACTTAAACACTTTTTCGATCAACGCACTGTCAAAGAACCTAGCTCCGAAACGCACCTCCGCCTTGCCGAACTAGTTTTAACTCTTAACTGTTTTTCATTCGCCGGCAACTATTACAAACAAATTAATGGTGTAGCGATGGGCACAAGAATGGGACCTAGCTATGCTAATCTTTTTGTAGGATATGTTGAACACCAATTTTTTAATCAGTACAACGGCCCCAAACCTGAACTCTACGGCCGCTACATCGACGACTGCATCGGCGCTATTTCATCCAGCAGAGAAGAACTCGATCAATTTATAACCTCCGTCAACTCTTTTCATCCGGCTCTTAAATATACCTGGGAAATTTCGGAAACTTCATTGGCTTTTCTAGATATCAAAGTTTCTATTAGAGGCAACGTGCTATGTACTAGTGTGCACTACAAACCTACTGATTCTCACAGTTATTTGTTGTATTCATCGTCACATCCGTCACATGTCAAGAACTCTATCCCTTAATCTCAATTTCTTAGACTTCGACGTCTATGTAGTGATGACTCCGATTTTTCCAGCAAATCAGAGGAGATGTACCAGTTCTTCGAAAACCGTGGCTATCCTGTCTCTGTGGTCAAAGCGGGCCATCATCGCGCCCAACAATTTGATCGACAGTCATCACTACAAACGTCACAAAAAGATAAGAATGACAGAATTTCATTCACCCTCACTTTCCATCCTCATAATCACGCAGTCAAAAGCATCATTCTTAGTAATTTTAAATTACTCCAAAATGATCCCGAGACTGGTAGAATCCTTTTGCAACCTCCACTTATTTCATTCAAACGCGACAAAAACGTAGGCAACTTTTTAGTTAGAAGCGCGCTCAAAACTAACGAGCAACCCGGCACTTTCAAATGCGCGCGCTCACGATGCAAAACTTGTCTTTTCATTGTTAACACTAGCAAGATATCGGGACCTAAGCGATCTGTTACGATCACCGATCGTTTCACATGTACCTCCGCAAATGGCATTTATTGCATAACCTGTACGTTATGTAATAAATTATACATTGGTGAGACAGGTAGACGACTAGGTGACCGATTCCGCGAACACCTTCGCGATGTTGAGAAGAATGACAAGGATGCATCCAAGCCAGTCGCTCGCCATTTTAATCTGCCTAACCACTCCAAAAAACACATGGCTATCTGCGGCCTTTCCCTGCAGCTAGGTACGACGGAAAGCCGCAAGAACCTGGAACAAAAATTCATCTTTCAAATCGGCACCCTTAATCCTCACGGTAATAACGAACGCTTTTCTTTTAACTAATATATTCCTATTTTTCACGTTGCCATGTTACCACCAATAGCGTAGCTCCTACTCTACTATAAAAACTACACGTAACCCATAATCCCTCGATTCGCTCTGACGAAGGGCTAACCCTCGAAACGTCAGCTTTTAGAATCTCTGTACGGTGGCCAATTTACATTATCAACTCCGTTGATAAAACCAAATTTTTGTATACTACTTCCCCACCGACGCAGCACCACAGTTTCTTTCGAAACTACCCCTCCATTACTTTTTGTGAAACTTGTCTCACAACGGAAATTCAAAAAGTTTCACGAAACCGACCATGTTACCAGGTGCAACGCCTCGTGAAACATGTTTCGCAACGCCGTTGCACACACGTTTCAGCCAAAAGTTTCAACGTGTAACAGCGGCTGTAGACAATTCAAACCCCGACGTTTAATTATTAATTATTTTTGTGGTTTATATATTTCTGAGATGCTTTAAGTCTCGAGGAGCTTTAAGTTATGGAAAGACAGCGACGGTAAAAAAACAAAGAGCACTGAAACTAGTTTTAGATTTCGAATCTCCCTCCAAATTCTGGAGCTTCCTGTGTGGTACTTCGTTATATTACTTACCGACTTCCTGTCGGACAGTCATTGTTATGCAAGCGTCCAATAAAAAAAATGTTTAAGTCTATCATCCCAGAGTCTCTCCCGGCTTTCTCCCGCTGACCAAAAAGCTCGAGGACTATGGGTTCGAGATCGGGAGCCACCAAATCACAAAATTCCACTGCGAAAATGGGTTCAAATAGCGTGCTGATCAAGATCGCGACATTTTTCACAGAAGGGTCTTTCGTGGTTGGCCATAACGTACGCCGTAATAATAAGAAGAGTATAGCATGAACAGCTGTGATCTGTTGTAGCAAGGCCGACTGATTGCGGTGGTAGTGGAAATTTCAGCATTCAGTGTTCATGTCCATCCCTTATTTGATCTTATGTTTGTGGTAAGCTTACATACGGCTGCAGATCATTTGCATAAAATTTGCACATCGGAAATTATAGAGTTTCCATGGGAATGAAACCTTATTAAAAATAGCAATAAAAGCAAGGTGACACACGCTAACACCAACCCGGTGTTGCCAACATATCACGCATGCGCACAACCATTTCACCCTGTCAATTAGCAGCCATGGACAGCTGTTTCGGCCTTTTGGGCCTCATCAGCATGGCGTAGCTAACATACCAGGCGGGCGTGTTTAGCACCCCTTTAAGTGGCAGCTTCACATGCCAAACATGTGGTAAGCTGGGTTGGGAACAGCAAAACTGTTCTCCCAAGGCAAGCGTGTGGGAAGGTGGATCACATTAAGAGATCGGTGTGTCACGTAAATTAAAAACAGCAATAAAAGCAAGGTGACACACGCTAACACCAACCCGGGGCGGATTTGATGCAAATGACGCTGGAACCTCATTAACATCCGCCATTTTGTTTTGGTGGGAAGGTGAGTCCATAAAGGGGCGTAGCACAGGAAGTCCGCTGCAAATGTCACGCAAACCGGAAATCAGGCCAACATCACGCAAAATGAAAGTTTATTGACAATTCCTAATTTTACAAGTGGGAACGTGTGGGGTTCCGAGTGACCTACCCCGTTGCCTGAGAGAAACTTGCTACACATTTATTCTAGGTGGTCTTGGACTGCTTGGCAACAATCGGATGAACAAGGACCACGTTTAGAAAGACCAATAGGAAGCAGGGCCGCGGTTAGATCACAGTTAATCAAGGGACTTGTTAAGACACCTTAAAACCTTCAAAAGCAAGAACAATGTTGTCGCAATTGATGTTGAATTGACCGTGACCCTGCACAATCTTTTGTTTTTGCTTCGCACGGGTTTGCAAATTAGTTGCGCATAATTTAATCGAAGGATTTTATTGGTTACCTTTTCGAAAAAAGGTGTGTTTTGTGCAGGGTCAAGGCTAAAAATACGGACAAAAATATGAAACTAAGGGTGCTTTTTTTGGGAAAACCCAAAAAAGTATTCTTGAATCCCAAAACGGATTTTGCGTTTTTTTGGGGGAAATCCAAAATCCATACTCGAGGAAGATACTTCGGATCAAATCTAAATCCAGATTTTTGAGATTCACCACTTCAGCGTTTTTTTTTTGGGAAAGGATTTGAAAAAAGTACTTTTGACAAGCGGTTTTCCATGAAAAATGATACACAACAGCTACCGTACATGACAGTTTAGCCAAAATGTTTTTCTCGCGCCATTTTACCGTGCGATCAAAGACACGAATAGATCGAAAATAGTTGGGTTTCCTGCAAGTTCACACCCGAAATTACACTAGAAGTGTTTTTGACAGCAATAATATTGTTAGCACCTTTCCCCCATCTAAAAAATTCCCTCTGCAATCGTTTTGTACTTTAGAACGCATGCTTTTCTCCACTCCTTTCATCAATCGCTAAGGTTTTTTTTTTTTTTCTGGTAGAATTTTCATTGAGGAATTTCTCCAAAACAAACCAGTTAACGCACGATTTTTTTTTTTTCAAATTGCACGCAACTCTGGGTTTGTTGGTTTGCGTTATCATGGAAAATGATCCTTTTTCGAATTTTGCGTTTTTTTGACGCTGAAGAATCCATTGATCGGAGATCACAAATCCGTTTTTTGGATTTCCCCCCCCCCCCCCCAAAAAAAAAACCGCACCCTTTGAACTTGTCGAGTTTCATAACCATCTCCATGCATTTATACGAACCAATAAGGGGTAAGGCACGTTCCCCTAGACCATACGAAAGAGTTCTAATGAGGAGGAAATTTAATGAAGCGGACATGTAATGAAATGACCCCTTTTGAAAACACTTAAATGAAGGAAAAAGGGGGTTTGGCGAATGCGAAAACGTATACACTTTTCGAGCAAAATATTGAGCCTGGTCGCTCTTCAACTATAATTTAATAGCAGGGCTATTGTTTTAAATCCAATGCGATAATCGTGGCCTTTCTTTACACGAGTTTACGATTTTATTTCCTTATATAATTCTATATTGTTTTCAAATAAGACGGGAGTATTATGATTTTGAACGTAGTTCAAGGTTTTCTTAATTTGGATTTCGAGAATCGCTTGAGACCATTTTATTGTGAAACGGGAGTATTTAGTTGGTTTCATATCGCATTTGAAAGCGGTTGACAACATTGACGTAGTGAGCAAACAACATACCTTTGAAACGCTTTATTCACAAAAATATACTGTCGAATTTCGAACGTTTGTCTTGTTTGTTTCGAAAATATCCCGACCGTTTGTTTTCGTTTTGTGGCCACTGGTCACGCGTGACTGGCATCGAATACAATATTCACTGTTAACGCATGCTCGCTATGAAACGTGCAGGCCATGAGCAGAGTCTTCTTTCCTCTTCCCGACTTATCAATGAAGATCGAAAGAGACTCTGCTCGAAGGGTAGGAGACTGGAAGATTTGATGACCAACTAGGAAACTCCTGGAAAAGCGAGAGAGTTGGCAGGTATGTAATAATGGCATAGTACTCGAGATTCGAAGGGAAAGGCAGCAGATAAGAATTTGTTTGTTGTATTTGTAAGAAATAGTTCTCCTAAAAACCAAACGCCGCATCGTAGCAGTATTAACTTTAATACAAAAAAGGTTGTTTTGAAACGATACATGTAAAAAGCGTGTAAAGGTCGTGAGTTGCGGAGGTGATGTTAAGCGATTTTCTTTCTCAAGGTTTTGCAATAAATGCTCTGGAACTATCATAATCTTTTGTATTTTCCAGCTTGGATGTTTTGACTTTGTAAATAGTCGCGTAAGTACATTTCGAGTGGGATTGATTAGGCACTCTTGCTTCGAACAAATGTGTCTAGGTCCCTGTACGCGTGGAGTCATCAGCGAAGACATTTTTGGGGCCACTTTTTGGACGGAGCTGAGCTTGTCTCCTTTCGTCACGGACGTGACCTGGGCCCTAGTAATGTTAACTGACAAAAATGGCGGCGGGCCGCGCTATTTGTGCATTCTTCGATGAACAGAATAATCTCTTTACTGATTTGGATCCGCATTATCCTGGAGAATTGTGCTTCGAAAAGTGAAACGTGGCATAAAGCAAGTATTTCAAGAGCAATAGACATTGTTTTATGGCTACAAACGTAAAGAATGTGGCGACGGAAAAGTGGTCCCAAAATCAACAAAATATGTTCGCAACACAACGAGAGATAATTTGGGACCTTTGAAGTGACATGTGTTTTGCCTTAATTTTTGGCTGGAATTTCGGGCTTTGGTCTTCCTGAGCTGATCAGTACTGTTAGTCGGTCACTGTGCTAGCGAGTTTCTGTGTAGTCGGTTTCCGTTTTAGTTAACTCACAACATGCACAATTATTGCATCCAGTATGTGTACTGTTTCACACCAAAAGGGATTCAAAATTTAAACAATACTTGCTTTGAACATAGTGTTTTACAAGCAGTGCTTTTAATAGTAAGATTTTCAAAGGGTCTTTAAGATATTCAGCATAATAGGGAGAAATGTTTGGCTAAAAAAAGCAGGTGAGCTTTCGTGTTTCACCACCACTCTACTGCCCTAGTTTTCTTTTCTTTACTTGTGTCATGCCAATGAAACTCAGTAATGGACTACGTGGATAAATATTAGTGGTTGTTTACCATTTACAAGCAGAAACCGGTTGGTACTAGGTTTGTTCAAATGGTAAGCAAAAACTCCCGCATGGGAAATTTAGTTGGGATCGGCGCGTACCATTCACAAAGTTTGTTCAAGTTTACTGAGAGAGTGCGGAGGGGGGAAAAATCATCTGGCAATCCAAATGGTAAACAAGTTTTCCGTTTGGGAATTTTAGACTTGGAATGTAAATGGTAAGCCTATTTTGGTCTTCCCAAAGGAAAATTTTCTGGATAAAACGGGATTTCTTGAAAGGTCTCTACCTTTCAAGAAATCCCGTTTTATCCAGAAAATCGTCCTTTGGGAAGACCAAAATAGGCTTACCATTTACATTCCAACCGAAATTTCCAGATTTTTTTGGTAAATGGTAAACAACCAGTAATTCACTACTTGCACAATCCCATAATGTAATACGTTTTGGGTGGGTTATTTACTTTTAAACACTGACACATGATACAGTCCCAAGAGTAAAAAACTAATATTGTTTTTATTGTAAAGAACTGTGACCCCTCAAAACGTATTGCATTACATATGGGATTGTGCAAGTACAGTAGTGAATAAGAATATATTTATTTTTTTCTTGTATAATCATGATATTGAAGCCATATTCAAGTGTGATCTGTATGGGAGATGACTTTGTCATTATAATTATTGTTTAATAATCTCCTCAGTCTGTCAAAAAAGCTACTAAAAACTACAGTCATAGTGGTAGTGCCTGTTTAGGAAAGGTTATCCACTGTATAAAGTTAAAGCCACAGACATGTACATTCAGTCCTGCAGTTTTGATAGTGAATAGTCTTAACTTGATCTTTGGACAGGTTCATTAATGTGAAGATGAATGCTTTTACACAGTAGAATTTACAGGTTTTATTCTTTGTAATCCCAAAATACTTGAGTCCTCAATCCTTGAAAGTGAAGGGTTTGCACAATCATACTTCAAGATCACAAATGTGTCGGCTTAGACATTCAGAGTGCAGTTATAATAACTTTTCCAAAGTAACACATTATTGGTTATCATGGAGACAAGAAGGTGATAACCTTGATGCGGTTAATTCTGGTTTCAAGCTGGTGACGTTTTAAGGTTTTAAAATTCCTTATTTGGAATTAATGTAGCTGACCTGTCTCTTCATCACAAAGCAGAGAGAGGATACCAGTTATTTTTTTGAACCACTGCTCAATTGAGGTTACTTCCACTTTTGGGCATAAAAATTTACCTAAAATCCCCTACTTTGTTTCAAGGAAGCATGCATTAAAAGTTAGACGCATCGAGGTCATTAACTTGTAATGAAAACCCATATACACAGTGCTTACAGTGTGCAATGTAAAAATAAGCAAAGAATTGAACTGATTTGATTGCTTTGGCCCCTTTTCACCTTGTTTTTTGTAGTACTTATTACCTGTTTTTTTTTTGTTTTTGTTTTTTTTTTTTTCATTTTTTAAAATATGTATATAATTTTATAACGAGCGTTTTCACTCACGTGACCAGCAGCCATATTGGATTACTGAGACAAAAGAATGTATTTGAATGAAAACAGAGTTCAATTCCCAGAGGATTAGCTTGGTACACTAGCATGGCTGTCATTTCTTTACATGGCCGCTGTGATGCCCTGTGAAACGCTCTATTATGTCATCTCTTTATCATTATAATTATACAGTGTACATGACGAATGTGCAAATAAATAAATAAATAAAGATTAACTTAGCTAACCTTCCATGTATAATGTGCAAAGGAACTACCTACATGTATTATAATAATGGATGTCCATGACTTAAAATTACTGAATGCATACATGTACATGTAGGTTTGGGTTCACAACAATTTGTTGATTGTCCAAGAACAAGTGCAAGTTGATTGTCCAATAATATAAGTGTTCTTTGCAAAAAAACGAAAACCACCTCCGTGAGACCAGTCCCCTTACCAATAAAAGCCAACTTCAGTTGGTAAACTTTGCAATTAATGCATACTTTGATGGACATGTTTTACCTGTCTTTTTCGGAGCAATTAGAAATACTTACGTAATTTTTGGTGGCCTTTTTTATTGCCAAAAATGCTTCCAACAACCAATCAAATGACATAATTATGACAAGGCAAATTATATTGCCTGATAAGTACCTTACAAAAATAAATAATGTTCCACAGGAAAGCCCTGCATAGTGTGCAGTACCAAATCCGTGCCTACAAGACTGCTCCTGGGTTAGTTCATCCCAGCTCACTTATCTGCATGCTTCCAAGCATCAACTCAGATTTTCAGAAAGGAAAGCAGCAGTATGCTGCTGAGTCTTTTTGAAGAATTTTGCCGTGAGCTGGGTTACAAAACCAGTGAATACCAAAACAGTGGTTTCATACCCCAGCATAGTGATCCGTCATTTCTAAAAATGTTTTTCTTCAATCTGAGAAGTGAAACTTGAACTATGCTTGACATGCAACAACGTGAGTTACATTCTCCACAATGGAAACCCTTCTTCCTCTTCATTGTAAAGGTATGTTCTGTGTGATAATCTACAAGAAATACAGCATACATGATCAGCATCAGTAGTGGGGACTTGATGACTGCAGTGCTAACTGACTAACACGTTACATACTCTCAATGCAAGGCAGGGAAAGACAACATGTACTTGTCTTGTAAATGCAATCTAAACTGTTTATGACAGGTGCTGAATGATTAATCTAAATAATTGATAAATTCAGTGGAAAATAATCATTGTACAATAAATACCATTCAGTCATTCATTGGTAAGAAGCTCCGGGCCAGAACATGGTGAAATAATTTTATGATGACATGGTGCAGCTCTGTGAGATACAAACCCCTGACAAGTGCCAGTCAACTGAAATCTCATGAGTGTCCTACAAGCTTGTTGCTGTGGTGGTGCACACTGGCAACAAGCTTTTCTCTGGCCACTATGTGTGTTACATGAAGAGAAATTGGTCTTCCTACTTTGCAGATGACACTCACATCAAAAGGTGTAGTACAATTGAAGCTATCAATGAAAAGCCTACCTGGTGTTCTACAGTGTATGAAAGAGATTTTTCTGATGACCCGATGGTGGAAGTCTCTTGAAAAGGAATAAGTTCTTTCTCAATACGAAGTGACACTGAGCAGCAGCCTGTGAGATTACAAAGCCCCGAAACAATCCAAGTCCAACATGGAAGCGCCCCCCATGAAGGAGCCATGGTGTGATATAAGAAATCCAGACCTGTGTAGAACAGCAAAAGATGGAGACATCGATAAAAAGATGGAATCTTTGCGGGAAAAAAAAATGGGCAAACTTTCAATTAAGTTAATTTCTGCTTGTCCGTTAAAAATGTAATGTAGATAAGCAATATTGTAATGTAAAATGGATTGTTAGTGATAGTCAGTGTTATTAGGAACATAATTATTGTTATGTTTTGTATTTTGCTCTTATGTATTGTGACTTGTGCAGGTATAAATAGACAAGTGTAAGTATAAGTAGTGTAATGCTAGTACTGTAAGTAGTGTAAGTGTTCGTCCTGTAAATAAAATTGCAGAAAAAAAAAGGAACAGCAAAAGATTACCCAGGTCTGCAGTATACACCAATATGTGAATCAGAGAAAGAGCAAGCCAAACTGATTCAGAAACCATGGAACATACCATTCCACAACACTCCAGAACAATAACTTCCTAACATGTTGTGCCTCCATCAGTGGGATCAATACTTGGACCTTGAAGAACTGGAAGTTTTAATTTTTGTAATTCCTTCATCTGACAGTGCACTGCAGTTCAACAGTGATGAATGTGGGGTGTTTGTAGCCACATAGCCAGAGCACATTGCCCTAGGATTGCCACTTGATTTTACTCAAGATCAAAAGGTTACTTTTCGTTACTCTCTCATCCTCCACATTATATGGAATTCATTGTCTCTCTACATGTGAAAAATCCTGAAAAGCATAAAAATAAAATACCTCTAAGTACAAAGCCAAATGGAAACCTGCATCCAAGAGGAAACACCAGTGCCCTCAGACTGGAAATCAACATCAAAGAAAGCTGCCACTGCCATAAAAACAATTGGTTTTGGGAAAGCCCTAAATGGCAACTTGTTAGACAGTCAAGCAGCCTGCGAGCAAAGCCTCCTTTTGTCTTTTTCCTTACTGAGGAGGATGCTTCAACTGACTACACAACAACTGTGCCAGGGAAAGACCCAAACATTATCCTGTTGGACAAGCACACTTCAACTTGCAAGACAGAAAGTGGGTCAGAAAATGCTTCAAATGAAACCCTGTTGGACATTATGGACAACCAAGAATCGACTGATTTTATAACCCTAACCCCCTGACAACCCAAACCAAGCTACAACTTACAACCCAAAAATTCTTTCAGATAAAGCTTCAAGAAAAACTATGCTGGGTAACCAAGATTGACAAGGCATTACGCAACTAATGGGGCAGGGAAATCTAAACTAAAATCTCACAGACAATCATAGCTTAATTATTGACAACACAACTTCTGTGTCAGGAAAAGCCCCAAACAATACTTCTTCAGACACTCAAGCTTCCAATGCAAGTTGAAATTCTATGCCAATGCACAGTATTACCAGTAATAAGGGAAATATTACTAGTGAAAAGAAGAATCCATGAACTCTTTTTAACTCCTAGTCGACTAGGTTACTTTTGCACTGTGCCACCCAAAAGAAAAACACCCAATACCTAGAGATCTACCTACATTGTGTACAAAGGCTGCTACCATCTTGCCAACAGAATATCAGTGTAAATGAATTGAATTTGAAGATCTTTCAGTATTGGAAGGTACCTTAAGAGTGCAGTTCTGTATCAAGAATGTGACATGACTTGTAAGGATGATGTAGACATCTGGATGTCCAAACTTGCTACATCATCTAACATAAAATACAACATGGAAAGTGGTGGTCGCTCAAGAACTGGAAAGTAGGTTTCATTTACACTGTACAAGATGGTATATAATTATGCCAGTGCAAACGGAAAAAGCTGACCAAAAAAAAAAAAAACAAGAGGCTGCTAAATAAAAGTACATGTACAAGACAAAAATTAGTTACAAAGGCAGGCTCATCCAATGAACACTGTGCCTCAACAACTTGTTGATGTTGAAGATAACAGGGAAAAGCCAGCAGAATAGCACTTAGTCCAAATTAACCCTTTGCCGCCTACACTGGCCGAAACCGCCCAGACTTAGTATTTTATTGTTTAACACCAGAGTATTTTATTCTGTCTAACCCCAGACGATTTTGCTCGTCAATGGGGGAACCCCAGGACTCACTGTGTTAATAAAAATTCTCTCAACAGACCACGTTCAGTGCATGCACAAAAAACAATATAATTATTTCAGTCTGTAATATTTGTGAGACACTTTGAGATTTTGTTGTTGAACCCGCACAATTAAGCGTACATGTACAAATGCTGGCTTGGAGAAAACTAAAACGACTCCAATTAGGTGGTGGAATCCGTACTGAATCTTCAGGACGATAAATGTTTGCTTGCATGAGCAAAATAATTCCCCTCTATCAACAGCTGACAAAGATAATGAAAGAAATGAGATTGCAATCGTTTTCATTTTAGGAAAGTGCAGAGCCAGATTTTCGATAAATCCAAACAAATTCAAAATGTCCACATTCAGTACCTGCCAAAAATGAAAGACCACTTTCCTTTAGTTGGGGTCTCAAAGCTGGGGAAAACAAAGCAAAATTTTCTCAAAAGCAGCACATTATGGACAGAAATCACAGCAAACAGAAAGGCAACAAAATGGCCACCACTACTATCCATGCACTAGCACCCAAGCCTCGGCAAAGTCTTAAGGATCACATCACATTTCAGACTCATATACCGAGAAATACTGTGGATGACAACTTAGTGTGAGCAAAGCCCACACAATAACCCTGTGTATTTCACGTGCACACATCACCCTGCTGGTGCTCTGCCACTACAAATGTAGGTGTGTGGATTACATCTGGGCAATCACAGCATGTCATAAGGCAATGCCTTGAAAAAGTACAAAATATGTTACCTCCACATGCCTTTGGTGGCAGAGGACCAAAAACAGGTACAGATATTTTTATGACTGATGATGACTCTGGACAAAGAGGGGATCTTTTAGACACCTGGAAAGAAGTAATAATACTGCTCTGTATTTTCCACTTCCAGCAAGCTACATGTATATTCTGGCGTTGGCTATATAACTCCAGCAACAACATAAATAGAGATGATCATCAACAACTGATGAGACATTTTCAAAAACTTGTAAGAACTCCTCCAAGCAGCAGCAGAATCTATATTACAATGCAACTGATATGGTTACTGCAAATTATCCCAATTGTTACCAAGAGTATGAAAAAAGATCTTTAAAAGGGCAGCAAGAGTGGGCTCTTTGCCATTGCAAAAATCACCAGAGGAAATAACTCTGAGAATTACATGTACACTGAATCCATGATCAACATATTTAAGAGTGTGGTTTTACATTCACGAAAGAGGGCCTACAATTTCATTGAACTCTTCAAGTTTATCACAGAAGACCTTCAAATGTATTTTCAAAGAAAATTGTTTGCCCTTGCATTTGGAAAATCTTTATCTGCCTCTCTAGTGTTTTGGTGCAACAGCTTCTATAGTCCAGCTTCACATTATCAAACAAACTTCTTCTGACTGTTGTAAATTCTCCTCTTCATTTCTTTTCCAAATCCTTGTTGTAAAGTCGAGGAAATGAAGAGCTTCACCAAGTTGATCGCTGTATAAAGAGAAGACCACTACAAGTAACCAATTTTGTTTGAAGCAGAACTGCTTAAGAAGTAAGCTATGATCGAGGTAGATTGCAGACGTGGAATATGTAGCTGCCCTATGGGAAGCAATGGCAATCCCTGTGCTCATCAAGCTCCAGTGGCACTAAATAAAATAATCATTATGGTATTGCCGGTATCAAATTTATTCCTCAGAGACCAGAAGAAAGATTCAGCCTTGCAAACTCGCCATTGAAAATCACAAAGAACTTCAATTAAAAAAATTGTTTATCTCTGTCAAAAGCTTCCTGCTAAAATGGAAATGGCCAGTGGTGACCAGTGTGCCCCTATAGATGTCAATTCTCTTTGCGTAAAATGCCAGACGAGGCACAATGTAGCATCCACTCACCTGAAAAGGACTCCAAGATTGATGATGAGTTTGAATTAGAGAACATAATTATTAATAAGACTTCACTGACAAGTAAGTGATGACATCGAACTGAAGCTTAGAACAACTGATAAGAATTTTGGGGCATGCTATAAGAAATATTTGGAAATTTACAGAAACATCATTTCAAAATGAAGAGGACAAGCATCAGTCGCAGCCCTTGCGTCAGATTTTGTGAACTTTGGAAAAGATCGCATTAGGCTTACACTGCCCATTCTACAGAACAGCAGGGCCAAAAGTAAAGTACATGTACAACCAACTTCAATATCAAGACAAAAGTCAAAGATAAAATCATCATCAGTACAAACAGCCATCTTTGAAACCAAGAGTGGGTGGACAAGAGAATAATGAAAAACAACAACTAAATTAATTACGGAAAACTTCTTTTAATACAAAGTGCCTGCATAATTTGGCCCAAAATGTAAAGTTAAGTCTTCCAAATGCTAGACATACTCGTTGGTAATATTATTGAAAAACACATGCACATTGTATTATTTAAACATAATAGAAACAATAGTTACATAGGTTAAAAATTAATTTAAAATGCCTGTGAGGCGAAAGTTGTTTCTGCACTTTTTGAAAGTTAAATGATTCAAATTCAGAATACTAAAGTTTGAGTTGTCTAGGATAAAAATTTTTATTAGTGCTTTAATGAGTGCTGGAAGTTAGGGAAAATTTCCAGGAAAAATGGAAATATCTCAAGTGTGCGGCCAAAATATCATGTAACAAAAGATTGTACTGTAGCTTTGGGTGCAAACAATGAGTGAAGGAAACCTTTGCACACAAAATAATGTCAGAAGCTCTTGTTATTCAATAAAAGTTGACCCAGTCCCTTGGATTTACATGTATCTTTAGAAAGTCAAGTCAAGTCAAGTCAAGTCAATTTCTATTAATTTTAACTCACAGAGAATAAATCATGTACATACAATGTAAAAGTTAGGATAATTTATACAGTAGTGTTACAACAAAATCGTGTATATAATACATATTGTAGAATAGAAAAGAATCAAATGAATACAATTTCCACTGTCACCTGCCCTGGACCGCCCCCATTGACAAGTAAGATCGTCTGGTGTTAGACAGTCTGACAGTAAAATTTGTTAAGTCCCACATGTCGGAGTCAATGCGCTAAAAAGTAATTCTTCTTACTTTAAATTTAAAAGAACAAAAACGTGCAACTTTGAGCGCTTGTAAAAACCCCATTTTTTTAAACCTAGAACAGAGCAAATTCAAACAAATTTTCACTTCATAGGCATTTTATTAAAAGAAGCAAATAAATCGTGCACGAAAAAAACCCTAACAAGAATTCCAGACCTTGAAACTAAATAGTAAAATTTAATAGTTCTTGTTTATGGTAAATACTATGTAATAATGATTGATTTGCCAAACTTCTCGTCAGAAAATGTCAGTTTTATTATTTTATTAACCAGCTCCATCAATATGAATAAACAAAAGTACACTATCCCAAAATTGGCAAATTAAGCTAATCTAGAGAGGAAGTGAACTATGTAATTATCTATGGTTTGTACAAGGAAAGGAAATGTTAAACAAATATAGACATTTTATAATACTAATAACAATGTTGGTTATACAAAGAATTCATGCAAAGCATTCTAGAATTAATAATTTATTATCATAGCATTTTCAGTTACACTGTACAATAATTAACTTAGTTTGTATTGATGAATAAAAGGTGGGAAATTAATTTTTGTATCAGAGATCAATAAGTCTCTTCATATTAAAGCTCCAAATATTGGGAAAATTATAACAATGACTAAAATAGAAAGTAGTAAAATAAGAAGTAAAACTTATCCTTGACTTGCAATTAAGCTCAAAAAGGAAGCTATCAAAAGATTTCTTCATAGCTAATGATTTTATTTATTAGAATTTATCGATACTGAAAATAAAATGAAAGCGTTGTTTAAGTACTTTTCTGCTTGTCTTCTCTTTCCCTGTATTTGCCATCTTGAAGAATGCCGGGTGTTGCGAAAAACTGGAAACAATCTTGTTACTAGGTCCCTTTGATGCTCAGAGCACAAACTTAACGGCCACAACCGAACGAGCTTCGACCTGTTATGTTACACCGTGCAACGCTTGCTGAAACTTTTTTGCAGCGCCGTTGCACCAAAGTTACAGCTAAAAGTTTCAACGTGTAACAGTGGCTTTGTGCTGCCATTGATAATTTTGAAGTGACCATGTAATCTGTTGTTTCTCTTAGTAGAAGAGTAATGGACATTTAGCGTTATAGAAGGCAAAGTAGAGTGTTAACATAAATTGATTTGACTGTAAAAAAAATAAATAAATAATGGCAGCCCAAAAAAGGATAATTAACTTGAAGGCTGAGGCTTAAATCAGTGTTTGTTAACTCAACTGCAATGAATCTTTTGTTAATTTAACCGAATAAATTTCTCACTTAGGGTGGTGAAGCAGATGGGATTAAAACAGATGTGTTGTATGAAAACAGCTGTATTTCCACATGTGGCTCAGAACATGAGGAAACCATCGCTTCTGGCAACATTGATTCTGCATCACGCTTGATATGGTTCCCCTCTACATCGGCAGAAGATCACAAAGAAACAATCACCTCTAACAGCAATGAATGTGTGATACCCTTGATTGCCATTAGCTGCCCTACAACATCTGGGGAAGGACAAACCCTCCCTTCTGGCAACGATGAATGCACAATACCCTTTTTAAGCCTTCCTTCAATGAGTGGAGAAGAATATGATGAAACCATCGCTTCTGGCAACATTGATTCTGCATCACCCTTGATGTGCTTCCCCTCTACATCGGCAGAAGATCACAAAGAAACAATCACCTCTAGCAGCAATGAATGTGTGATACCCTTGATTACCATTAGCTGCCGTACCACATCTGGGGAGGGACAGAAAAAAGCCCTCCCTTCTGGCAACGATGAATGCACAATACCCTTTTTAAGCCTCCCTACAATAAGTGGACAAGAATATGATGAAACCATTGCTTCTGGCAACAGTAAAAGCACAATACCATTGTCCAGCACCCCTCCTGCTTCTGCAGGAGACGATGAAGGAGAAGTCATCGGTGATATCAATGATGAAAGTGGGATTCCTTTGCTCAGCTGCTCTTCAACATATCCAGCAGGAAATGAAGGAACTGACATCGCTGATGGCAACAATGCGATACCTTTCGTGGTAGTTTCGTCATCCGCGTCAAACCAGGAAGATGTTCCCACCAAAAATATGGGCGATGAATGTGATGAGGATTGCGAGTCATTTGCACCACTTGATCTTATAAAACTTGCCTGGCAGATTGCACGTGGCATGGTAAGTTAATAATGGTTGGAATGACATAAGTCAATTTTCGCAAACCATTTGGTTATATTCGCTATTGCTCAGCTAGCTTCAGGGTCTAGGCATTGCGGTAATAAGATCTCTGTTTGTGACTGGGAATCACGATTACCTAAACTTTATCCAAGTCAGCGTTGTAATATTGTTGTGCGCAACATTGGTCCTCTGATCTTTGTGTAGCTTTGTAATGTCGGGCTTGGCATATCAGTACATGTTATTGCTCCCAGTTTCTTTATGTTGTTCTTGTAGTATCATCCTGATGAGATTTTTAGTGGAGGGGAAGTATTGAACTCCTATCCTTGTACAGTGGTATAAACAAATTCCGTTAAAAAAGTGCTAAGACCTAAGGCTAAGTAAGTCTATATGAGAGGCAATGTGGCCCAGTGGTTAGGACGCTTGCCTTCAGATCCGGAGATTCCGGGTTCAAGACCCGCTCTGACCACTCGTTGAATTGGATCCTGTTAGTCCCTGGTTCAACTTCCCAGCCACACTAACCTGTAAATAGCCAACTGGTTTGCCTCCAGCCAGTTGGGATTCTTAACAGTTGTTGTTGTTCTGTTCTGTTGTTTTGTTGTGTTTCATTGGCCCTGAAAAGCCCCTATGGGGAGCATTTAATTATGTATGTATGTCTGTCTATCTGTTTGTCTGTCTGTCTGCATGTCTGTATGTATGTATGTATGTATTTGGAGTAATCAATTATGTTAGGAGTCACTTTCTCTGGATGTACAATAGGCCATTTCCGAGTTCAAGTCTGCCTCCTCTTCAAAGCGAATCTAAGTGCGAAGTTTTTCTTATGAAATGAGTTTTCAGTCATATTTCAAGTAGAACTAATTACCATCACAAAAACTTTGCACTTAGACTCGCTTTGAAGAGGAGGCAGACGTGAACTCGGAAATTCCTTATTGGCGTGATATGATCAATGAGTCTCTTTGGCCCAACGGTTTCTTGAAATTCCCCAGTTCCCAAGCCACTAGCCAGGACTTTGCATCTCAAATCCCTAGCAATACCAATGGTTATTCTTTGTCGTTTACAGAACTATCTTTCCCAGAAGGGCCTAGTCCACAGGGACTTAGCAGCAAGGAATATTCTCGTGGGACATGGTAAGAAAATCAAGATCGCGGACTTTGGATTGATGCGGCAATTGTACCATGAGGTGTACGAAGAAGACACTGAGAAGAAACTGCCAGTGAAGTGGATGGCTCCTGAGTCAATTTTTGAAGACATCTTCACCACCAAGAGCGATGTGTAAGTATCAGGTTTCGTTTATTATATTCATTAAATACAAGATAATCAATATGATGTTAGTGCATTTTTCATTCAATGGATTGTATTCAATGTTAGTAGAGATAACATGTCATCTTTGGTCTTGTATTAAATACATTCCACACCTAAGTTCAAACTACACACCAGCAGCAAAATGAACACTGTTTAGTAATTTTGCTGATCCATTTATTTTACTTGCAGTTGGTCCTATGGCGTGGTTCTGTGGGAAATTGCAACTCTTGGTCAGTAATAAGAATTATTTATTCAATTTTAATTAATATATTTGTACCATATTTTTGGTCATTTGCCGATAATGAGACTCCAATGCAAGATGGTGTGTTTTGTGAAACTACACTCATTCAAAAGTGTGTATCTTTTCGCTATTACTATAACCTGGCCTCAGTTGTTCAAACTAAGCCTGGATAACTTTATCCAGTAGATAAGTCACTATCCATTTTTTATAAAGTATACTCCACATTGAACGACTAAACGTTGGCCAAGACTTTCGCACACACCTACATGTAATACGTTAATGCTCAGGGTGTGCATATTCATAGATACGTAAGCAAAGACTGACATCTTCGCTCAAATTGATATTATCGGATAGTGACTGATACTGATTGTTTAGTGACTATGTATAGGCAATTGAGTGGCTGACTGACTTCCCAATGGCCTACTTCCCATCTGATTTAATTGTTGAACGAACGAGCGAACAAAGGAAGGATTTTCTTGGTTGTTTTTTTGCACTTTAAAACCCCATTACATAAATTCTTAGTGACAGGGTCCCCCCGGGGGTGAATATACAACTTTTATATTTCTTCGCAGCGGGAAAGGAGACCTTCAAGGCTACATATGATTGTGTTTTGCCCAGAACACCCTAAGTGAGACCAAAATCCGAAATTTATACCCCTAAGCGAGACGACGGGCATCCCTCCCCTTTTTATATGGGTGCCCCCCCCCCCCCCCCCCGCCCCGGGAGAGTTACTGGACCAATATGCTTATTAAATTGAAGCAACAACACTAATGCACAAAAACGTGATAGCAAAGCTTGTCTCAGTGCTGGTTTTAGCTACATTATAAATTTGAATTGGTTGCCTTACTTTGACAGAGTAGGTACAAGCTTTTGCTAACAGGTGATCTTAAAAATATGAATACAAGCCATGATTACGTTTATTTTGGAGACTAGAAGTTGGGTCGTGAGTTTTCGTAGTAAAAGAATTTCAAGTCAAAATTTACACACAACTCACGAAAAGTTCCCAATTCTTCGTTTCCCCGCCTTTTACTATCTCATATCTTGATTCAGGTAAAGGGAATGGGTTAGATTAGAGTACTTTTGTTCTAACTTAGATAGCCATATAGGATATCGCACAACATATTAAGTCTTATTCGAGCCACGCAAGGCAACTGGAAATGAACTGATGATTAGTAATAGTAACAGGACTGAGTGGTGTACAATTCAGGGAGTAATGCAAATGATTTCAAACTTGGCCGAACGCGCAGCGCGAGTCCGATTTAATTAAGGGAGTAATCGCCCGCGCAGCGCGAGGGCGATTTAATTAAGGGAGTAATCCTGCAAATGATTTCAAAATTGGCCGAACGCGTAGCGCGAGGCCAATTTAATTAAGGGAGTAATCGTGCAAATGATTTCAAAATGGGCCGAACGACACGAAGTCCTATTTCTAATTAAGCGTAACTATAACAAAATGCGAGAAAGTCAGAACAAAATTTGAGGATAAAAGGTCTTTGAATACCTTTTTGTGTGAAAAAAGTCAAAATTGTATCCAATCTGTTCTGCAAACAGTGCGAAAACAGCAAGAAAGACCCCATCCCAAACGCATGTTAATGACGCGCGAATGACGGAGGTGTCCAATTACAGGTATGCAATTCGGAGTTGTTCAAATTGGATACTTGTAATTGGTAACCCATGTAATCGCACGACAATTACGCGACAAATAGTCGCGCACAGAACCAATCAGTTTCGAGAATTTTGTAATAGTTATGGTTAGATTTAAAAGCTGCTACTGTCCGGGCATGCGAAATGTTCATTTTCGGTTTCAATCCTTGGTTTTAAAGCGTCGCATCCTTAAGCTCCCTATTCACGAAGTTACGGGGAATGACCAAGAAAGATGGACTGGCGTTTTCAGTGCGTCTTGGAAAAAAATGCTTTTTTCTGTTCACTGCTGGAAAACTAATTTGAACAAAAAGTTGCTCGTTGGCACTTGCCTGTATCAAAAATTGAAATGAAAGTCTATGAGATTTGTAATCTTGGTTCTCCGCCTTGCCGAACAATAGGCAGATATTGTCAGTCTACAGTGCATGAACCCGAGCCACTTCTCTTGGCTAGTGTCCAAGGTGTGAATAAAGTATTCTCGTTTGTCTCACGATGTAGTCACTTGCGATGTAGTTCGCGACGTTTCGACTGAATACTGCCTGTCTTCATCAGGCGATGAGGTCGACAGGTTATCCGTCAATTTCTAAGTACGATGCTCCGCTGTGATTGGTTGGTTTTCAGTAGCTGTGATTGGTGCATTTCGATCCTCACTGTTTTGGTGTGTTGTTCCTTCGGCGGTCTGCTGTCGTACGGTTCTCCTGTTGTTTTGTCTCTTGATCGTGGGCATCCATGCTTCCGGAATTTCTATTCCACTATCCCTGTTGATGTTGTTAGGATGAAGTCTTATGTGAATCGCCTCATTGATCCTGCGTGAGTACCAATGAGGATCACGATCAATAAACTTTATTTCGTTCCAAAGCGGGTTGTGTCCGGTGTTGTTAGCGTGTTCTGAAACGGCGGAGGTCTGGGTACGGGCAAGTCAGATGTCTCGCTGATGTTCTTTGATTCTATCTTGCATAGGTCTTCCAGTCTCGCCGATGTAGATTTTACCGCATTCACAGGGAATCCTGTAAACCACGCCATCTTGTGTAGTCGGCTCGACAGCGTCTTTCGGTCGTACTAGATGTGATCTTAATGTGGTCTCCGACTTGAAAAAAGGCGCGATGCCTTGTTGCTGTAGGCAGCGGCGAAGTTGTTCGGACTTGTACTCGATCGTGGGCTCAGCACTGCTACTCGGTTTCCTGCTCTTGGTGATTTTCTGCAAGGAAAAAATAAAGAGGGTAACCATTAGAGACAAGAACGGAAGACAGGTGTTTCCTCATTGGAGATAACAGAGGGTTTTGTTACGAGATCTTTGGCGTGTTCGTAGAGGCACTTGACAATACCGCTTTTTACTGATTGCGGGTGGTGGGAATCATACACTAAGTACTGATCAGTGTGCGTAGGCTTCCTGTACACGCTAGTGGTGAGGCGGCCATCCGGTTCTCTTGAAACTGCGGTGCCAAGGAAAGCGAGTTTGTAGTCATTCTCTGTCTCCATGGTGAAGCAAATGGAAGGCTGCTCGCTGTTCAGATGCTGTAAGAAGATGTTAACGTTTCCGCGATCCAGGATGGTAAAAGTGTCGTCAACGTAGCGTTTCCAGATCCTAGGTTTGTAAGCCAAAGTAGTTATTGCCTGTTGTTCGAAACTCCTTGTGTAGGTTAGCAATAACAGCGGAGACCGGGATTCCCATGGCTGCTCCTTCTAATTGTTCGTAAATTGATCCGTTATACTGGAAGTATGTGGATCTCAATACGAAATTCAGGAGGTCAGCGATCTGAGCAAATGTTAGTGTCGTGCGGTCCCCAAGGCTGGGGTCGTCCTCTAGTTTCTGTAGCGCGGTCTGTATTTTTCTCAAATTCTCTGTATACTAGTGTACAGTACTGGCCGCAGGAATAGCAGCATTACACGCGCGTATCATGCGCGTAAGTCCGCCATATTGCGCGCAATTTACACGCAAATCACGCACGTGTTACACGAGAGTAAAAAAATACGTGAAACTTTGTGTAAATAATTACACGCAAATTCTTCACAGTGCGTGTAAAATTTTACGCGCAGAGTTTCGTGTAAAAGAGTGTTGAGTATTCACTGTTGTACATCAATTTGTAACGGCTTTTTCTGGAAGAAAATGTTGCATGTCTTATTGCCCTACGTTTACGAAGAATTTATTCAACTTTGAATTTCAACATTTTCGCGACAAGTGTCCACTTTGGTTGAATAACCAAGACTTTGTTTGAATGACTGTTGTTGCTGGCACATCTGTGGTCGTCTTCTGAAAATCACCATATGTTTGGCTGGCTCAACGCATGTTTGCGTTTCTTTCATTTCGTGTACCGTTTTAGTGGGTGAAATCATTCCTAAAATAAAATAAAATAGTCGGGTGACAAATCACTGCTGCTAAGGCGAATACGTTATAAATTACAAGTAAAAGTAATGATATACCACGATGATGTTTCATTTCATTTTCTCACCGCCTGTGATTGAGCTGGCTGGACTCATGCACTGACTCAATCATTCAATCAAACAATCAACTTTATTTAAAGCAGGGTAAATGGCTCAGCAAGCTGGTTTTCAGACATGCTGTGTAAGAATTACAAGGTTCTATGAGTAAAATGAACTAAGAAGAGTGAAAAGTCTAGCCATCTGGCTGGCTGACCCACCAACTGGCTGTTTGTCTAAATGTCTATCTGGCTGACCTACTGCCCGACTCTGACTGACGGAATGACTAACTGAATGTGTTAACAAAGGAATAAAGGAAGGAAGGTAGAGGTTGTCCATCCAGCTGGCTAGTTAACTAACCAACTTGATCAGTTACTCAAAGACTGATTGGCTGACCGACCAAAACTGACCAACAGACTGACTCAGTAAACAAATGAGGGAATGAACCAAATCTGGCCATCCAACTAGTAAAGCAGCTATCCAAAGGACTGACGGACGAAGAGACTGAGTAGTTAATCAATAGATTAATTGAATAACTGATTCACTGGCTAAATGAACAAGGAAAAAAATGGACTTACAGAAATGAGAGCAAGCAAACGAACGGGGAAACATACTCCGGTCTTGGGTTTTTGGGGGAGGTGGGGAGGGGCGAGGAGAGGTTAAACTTCTCTAAGATATTCCACGACGCCAAGGCGTAGACATGACCAATCCACCATTTTTCCTCAGTTCATGATGAAAATGGACTGAACGATCTCGATCTTACCAATTTTGTGTGCTCAGCATTTTCATCTCTAAATGTGCACTTACTTACTTATTTATTATTTATTCATTTATTTATTTATTTATTTAGTTATTTATTTATTGTAAGGTTCAAATGTTTATGAAATCGAGGTTTTCTTTAGTAAAATACCTCTCTTTCTTTAAATGGTTTGTGGTGTGCCTCAAGACATGTTATGTGAATAACTTACAGGGGGCTCACCTTACGCTCAGATGAAACACAAGCAGGTCTTGGAGAGCTTGAAGATTGGCTACAGACTGGAAAAACCTGACATGTGCACAGACCGTGTGTAAGTTCTCCCTAAGTAACTGTAGGCAGAAAACATCATATGAAACCATTTTAAGAAAGGTGTGGTACATACGATCGAAGGAGGAATGTTTAGAATTTCATAGTGTGAGTGAGTTGTTTGATCTGTTTTCATACCTCGTTGCATCCTTCTTCCTGAAACACAAAATGCTTGATGATAACTACTAGGCTAACTATATGATAAAAAGTGTTTATAAAAACTGATCTAGATAAAAAATTATTAAAAACTGAATTTTCGACTGCAACTGCGGTCTTCATGTTTTCACATACATTGGGGAAACAAAGAGATCATGGAATTCACGTGGCGGGGAGCATAAACCAGGAACTAATAATAACAAAGAGTCGGCAATAAAAGATCACGCCGAAACCACTGACCATGACATTGACACTAGCTATGTGGAAATTCTAGAAAAGAATGTCGATAATTGACACAAAAGAATCTTCTTGGAATCATGGCACTCCACAATAGACAAAAATGCGGTGAACGAGCGGAAGCCTTTCCCTTCTGTCTATAAGACATTATTGAAGCCCTAGGGGATAAAATAACTTCTTATTTTAGTTTTAGCATATTACTCTCGAACAGCATATTTTAGTTACTCTGATGAAGACCGCAGTTGCAGTCGAAAATTCAGATTTTAATAATTTTTTATCTAGATCAGTTTCAACGTTTTTATAAACATTTTTTATCATATAATGGATACTGATCGCCCATCCAGTATTTACTAGGCTAACTACCAGGTAACACAGTTGAAATTTGTTGCGACTTCATTAGAATGTGAGTTTGAAAGAAAGACCTCCTGTCGTATCTGGTCTCGCAGAACTCAAGATGTACAAAACCACTGGCTTTGCCTTAGTTTCCATTTCCTCCGTTTCACACTACCTGAAACGACACAAGAATTGACTGGAGCTACAATTACATGGATTTCAGAAACCTTGCATGTTTAAAGCCTTTAGGTATTTTACTAGTGTACCAACATGGGAGAAATGCTGCCGAGGGGAAGGGGGATAGTTAAGTAGACACGGTTCGAGCGTGATATTGAAGGGAGATTTTAATAGTCCATGAGTAGGGAGGGTACAAAACGTAAAGGTAGACTCCCACTGGAGAAAAGAAAAAAAACATGATAAGTTTTAATAAGCGCAGAGTACTAGGTACTATGATTCATGTCAATGACTGAGATAATATACTTTGCCCTTAAGTAAATTCGAAATCATAAGTAAGTGCGATCTGTTTTATTTAAAAAAAAGGTAAGTTGTGGTTAAAATAACGACGCATCGTTTCTGAGGAAATACAACGTAAATAACCCCCTGAGAGGAGGTTACTAGTAAAATACGAAAACCAGAAGAGTTGAAGAAAAGAAATTAAAGGTAATTGGGTAGCATTGGCATCGAGCTTACTGATAATTCCCGAGTTCACTTCAACTTCGTTTTCACAGCAAATGAAAGCGCGAATTGCTGTGGTTATTAGTTCTACATTTTGTGTGACTGAAGTACAGTAATACACGTGAGAAAGACTTGTGCATCACCAAATTCAGCTTGACAGTGGTCAGTACTAACTAACAGCTTGATTCAGTGTCACTCCTTTGAGGTGTCTTCACGACGAAGTTCACGGAAGTAAATCGCTGTCGAGTAGGGTTGGTATCTGGATGGGAGACCATCGAGATGTACGACACATGATGCCATTCGTAGACGCCATGTGCATCGTAATGCCTTTTTTTTTTAATTGGGATACTCATATTCAACGGCTAGAATCCTGACCATTCATCAATCTAGTTCATGCAGCCTGGCAGCTTTCCCTATTTGTATCACGGATAAAAGAAGCGAAAATGAACTGCAAGACTAAAAAACTGAGCAGTCTTACAGGTTAAGTTTCCTCGAACGTCACGGTTGCAAGCTTCTGTTGTAATTATAATCTTCTGTGTACCTAACAATTTGCTCAAACATTTTTTAGGAACGAAGACTCTGGGACGTGGATCTTAATTCCTCAATTCCGCTTAACCACAATCCTTGCACCCCTGACCTTACAGCGACCACAAATCCTTGCGTTTCGAAGAAAATGTGTTCTTCTCTCGATTTGAGAGCTGCCTCGTTCGTTCGCTTCAGGTTCAATTACGGTTGGAACAGTGAAACACATGAATCAAACGGAAACAATGTTAATAGGTTATGTGAAGATCATCGATTTTCCTGCAGAGAAGAAAACTCCTTTTTTGTTAATTTTTAAGGTACACCTTGATGACAGAGTGTTGGAACCAGGACCCAGATGAACGGCCAAGCTTTCAGCGGCTGTATAACAGACTTGACGATATGTTGGAGGAGCAAGAGGAGTACTTTAACTGGGACAATCACGACGAAACGAAATATTATTATAGCAAACAGGCTTCAAAGACAGCAGAAGTTGATGAACTGCACAACCTTGAAGTTGCAACTCTGCCGGATGTGTCCACGGTAAGTTTTGTAGTACAAACTTCTTGCCGTTGTAAACTTGTGCTTGGCGTTGCATGACAACTGAATTTGTGTATTGAAGTTACCTTCAATCTTGTGCTATCATACCTTTGATCTTAGCGGGGGTCAAATGCATCAGAAGCTGATGAACCAGCCCAACTCCAAGTTGAAAATCCACTGAATGGGTCCATTGCAAGTCTTGCCGTATGAGCTCCAAGCTGCACGGTGATGAATTGGTTCATTAAATCACTTTTGAAACTCCTTAAAGTTATGCCAATATGCTTTGATCTCATTGCTGCCAGACACATCAGAAGTTTAGGAACAGGAAAATCATCAGGTTGTATGTGTCCAAGACAAGTCTTCAAGTTGAATGATTTACAGTTGTCAACAAATGCTTTGCCTAGCATAACTGAGCTATCAATATTTTTAGTTAAAGTAAGTTACGAGACATAGCTGGAGATTTAGCTTTATGAACTTTGGTCTTAATCAGTTTCTCGGTTTAAGATAGACCTTGTAGTTAGATTGCTGCTAAAGCTACTTCTTAATTGATTGATTGATTGATTGATTTATTTATTACCAAGTGAGATATTACACTGTCTAAGGGCAACTAGCTACCAGACAAATTGCCCACTGTCAGGCACATGTTCTTACCGAGACGGACAGATTTTAACAATTTAAACCTCAAAGATCTGCCTTGCCTTGACTTTGTTTGGCCATTAACAAGCAGGAAAGGGAAAGAATCTCGGACGACATATAGCCCCAGGTGCACTCCCCTTGTCTCATGGTCCACTATGCTCAAACAAACACAATGGCTTGCTTCTAGTCAGTAAAGGCAAGTTAACTTACACTGTTCGCGAGAAGCAGGTCAGGCCAGAGTGTTTCTTTGCTCTGCTAGAAGGCATTGGTTGCATATGTTAACTTGGCTAAGTCATCCAATTAAAAAAACGTCAAAAAGCTGTAGCTAGGCTGGGACATACTAATTGTTATCATCTGTGATCATCATCATATCATTATTAATTTTTATTTATTTATTTTAATAGTTTATTTCTTCTCATTTTTTTTGGCAATCCGTTACGCCCAGTATTCCTCCATTGTTACTCCTGTAGATCATAGACTGAGTGCTTTTAATAGGCAACTTTCACGCTAGCATCATTTGACTACAACTACTAGAATTCAGTTTGTTTTTCTTTTCTTATTTAACTTTTGTGTTCCCAGCGGGCTCAAAATACCAATAGCTATAATTCGCATGGGACAAGCAAAACCTGCAGGATTCTGGTACTTGTAGCCAAATGGCGTCATCATGCAAATGTTCTATTGGTGAATCTAAGTTAAACTGAGCAAATATTTAAATTAACGTTAGGAACGGACTTTCTCAACATGGCAAGCTCTTAATTAAAGTCGCCTTCAACCCACTTCAGAAGTGCACATAGTTAGATGTTCGCCTAATTTTGATATCAAACACCAAATGTCCCTTTAACTGTAAGCATTTTGCTGCCTTTTGAAGCAACAAAGTATGTGTTAGGGTTAGCATAATATTCAGGGTAGGGTCAATGTAGCTGATAATTTTTCCTTGCTCAGTGCAGTTTAGAGGACACTTAATAATGTTAATTGTGAGCATTTCTGGACACAAGTTGGGCGGAAGAGCAAGGAACACTTCTTGACGCTTATCAATATCGGCGTACATCTCAATTTAGTATAATTGCATAGGTGATTATTGACAATTCTCTGCGCTGATTGGTTGCCGATGAGGTGATTATTTAGCTCTTATTAACCGAGAAGGAGGTCTGTATGGGAGAATCTTGACCGAGGTCGTGAGTACAGACCGAACGTAGTGAGGTCTGTACACACGACCGAGGTCAAGATTCTCCCATACAGACCACCTTCTCGGTTAATAAGATGTTTATTATATGGCAAACAAGAACAATTAAATTCGTTTAATGTAACTGGTTTGTACTAACTGACATTTTGCTTGCAAACGGCGATGAGCTGAACTTAATTCTGTCAAAGTTTGCTCGTCATCCTCTCTTTTGTCATCATGCTGTTTGGCACTTCCATGAACAAATATTGCTAGAGGAAAATACTCAATATTTTTGCATTTTAGTTTGCATCTTTTCACCGCAAAACATTACCGGTCTAGATGCCGGTCTAGATGGGAAAATCTAGACCGCGGTCAATATCGATTTCAGCCAATCAAATTCGTGAACTTGGTAGTTCCAAGTCCTTGTGAGACAGAACCATATAATAATACGGGATAATCTCTTAAGCGGCTTTTCAAAATGGCCGCATGCGGAAGAGCAATGGGACAACATCGGCGAACATCTCAATATGTGCATTTCTGGACATATCGCATCCGCTACTTTCTGGCTTTTCTTTTTCTCTAGGATAAACTTTTGACGTCGTTTTGTCTCAACAAGGCTTCTACCGAGACCCCAATCAACCTAAGGACTCGTTCAACTATATAAACACCCTCTTCAAAGCAAAATTATAACGTGTTGGCCTTAAAGACTTTGGCAGTGTAAAGAAAACAAACATTTTCAGTAAGATGAAGGGAGTATTAAAAAAAAACCACAAAATAAGATAGCTTATAAGTAGCCATGCTAGGCCCTAAATTAGAAACAGCGATAGGTCTTGACGTTTTAAAGAAAAGGAGCACATAACGATAAGTATAATAAATCAATTTCTTAATTTTGGTAATTTTTGTAGAAGTGAAAGCTGCACTTAAAGTATGTGCTCTGTTATGTTGTAGATGGTGCATTGGCATAATAAAAAAGAAAGTAGAGTAAAATTTCACTGCGTTATGTTTCTAAAGAAGGAGGGGAACAAGAAATACAAAATAAGTTAGCTTGTAATTAAATATGCCAGGCCCGAAATTAGAAACAGCGATAGTCCTTGACATTTTAAAGAAAAGGAGCACATAACGATAAGCATAATAAATCAATTTCTTAATTTTGGTAATTTTTGTAAAAGTGCAAGCTGCACTTAAAGTATGTGCTCTATTATTTTGTAGATGGTGCATTGGCATAATAAAAAAGAAAGTAGAGTAAAATTTTGTGTTTCACTGATTTATGTTTGTGAAGAAAGAGGGGAAGAACAAGGGAAGGTCAGACATTCAAATGATGGCACAGAAGCTTCTTGGCTGTAACTAAGAACTTACAGAGGGCAATGTTGAGACGGGAAAAATAGACAAGGAGACTAAAACAGAACCACATGTTACCATGAATAGATGGTTTTCACGTGACGTCACAGCGGCCATTTTGGTGTACTAGAACAATAGACATCCTCTCCCTTGGGGACTGAACTCCACTTTTATGCAAATTCAGCGCAAACATTTTCTATTGTTTTGTACACCAAAATGGCCGTCAACTCACGTGAGTGAAAACCATCTATTGGTGGGGGAAACCGTGCAACGAAAGGTGTAAGAGGAATGACACTTTTCTAGGCAACTGATAGGGAGCGTAACACTAACAGCCAGTCATTATCACAAGGACCGTGTTTGCAGTGTTTATTACATTTAGATGCTTATGCGCGGCGGGTAAGGTACTAGGTATATACATAAGGTGTCTTTTGGCCACTCTCAAGAATACCATAATATTCTTTATTTTTTCCTCCAAAATTTTACATAAGCATTGTTTGTATTTTCTCTTGGGACCCTTGTAAATCCCAAGAGAAACTGGAACATTAGTCCACTTTCAAAAATACCGTAATACTCTTTGTTTGTATTAGCATTCTCTTGGGATTTGCAATGGTCCCAAGAGAAAATAAAAGCAATGGTTATGCAAAATTTTGGAGGACAAAGACAAAGAGTATCGTGGTATTTTTGAAAGTAGCTTCTTGGAGAGGGCTTCTTAAACAACGCTGACATAAATTAGAAGTGGAAAGTTGTCAACAGACAAGCTGGTCCGGAAAACGTTTTGAATGCACATTGACTTACCTATCGCAAGCAGAAATCTACAGTGAGTCTGAACAGGACTATCGACAACATATGGAACGTTCTATATTCTGTGACAGGTTGACATCTAAAACAACGTTCACTGTGGGGACGATGACGCAAAACATTTTTTAGCTTAGCCACAGACAAACGTCTCCTTTTCAACTTAAAATAACGAGCAATTTTCTAGAAGCATATGTTGACCACTGTTTTCCTAACTTGTTCTTTTAAATTGCAACTGAACCTTTTCTTTTACAGTGCTTTTTTTAAAATGTATCATCGCCAAAATTTTGTTTGAAGAATTTCACGCTCTTCCCGATTTCCGAGTTCTGTTTTTTTTTTTTTTTTTTTCGAGAGGGGGGGGGGAGACTGGGCTGAGTGACTCATGCAAAGGAACTTAGCTTTCTACAAAGACCACACACGGGTTTGGCATATCGCCTTGAACTGACGCTTCTTTACTAAAAATTACTTTGTAAACTCGCTTCAATGTGTTCTGGTCGATATCCCTTTGTAGTCGTCACAATAGGCTTGATCCAGTCCCCTCATAGAACCATGGTTTTCGGAATCCGCCATAAATATCAAGCAAAAGCAATGCCCTTAAACACTCACTATCAATCGTGAATTTAACCAATTCAAAACACCTTTTTTTGCATGTTGCTTAAAAAAAAAGTACTGTAAACAGCCTCGTTTCCAGGACCTCTCCCTTGCCTTCTGCGCTCGTTCTCTTGGCTTTTTCCCGCCCCAGCCCAAAACCAAGGAGAGGTCCTGGAGACGAGGTTGTACTCTACAATTAGGATTCAGTTGCACTGACCAAAGAAAAAAATATATTTTTCTTGGGATCTCAAAACTATGCTAACTTTGTCTAAGACAATGGAGACCCTGGGAACGAGGTCTGGCGCGCAACACCATGTTACTCTGGAGGGGAGGTGGTTGGGCTGGTCTTTCATATACCGGATCCGAAATAATTAAGGTCCATGAAACAAAAGAACAAAGCGAACATAACAACACCTCATTAGCAAGGCCTAATCGGAATAACAATTTTTTTTGTTCTCCGCCATTTTTAGTCCCGTATATGAAATTCTACCCATATTTTCTGTCGTGATCACAACTTTTAATATTCGGCTAAAAAGAAAATTTGACTTTCTGCTTTTTATTAAATTAAACTTCTTGTTCAGCAGTTCTTCTCAATTATTTGTTTTAGGAATTATTGGTTGTTGAATGTGGTCGTTTAAGGAAACGAGGGAAACTAGAAAGGAACTTATATCCAGGGGAGGGGGGGAGGGTTCTCCTCATTGGCCCCATTTTTATTTCAAGGTATATAGAGTCCCGAGGAGAAGTTGTGAACTTTTTTTCTCTTTTTTATGGGGATGATTACCGAATCGTTTTGTCGTTAAATTAACAACTTGTTACCATGGTGCCAAAACGTTGGTTACTAGGCAAAATTATAAACACGTTTTGATGATCTTTCCAATGATACCATAATCAACCAAATCACCAGTGACCATTAATTAATACGATCTTTTATTTAGTATATACTCGACAAAATCACTCCATCGCTTTAATTCCTTAGAAACTTCCGTATTGCACTCTTTAATACAACAGTTTTGAGAAAAGCGCCTCGTGGCTCCTGCGAGGTCAATTAGACGAAATTGTTGCATGGAGAAATATTCCATTGCATTCAAGCATCGGCCGGGATAGCTCAGTGGTTAGAACACCCCGCCCAATTCAACCTTAGCAGGTTTCGAATCCGAATCGATTCCTGGCCGATGCTGTGTTTTTGTTTGTTTTGCTACAAAGATTTCTATTTCTTTTGCGAATTAGTAACGTTACTATCCAAACTGTGCGCAAATGAACAGAATCCTATATTAATAGAAACGTTTTCAGAAAATCGCCTGTTAACAGCTATAAGATTACTTAGATGAACTTGCTGCATGGAGAAATATTCAATTGCAAACCAGCATCGGCCAGGATAGCTCAGTGGTCAGAGCACCCCGCCCAATTCAACCTTAGCGGGCTTCGAATCCGAATCGGTTCCTGGCCGATACTGTGTTTTTGGTTTTAGCTACGAGGAATTGTTTTTGTTTCGCAGTATAAGCAGTCCTATGCAACGTGATCTTGCACACTGTGCTCAAATGAAAAAAAAATACTCTACCAATACAGCAGTTTTAAGAAAAGCGCCTTGTAACGATTGGCTCGTGGCATGCTAATCCATATTCAAAACCAATTTCAAATTTGTGACATTTTACACAGACTGTCACGATCGGAAGATGTGCTGCGGTGTTCAGATATGGCCAGAAATGCAAGTCAGTATAATTAGATGAAGGCGGATTTCTCTAAGCGTCACGGAGTGTCCCGGAATACAGACACTTAACGTCACAAAGTGTCCCTCAAACGTGGCTCCTCAAGTGAGCATAAAAAGCTGCATTTACCTTTTTTCGGGGAGGGGGGATACCTTATCTAAGATAGTCATGTCTAGAAAGACGAGTTTCCTGCGCCACAAGCTTCCACAAAGAATTTCAACATATTTACATTTGCCTTCAATGTTGCGTTGGCTAATGAGAAACTTTGAAAGATTTCATAGTCACTCTTTAGTTATTAACGCTAACGTGCCAAAAAGACATGCGCACCTGATTTAAACTTAAAACAGAATAAATCACCCCAGCCCACAATCGAGCGAAAATTATACAAAGATGCAATATATAACTGGAAAATATATGTAGAAAATGT
>OX421457.1:14640211-14670211 GCA_949126865.1 Montipora capitata | reverse complement strand
GTGTCGTGACACTTGTTACTTTAAAATATTGTACTCGTTTTTCGTAAGACCTCACGCTTCGAAGCCCAAGTTGTAGAATAGAGTTTCCGACGCTACACACTGATTTTATGCTTCTACGCTGTTAGAAACTTCCATAAATTCTTAAAACTTGATTCCATTTGATAGCCCATGAGTAGGCCTCTATAGATTATGCTAGCATAATTTTAGGCATAATTTCTGCCAAGTAGCAATGTTAGCATAATTCGCATATTTTGATAATTATCGGATCATTTTTGATGCTACAATTTGCTCATTGTTCATCTGTACTCCCAAGTCCCAAGCACTTGGTGACGTTATTCGATGCAAGCAAGTGGAATGCTGCAATATAACAATCGCAGATAAGCTGCATGAGAGTATAATCTAGTGCTAGTGTGCATGTTAACATGAACCACATGTTTATTTGTTGCGTTTCTTTCTTGTAGACCAACGGCTTCGAATTAAAAAATGTATTTTTTGGACTTATTTGCAATTTTTTCAAAGAGCATTATTTTTAAAAAAAGGGGCATAATTTGAAAAAAAAAGAGCATAATTTTAGCATAATTTCGCCAAAAAAAAGCAATGCTACTAGCATAATCTATAAAGGCCTAGCCCATGAGGCGAAGTAAACGGTTCAAGCGTGTAAAATCGAGTTATTGTTGAACGCAGGAGGTTGCTAAGCACGAAAGAAGCGAAAGGGCCGATTTACACCGTGCGATTTTTGTCGCATGCTACAAGATTACGACAGGTTTACAATTCTTTTACAATTGTCGTGTACGTCAGAAAAAAGTCTTAGCATTTTAAAACAAGTCGTAAAACGCTGCGACAATCGTACGTCATGTCATAGGCCTGTCAAAAGCTTTTCGTATGCGCCAAATATCGTACCGTGTAAATTGGTCCTACCTTCTGCTTAGTAAACCTCCAGCGTCCAACTATAAATTGATGCTACAATATGCATGAATCGTTTACTGTTTGTTAAAGATGAAAAAAAAAAAAAACATTTTGCTTTCCCATTAAAATGAGGCGCCCGTTTTCGAGGAGCTACAAGGATCGTTCGTGTCTTTAAACCAAAATTAACGACCAAGGAAACGTGCATCGATCGTACCCTTGTAAAACCATGTTTTATAACATAACCAAAACATCTCGTGACTCTTTTGAATGCCCCTTGTTCATAAACTTGTCGAGCTGGCTTTCACTTAGGCTCGCAAATCGCTTTACCGGTGGTTTCAGCAAAATACCCGCTAACGGGTTAAGACATTCACATTTCTAAGTATTTTTTCATAAAGCTGTGAAGAAATTTAAGCGTTTTTTTGTGGTAGACTGGTAACCCACAAATGACCAGCTCCCAACGTCAGTGGCTTCATAGCTCAGTTGGTTAGAGCGTCGCACCGGAATCGCGAGGTCACGGGTTCAAACCCCGTTGAAGTCCTGAATTTTTCAGGCTTCTCTACGCAATTGCAAAAATTGCTCTCATAACTGCGAAGATCATAGCTTCACTTGATAAATAAGACTGTTAAGTACAACATGGACTCGACTTTTGGTGACAAACAGAGTAGTAACAAACTACTTTAGAAAAAGAGTGACTCCGTGGCAGTTCATCGACAGACTCGCGGCGATGACATGAATGAACAACGGCAACCTATCGAGAAACTACGGTAACTGATCAAACCTGGCATAGATTATAGGGTCTCTCAAACTCGACAGAGCGAGAATTAAACAGAGGACGTTGGGCCACCAACATCACCAAAATGCGTCACGTAGAGCGACAAAAGTACTTTGTATTTAAAAAACTCGGATTAACTCTGAAAAACCGACAGGGACAACTGAAGACAAACTATGGACCAGGAGCACTTCAAAGGATGACATACTTTAACCGCAAGACACCATAATTCAAATCGTGTCTATAATTGGCAGTAATTCGAACGAACGACACACTGCAAATTGAAAACAGTAAATGAATACTATAAAACAAAATGTAAAATAATTAAAAATACTTTAATGGCAAGCCTAACATTTGTAAGTTTCGGTTGTGCTAGGTGACTCATTTCTTTTAGTCTTGCTACAGTCGCTTAAGCCCGCCGCACACGGTGAGGAAAGAGCTGAGCAAACTGCCTTGCGAGGCGGTTTGCTCAGCCATTTTCTCACCGTGAGCGGGGAACTTTTGGTGAGAAATTGGCGTCGCGAGGCCGTAAGGAAAAAATCAAACATGTTTGATATTTTTCGCCTCGCGAGGCAAATTCCTCATTGTGTGCGGCCATTGTGAGAATCGAGTTGAGCTTGGTCAATGAAGCATCCAATAAAAATACATGGCATTCTCACGTGACTTCAGTGACGTCAAAATTTCTTCCTCCGACACCATGCTGAACCGCTGGAGTCACGTGAGTATGCCATGTATTTTTATTGGCTGCATTATTAAACCAAGCTCAGCTCGATTCTCACGATGGCCGCACACATTGAGGAATTTGTCTCGCGTGGCCAAAAATATCAAACATGATTGATTTTATCCTCAAGGCCTCGCGAGGCGAATTTCTCACCACAATTTCTCCCCGCACACGTGAGGAAACGGCTGAGCAAACCGCCTCGCGAGGCAGTTTGATCAGCTCTTTCCTCAAGTGTGCGGCGGGCTTTACTCACCCAACACCGCACGCGTGTTCCGAGCAATCAAATTTTATTTCTTTACTAATTTATTTATTTATTTACTTAATCTATACACGGTAAAAAAATTCATCAGGTACAATTCCAAAAAAGAAATTTGTAAAATCCTAAAATCTAAAATCCTAATCCTATTATTACATTAATTTACAAAATAAGCTACCTACAGACCTGATTTCCATGAATGGCGTGTATTTAAAAATTTTGATAGAGAAGGCGTTTAAATTGATCTATGGAACTAGATTCCCTAATGTTGCGATGTAAGCTGTTCCAAAGAGTTGCGCCGCTGTAACTAAAACTATTTTTCATGAAGTTTGTTCTCGGAAACGGAACAACAAGTTTATTTGCCGAATCCCTCAGAGCATAGTTTGATACATTACGCGTTACAAATTTAGACGTGAGATATTCGGGAACCAGACCATTTAAAGACTTGAAAACCATTAAAGCTTTCTGAATTTGACGTTGAGATTTAAGTCTTTCCAGCTGACTTTGTGAAACAAGGAATTAACATCAGCGTCATAGCTCGATGAAGTTATCACTCGTACAGCACGGTTCTGTAGTTTTTGTAGCTTGTTAGATAATGTTTTACCACAACTACCCCAGACTAGGCTGCAGTAATCAAAATGGGGTTGAACTAGTGAGTTGTATATACTGAGTAAGGTTGACTGAGGCACAAATGGCTTAACTCGTTTAATGGCTCCAATTGCGGAAGCAATCTTTTTACACAGTTTATCAACGTGAAGATACCATGTTAGATTTTCGTCAACATATATTCCAAGTGATTTCACTGAGGAAACTTTTTCAATTGGAACATTATCAATGGAGAGTTCAAGAGTATCAGATAGAGTGCTTACTCTTTGCCTGGATCCGATCAACATAAATTCAGTCTTTGTAGCGTTCAAAGTAAGTTTGTTGGACACAAGCCATTTGCTTAGCTTTTCAAGGTCATGAGATATACTAGACTGAATCAGATGTAAATCAGAGCCAGCATAAGTAATATGTGTATCATCAGCATACATTCTAGGAACGCTGAACGACAGACAGTTAGGCAAATCATTAATATAAATTAGAAATAAAAGAGGGCCAAGGATCGTTCCCTGTGGCACACCGCATTTAAAAGTGGTAAAATCAGAGTGACATCCGTTAACGGAGCACCGTTGTGTGCGATTCGTCAAATATGATTTAAACCAATCAAGCGATTTCCCTTGAATTCCGTACTGATTCATTTTAGTTAATAGTATCTCATGATCAACAGTGTCGAAGGCCTTTTTTAAGTCGAGGAACACTACGGCATTTACATAGCCACGATCGATATTAAACGCCCAACTGTCAGTGGCTTCAAGAAGAGCACTAACAGTAGAGTGCAAAGACCGGAAACCGGATTGTTGTTTAGAGATGATTCCCTCGTTACTTAAGAAGTTGTATAACTGATCGTATACAATCCTCTCAAACACTTTGGCGACAACTGAAATGACAGAGATTGGTCGGTAGTTGTTCAAATCAAGTGACTTGCCCTGTTTGAACAACGGAATTACTCTGGCACATTTCCAATCGTCAGGAAATATGCCAGACATCAAAGATTTATTAAACAGGTCACATAACGGACCTGAAAATAATATCAGCACACTCACGAATTAACTTAGCAGAGATATTGTCTAATCCAGTAGATTTAGTTTTCGACAATCGATTTAGATGAGTAAAAACAATGCTACTAGTAGTTGGACGAAAAGAGAATTTGTGGAAGTTGTCAGGAAAATTGTTTGAATAAGTAGACACTTCGTCCGAAGTAGAAGGTATTTCGCGGGCTAGTCTGGGCCCAATAGTTGAAAAATGTTCGTTAAAGGTATTGGAAATCTCGTTAGAATTACAGATAGATATATCATTTACTTTGACTTCCTTTACCAGCTGGTTGTTCTGACGACGGGACATGAGGTCATTAATAGTTTTCCAAGTCCTTCGAGAGTTTCCTTCGGATTGAATAAGACTATTATGATAATCGGATGCCTTAGTGGTTTTTACATTATTGTTGATTTTATTTCGTAATTTTCTGTAATTAGCCCAGTCATGAGGATTCTTTGTTTTTATCGCCTTCTTTTTAGCAGCATCACGACAGCGCATATCATTCTTCAAGACTGAATTAATCCAGGGTGAGTTATTCAATTTAGCACGTCTAGTTCGAATTGGAGCATGAGAATTGACAACGCGCAAAAATTTTGTTTTCCAGTTAGACCAAACCAAATTTGGATCTTCAGATTCATCGAAAGACCAGTCTTGTTGAGAGATTTCATTTCGAAAATTATCTCGATTAAAATTTCTAAAATTTCTATAAGAGATGCAAGAGTGTCCTTCAGCTGATAAATCAGAAGAATGTTTTCGATAAACATAGACGAGGCTATGATCGCTGATGCCAATATTGGAGACACCGGAACAGCTTACCTTATCTGCATGATTAGTAAAAATCAAATCGATTAATGTAGATGAGGATTCAGTAACACGAGTTGGTTCATTTATTAATTGATTGAGCCCATATAAATCCGAAATCTCGAGTAAATGACGAGTGTTTGCATCAGGTGTAGAAGAGGCCAAATTACAGTTTAAGTCACCCAACAAATAGTATTCAAGGTCAAGAGAATCAACCTTGTCGATAAATGACTCATAACTTGAAAATAAATCGGTAGGAGAACAGGGAGGTCTGTACCATGTCGCTATCAGAAAAGGCCTAGAGTTCGGTTTACGAATTTCTATGATTAAATTTTCGAGATTAATTACATTTAGATCTGAGCGCACTAAATAAGAATTAGAAGACTTAATATAAAAACCTGCTCCTCCACCATTTCTACTTCTGTCACGACGGATAAGTTCGTAGCCAGGTATATGGAGCTCGGAACTTTTTATGGATTCGTCAAGTTTTGTTTCGTTAATTGCCAGAATATCAACAGAAAACTCAGAAAGAAGGACTCTAAGTTCGTCAATATGTTTGACGAGACTGTTAATGTTCAAACAGGCCATTTTAAAACCACGTTTTGCTGGTAAAAAACTAGACGCATTGGAAAGACTCGAATTAACAGCATGTACTTCGTTTTCAACTGATTCTGGCAACGTTAGAGAAACAAGAGAATTACCAGTAATATCAGCATTCATGGAATTAGGAAATCAATTACATCGTAAAAAATTTACAAAATTCTTTTGCAATAACTCGTTACCTTCCCTATTAAGGTGCAGGCCACCTTTGTTAAGTCCATTTGAAGTGATGTTGGTATGGCTGATGAGTTTCCAATTATTTTGCTTGCAAAGTTGTTTTAGACGTTTGTTGACCGCTTTAACTGAGTCGCTGTACTCATCATTCCTAGCAGTAAGACAGATTCACAAGATGAAAAATAGCTTTAGAGAGAGACATTTTGAATTTCCTTCGCTAAAGTTTGCTCAACGTGGGCGATGCAAATTAGCATATCATTTACAATTCAACAATATTCTAACAAGTTCCTTTATGTCACCCCCCTCTCTTCTCCTCCTCCTCCTCCCTCTCCCCACCCCCAAACAATTATAATAATAATAATAATAATAATAATAATAATAATAATAATAATAATAATAATAATAATAATAATTAACAACTATTGGACGAGGTTGAGCAAAATATCGTGATTTGTCAGTGGCGAGCAGATCAAATATTTGCCGAAGCCGAAGGCTGAGGCAAATAATGGATGTGCGAGACATCCGAGTTCAATAATTGTTTTATGATTTGATGACTGATTTAACTTTATTTCTCACAATTCCCAACAATTAAATCTTTTTCTCCCGGCTCCCCCGGAAATTTTGAACAATTGTGTTGCTTTAGACTGCATTTTCAAGGCCGTTACATTGAAAATCAAATAGAGTATGACATAATTTTTCAAGGCCTACCTCAATGTGCAGTATGATTTTCCTTAAGCCACCTTTTTTTCTTCAAGCACGAAAATGATGGCCCACCCCTCCCCCTCCCCCCCCCCCCCCCATTGCTTTAGCCTTTCCCAGCCCACCCACTCCTGTACTTTATGACCAGTCCCTGAATGCATTGGAAATCTGTCTCTACAAGTAAGCAATGGTATTTGAGACACCATACTGACATTTAGAGGGAGCAGGCTGCAATCTTATTTCTAACTAAAACTTGCAAAGATGGCGCTTCTTTCGGTCAAACGCGCGATTCGGGGCCTACAAGTCCCACATGTCTCCGGCCTTTTACATTTACAACATTTTTCTCGCCAAGTTAAGTCTCTAAGCCAATCAACGCACAATATCTCGGTGCACGAGAAACTAAACAAGAAAAAACGTGCAGGACATGAATCTGAAAATAATTAGGTCTCAGAGGACAATCGCTTAATTCTGGCAGGATAAAATGCAAAGGAGAACATTTGTGATTCAATGTAAGCTTATTTTTCTTGCCAAAGTCTCGCCCACAGGTAGACTGCAACCCGGGGAGGAGGGACTCCCATATGAAAAGGACGGGGGTGCTCGTCGTACCTTTTAGGGGTTAAAAGAGCAGTTTTGGTACCTCTTAGGGTATTCAGCCTCAAAAGGTCCACAGCGGGAGCTTTAGCGGTACCTTTTAGGGTACTGAGACGAAAAATTATGACAGGAGACATTTGATAATTAACTATTCCTTAATTTTGTCTAATTAAAACCTATAATTTGGTACCTCTTAGGGGTGAAAAAATTTCATGCCACCCCACAAAAGAGGATCTTGGTACCTCTTAGGGGTTCTTTTCAAAACTTCCGACGAGTAACCCCCCCCCCCCCTTTGTATATGGGATAATGGGACTTCCCCCCCCCCCCCGGGACTGCAAGTGACGTCTGTGTTTTATCGAAGTAAAGATACATTCAAACCAAACGTTTTTCTGAAAAAGAAACTTAATTTAGAATTCGTTACTCACATGTAGCCGACTTCACCTCTTCATTCAAAATTGAACAATATCCTTGGTTGAAAAAGCCACACCACTGGTCGTATGGAGGATCATGAATCATGCTCTGATAACTTGTGTAATCAAGCTCCCTTGCCGTAGGGCAACCGAATTATAAGGGACGAAGCTTGACCACACCATAATTATGGCAACTTTGGTAGCTAGTCGATCCTTATTTTGGAGTACTGCGCCCCAGCCAGATGCAATTAGATATGGTCGATTATGATAAAGTAAGAAAATTTGAATACCAGGGTGAAAACCTCTCGAGGTCATCGAATGTGACCCAACAGCAGAGGCTAGATTTGACGCGGTCAGAGGGGTAGGAGGTGCGGCTGATCATTACTATGACACCCTACGTCGTCTCTCAAGTAGTACGTCAGTTTTTGAGTCAGTGAATCGTCCAGATTAACCTAGTCAATATATAACAAAATGGATAAAGGGGTTTAGTTTCTAAAAAAAATTTGAGGAGGTGTGGGTGGGGAAGTCAACTGAACACAGACATGAGTTTATCGACTGGGTTGATAAGCGAAATTGACCACCGCAAAGAAATTCAAGGCTGCCATTTTGAGCTCCAGCTTTCAACTTCTTTACAGTGGTCAGTTTACCATATTTCACCCCGTTGATATACCCATTTCTGTCAATAACTCGGTCAGTTTTCAGTCATTCAGAGATTCATGCAATCAATCAGTCAGTCAGCCAGGAAGGCAGTCCCTCAAGCAACTTCAAAATACAAAAGTAATCAGTCAGTCATTCAGTCCCTCAATTAATGAGTCAGTAAGTCAGGATGTCTCTCAAGCGATTCTTCTGTTTCTGTCAACAAATCGTCCAGTCAGCCAATTAGCTAATCAATCAATCAATCATTCATTCATTCAATGAGTCAATCAATCAATCATTCATTCATTCATTCATTCATTTAGTCAGTCAGTCAATAAAACAACAGACACTCAATAAATAAACCATTCATTTGCTCATTTATCTAATCATTCAGTCACTGATATTCAGTCATTCATTCCACCAGTCAGTAAGTAAGAAATTCCCTCAAGCAGTCCTTCATTTTCTACATATTCAGTCAATGAATAAGCCAGTCATACTTTCTTTAATCCAGTCACTCATGCAGTCAATTATTCAGACATTTATTTAGTCAGTCAGTCAGTCAGTCAGTCAGGCACTCCCTCATGCAGTTTTTCATTTCCATTCATCAATCAATCCATGAATCAATCAATCAGTCTGTCAGTCAAAAAATCAATCAAACATTCACGCCCTCATAAGATGTCTTTCAGTTTTCAGTGAGTTATTCAATAATTAAGACAGTAAGTTAGTCATATATTCAGGCATTCAGTTCTCCAATTAATCAATCAATCTAATTCATTCATTCAGTCAGTCAGTCAGTCAGACTAGAAATCACTCAGGAATTCTGTCATTCATTAATTCATTCTTTCTTTCAATCAGTCAGTCAATTATTCAGTCATTCAGTTAGTCAGTCAAACAGCCAGGCATTCCCTCAAACAGTTCTTTAGGGTTTCATTTAGTCGGTCAAAAAATCAGTCAGACCTTTATATAATCAGTCAGACAAACGATCCACAACTGACAACCAGTCATTCAGCTAATTAATCAGTCCATCTGTCAACTATTCAGTCAGTCAGTCAGTGAGTCGATCAGCCAACCCATAAATCAATCGATTTGTTTAGTCAGTGTGGCCATCAGTCAATCATTACATCAGTTAAGCAGTCATTCAGTCAGTAGGCCATTCATTTAGCCAATCAGTCAGCGGTAAGTCACTAAGCTAATCAGTCAGTTAGTCAATCAGTTAGCTATTTAGTTAGTCAATCAATCAACCAATCAACTAATTTATTATTTATTCCAGTATTCAATCAGTCGGTCAGCCAGCTAGTGCGTCAGTCAGTCTGTCCATTCTTCCTTAGGTCGATCATTTCTTTGGACGGTCAGGAGGATGAGGCAGGATGTCAATCAGTGATGCTGTTAATTGGTCAGTCAGCCAGTCTCACTTATGATGTTTATAGCGGAGCTCCACTCGCCGAGGGCGCGCGCGCGGAATACCATGGGTAAATATCATGGGTAAGAAAATAAGGCAACCCAGATGTGCGAAAAAATTTGGTTTTGCTCTCCGTATGACCGTACGACCGTACGTACGTCATGGCATCCCTCCGTGTATGACCTGATGTGACCAGTATCACGTGACCATATGACGAGCTTATCAAGTTCAGTTGGTTTTTAAAGTGGACCGCTCACCAGGTACTGGGCTTTGATTGGATCGCAGGCTCAAGCCACATTAAGTTGTTGTATGATGATGATGATGATGATGATGATGATGATGATGACGACGACGACGACGATGATGATGATGATGGCTATTTACGGCGACAGTAACGACGATAGCGGCCATGAAGATGATGAACGAAATGATGACGATGATGATAATGATGATAATGATGAAGAAAACGTTTGCGACGGCAACGATGACGATGATGATAGAGATTATGACGAGGATGATGATAATGATAATGGTGATGATGATGATGATGACGACAGCGAGGACGACGGCGACGGAGATGGTGACGATGATGATGATGATGACGATGATTGAGCAAAGATACATTGCTCAATTACCATTCTCCTCTAGGCTCGCTTGCGTGACCAAAGTGGGTGGTTCGACTAACTCAGAAGGGACTGCAAGCAGTCTAGTCATCATCATCTTTCCCTCCGATAATGATTATCATGAACAGCACAACATCATCATCATCATCATCATGATCGTCGTCGTCGTCGTTTATAATGATTATCATGAACAGCACGACATCATCATCATCATCATCATCATTATCATCACCATCATCATCATCATCATCATCATTGTCGTCGTCGCCGTTTATAATGACTATCACCAACAGCACGACATCATCATCAGCATCATCGTCGTCGTTTATAATGATTATCATGAACAGCACGACATCATCATCATTATCATCATTGTCGTCGTCGTCGTTTATAATGATTATCATCAACAGCACATCATCATCATCATTATCATCGTCGTCGTCGTCGTTTATGTGCCTCTCGTAATGCTGCAGCCTTGATGTTGTGGAGAGGACATCTTCGGGCCGATTTACACGGTGGGATTTTGGCGCCGGCGAAAAGCTTACGACAGGTCTACGACATGAGTTACAATTGTCGCAGCGTTTTAAAACATGTTTTAAAATGCTACGACATTTTTTCTGACGTACACAACAATCGTAAATCATGTCGTGGGCAGGTCGTAAGCCGTTGTCGCATGCGACAAAGTCGTACCGTGTAAATCGGCCCTTACACTTTGCAATTTTTTCTAGCAACTTCTCTCCCAGTTTTTTTGCGACAAAGGTTCCCATATTGCGGAGCAATTTTCTGGACGAGTTGTACACTGGGCAACGCTTCTTGCGAATTGTATCGTTTTTGATGATGACATGAGGCCGGGGGAACATTTTCATAGGCTGTTACCCTACGCAATGATCCAAAATGTGTTGCAACTTTGTGGAAAGTAGAACTCAAGTCTACTTTTTGCAACGGTTTGTACAAGTTGTCTTGCAACGTTTTTAGTCGTTGCAAGGTACCGGTATGTTACGTTGGAACTTAGTATATGTTAAAACTGTGGATAGCGTTGAAGGCACGCTCTGTTTGGCTACTCAATTTCCGAATATCTTTTGTTAGTATATACTAAAACAGTGGATAGCGTTGAACTCGCGCGCTGATTGGCTCGTCAAACTCCGGATATCCTACGCTATTTACCTCCGAGCAACTCAGGAAAAAATGGAGTCCGATTTGCATCCGTGACAAGTGAAGAAAACATCCAAATTAATTTTTTTGTGGTGTATATTATCTCACTGTTTTAGTATATAGTAAAACAACTATTCACCTCAGTGTCTGTGGCGAGCTTTGGATATTTACCTCGCCGCTTCACGGCTCGGTAAATATCCACCGCTAGCCACCTCCACTTCGGTGAATAGTTAACTATTCACCTCCGAGCAATTCGCGTAAGATTTGCGCTCGAAAATTTTGTAATTGTTGCAGGAATAAATGAGTTAAAATCATCTTTTTGTGCTATTTTCTCCCACTGTTTTAGTAAATATTAAAACAACTATTTACCTCAGGGTCGGTTGCTAGTGGTGGATAGTTGTCAATTATCTCGCCATGGCGTTGCGAGACAAGTTGCACAAAAAGTTGCACAGTGTAAAAGCACCTTTAACTCCCAGTGACCACCTACAGCTTTTACTCTGTCTAACGCCAGACGATTTTAATCGTCAATGCCCCCCCCCCCCCCTTCTCAGGCCTTAAAGGGTTAAGAGATCCCACCTCGAATGACACTAATTTGAGAAAAAAAATGATTGCGCTCTTTATATCCGGTTCACAATAATGATGATTAAAAATTAAAATTATAGGCACGAAATCTAAATAAAAAGAGAGAGAGAGTTCCAGAACACTAAAAATTGTGTTTTGTCGCGTACTGCAGCTGACCTGTTTGAAGGTAATGATGAACTTTATTAACTTAAATGTCAAATCTACTTAGCGCTGGGTTGCTACATAGAGACACTGCACAGAAAACAATTAAATCATAGTACAGAAGCAAAAAAATAACCCCACAAATGACGCAGAAACCGGGAATCGAGCCCGAGCCACAACGGTGGGAGCCGAATGCTCTAACCATTGCACCATCTCTGCTCAGTCAAATACTACGGTAACGCTATACACCTTATTCCAAAATGGCCGCCATTGTAGTAGTCTTTTGTTTCCATACAAATTGGCCCTTATGGCCTCGTTCAAGTTTATATATTCCTTTGAATTTTACGTTTGAAAGCGAGGCCATAGGGGCCAATTTGCATGGAAACAAAACAATAATAAAATGGCGACCATTTTGGAATAAGCCTGTGTATAATAAAGCCATAGCCATAGTAACATCTCGAGACATGATGTCAATATTTTTAAACGAGGACCGTGTTTTGTCGAATGACTAGAATAATTGTGGCAGAGATCTTAGCCAACACTGAAAAGCGTTCGAATAAATAGATAATAAAGATATAGTATATGTCCTATCCCTTTCTTACCTTTTGTGGCTCATAATAGCAAGCAGTACTTTCTATTCGGCTTGCATGGCAGCGTCCGGTACTTTTTCGTTCCTTTCGTTCACAAGTACGTCTCTCGTTTGTAAGATGAAGGCTAACGAGTCACTGCATCAAGGTGACATCCTGTGTCGGCTAAATGAAGTGCAATGTTCTGCAACGAAAGTAGATTTCATTCATCATTATTGTTCGAAAGCCGATTAACTTAATCCAGGATTATCGTAAACTTAGGTTTCTTTTGCTCATTTTTGTTTTTCGAGGTTGACTTCCTGCTATAAAATTTGCCGAATATCAGTGCTGAACACTTTTGGGAGTAGAGAAATAAACTCCTTAGTTTCAATCTAAGGTTAGCGTTAAACGGATTTTAAACAACCGGGGCAATGTTGTGAAGTAGGACGTCTCTTCCCATGGGCCCAATTTGATTTCTTTTTTTTGTTTTGTGAACAAACAACGAAATGTCGTGGAAGCAGGACAAATCATATAACTATGGAAAATCAGAATACTGCGACTAATCCATCGAGATCTTTGTTATTCCCTTGCTTCCCTGTGAGCTCTATATATAGCAAAATTACAGAGCGTGTGCCACACGATTTCGCTTGCTTCTCGCGTGTGGCATCTCGTGATTCTCAAGTAGAGTTCTTGCTCGAAGATAGGCCAATCACAACAGAGAGAGGGACAAAAAGCAACCAATCACAAGCCGAATCAAACGTCTTTCTTAATACAGGACTAACAGATTGAGAATGTTGTATGATGACACCAGAACGTAGTTTCTAATAGCTAGTTTGTATTTGTTCCTGCTTTTAAAATCGCTTATAATTGAACGATTTTCGTAAATGTAAGTCACCACGATTACATAACTTAAGGTACGGAAAAGGGTTTTAATAAAGAGAAAAATAAAGAAATAAAAAAGTGAAAAAGTAAACATACAGCTGTCAGCTGGATAGCAAGTCAGACAGATCAAACCAATATTTGATTTAATTTGCGTTAATTGTTAATTTCAGTTTATAGTGTCCCCAATCGGTGCTCCAATGCTAGAACGACTAGTAGATGTCGAGTTATTTGGGCTTACGGTGGTCTTCAATGAACAACACGTGTTTACTTCAAGACGCCATTTAACTAACTTGAACAATACTTCATGTAAGCTAACACAACCTTTCGACCCCAAGTTTAAGAGTATCTAGGGAAACGAACAGAGCATAAGAAGTCTGACAAATGATCTACGTAATCTTATAACAATGAAATCTCAAGCTAAACCTAGATTCTCTCTTACTTTCAACGATGGTCATATAATTCTCTTGGGCCTAGTGGCAAGAATGGGTGTTACAGGGGGTATTTGAATGTCTCCCTTAGTAACAGGAGTGTCCTTTCGAACAGGTGTTGCTACTTTGTCTTCTGTGGGAACTTGGCTCAAAATTGGTGTCGGCCGCTCATGTTGCTGCTGCTGATTTGGCATTGGAGTAAGGTGAACACGGTTTCTTCTTATCGTGCTGGTCGGTGTTTCAACTTTATACTACCGAAGCGTCGATGCTGCGTCGATGACTTTTCGTAACCGCTGAAGGTCCTTGACGAAAGCTTCAGTACCCGTTCTAATTGAAGGCAAGGGCATGGCCTTGTGCCTGGTGTTGAACACCGTTTCCTGCTTCAATTTGCTCATGCTCTCTCTTGTACGCAGATTATCTAGGTCAGGCCACTGCGTGTTCAGCTGAGTGTGGAATAATGGAACGCTGTTCCTAATCTGCCTTCCCATCAGCAACTGGGCAGGGGATAACTTGCATGCTAGTGGTGTTGATCGGTAGGCGAGTAATGCTTTAGCAGGGTCTTTTTCCTTTGTTAGAAGATTTTTCACAGTTTTAACTCCCCGCTCAACTTTTCCATTTGCTTGGGGACATCTAGGGCTACTTGTGCTATGCTTTTATTCCCATTCCTTAGCAAAGTAGAAGAATTCTGCACTGTCAAACTGAGGACCATCGTCAGATCGCACTTGCTCTGGGATCCCATGTCTTGCAAATATAGAGTTAAGTGCCCTAATAACCTCACTTGACTTTGTGGTCGTCTGCATAGCTGCCACTTCAACGTACCTTGAGAAGTAGTCTATAACTATAAGGTAATCAACACCTTTCAGCTCAAAGAGGTCTGTGGCTACGACTTGCCAGGGACGATCGGGTAAGGGTGTCGTGATAAGCGGTTCAGGCTTGTTTTCTCTCTGGAGAGTGCAAACTCTGCATTGTTGCACCAGATCCTGGATTTCTCGGCTGAGTCCTGGCCACTAAACAGAGTTCTTGGCCCGCTCACGGCACTTAGCGATCCCTTGATGGCCTTCGTGGATCTTGTGAAGTATCTCGGGACGCATGGAGGAACGGATTACGATCCTGGATGCTTTGAGCAGAATGTTCTGCACCACAGACATTTCACCCCTACTTGACCAATAGGGTTTCATTGCATCGTTTAATGATTACTTGTCAGGCCATCCCTCACAGCAGTAAACTTTGATCTGCCTGCAAACATGATCCTCTTCCTGTGCTTCCATGATCTGCTGTAATCGTGTGTCTGAGGCAGGCAGGGATGAGATCACGCTTCCAATGTGTGCGTGCATTTCGCCATCGTCAATTGTTGACTTCACTGTTTGGTTTCGCGTTTGGAGTCTTGAAAGCGCATCAGCTATGTACATCTTCTTTCCGGGGACATGCTTGATCTCCTTGAAGTGGAATCTCATCAGTCGCATTCTAAATCTTTGGATTCTCGGAGGAAGTTGATCCAGTGTGTGAGTACTCAGGAGTGGCACCAGGGGTTTATGGTCTGTTTCCACAGAGATTGATTTTCCCACTATGTACTCCCAGGATCGTTCGCATGCTCAAGTGAGCGCTAAGGCTTCTTTTTCGATCTGTGCAGATCTGGTTTCGGTGGGAGACATCGCTCGCGACATGAATGAGACTGGCCGCCGGGAGTCGTCAGGTTGGAGTTGGAGAGGTACCCCTCCTAGGCCAAAGGATGAAGCATCGGTTGTCGCTTTGGTTTCCTTGTTTGGATCGTACAGAGCCAGCACTGGAGCTTGCGTGAGGTCAGATTTGATCTGCTCAAATGCTTTTTGCTGCTCCCTTCCCCATGTCCATGGGTTTCCTTTTTGAAGAAGGTCTCTGATGGTCTTTGTCTTGTCAGCGAGGTGCTCGGAAAACTTGCTTAGTTGGTTCACCATCCCAAGAAATGTTCTCACTTCTTGCACGTTTTGAGGTGGCGGTAGGTCGTCAGGATCTGCCTCAATTCCACTGAAGCTTATAACGTGTACCAGGAACTTGACTCTATCTGTGCTGCACTGGCATTTGTTCAAGTTGAGTGTCACGCCAGCTTCGACCAGACGCTTAAGTACAGCTTCTAACCTCTGATCGTGTTCAGTCTGGTCTTTGCCATGGGCTAAAACGTCGTCTATGTTGCACTCCACGCCATCCAATCCCTGGAGCATAAGATTCATATTCTTCTGGAATTTCTCAGAACCAGAACTGATTCCGAAGGGCAACACATTGACCAGAACTGATTCCGAAGGGCAACACATTGAAACAAAAACGGCCCCACGAGGTGATGAACGTTGTCAGCGGTCTTGATTCCCACGCTAGCTTTATCTGCCAGAATCCTGAGTTCGCGTCAAGTTTAGAGAACACTCCAGAGCCTGCCAATCTTCCGAGTGTTGTATCTACTGCAGGAAGTGGGTGGTTTTCCCTCTTGACGTACTCATTTAGCTTGCTTAGGTCGTCGCAGACTCTGACCTCGCCATTACTTTTCGGGGTCACCGCCATGGGGGTGCACCAATCAGTGGGTTGGTCCACTATTGATATGACACCTGCCTTCAGCATCCTGTCTAACTCTTCTTTTGTTTTCTGATACAAGGGGAAGGGGACCTTCCTTGGGACTGACACTTGGAAAGGTCTGGCATCTTCTTTGAGCGTGATGCAGTAACTGTCCTTCATGACACCTCGTCCTTCAAACAACTTGGGGTACTTGTCTGCTACTTTACTCTTGTAGTCATCACTGCTCAGGCTGTCAAGTCTGGTCATCAGCGTTAGTAGTTTTGCTCCTTAGCAATCTTATCATGCACTTGCAAGTCTGCTATGAACGTCCCTAGACAGTTCAATTTCTGTTTACATGGACCCATCAGTAGCCTGGTGGTCCTGCTAAGTGATGGGGCTGGTTGCAAACTGTGATACAGGCTAGGTGGAATTACTGTTACATCTGCACCGGTATCCACTTTAAATTCTGCTAGCATTCCATTCAGTGAAACTTTAACTTTACATGATTCTCCTGTACTTCCTCGGACGGCAGATAGTCCAGTGACTTCACCTAGGAAAAACTCTTCTTCTTCTTCTTGTCTCCCCGGAAAATGCACTTCACCCACTCTCTTGTCTAGTTGAGCGGATCTGCAGGCCTTTGCCCAATGTCCTACTTTGGAGCACTTGTTACATTTTGATTCTCTGGCTGGACATAGTTTCTTTGGATGTGGTTGGCCCAGGCACCTTAAACATTGTGTTTCAGGAGTTTTCCCATGTTTAGACTTGGGTGGTTTCTTTTTCTTCTTTAAATCCTCTTTAGAATCTTTTTTCCCCTTTCCTTTGCACAAACGGTCAACATTAGCTGGTGGTGGGTCAGATTTAGTTTCCTGTAGGGACGTTTGCTGCTTTTTAACTGTCTCCGACTGCCTGGTTTTCGTGATTGCTTTCTCTAATGTCAGCTTAGAATCCAGTTGCAGTTGTTCAGAGAGCTTCTTGTCTTTTATCCCTACCACGATTCTATCTCGGATGAGATCGTCCCTTAGAGTTGCAAATTCGCAGTCTTCAGCAAGACAATACAAATCCGTTATAAAGTTATCAACTGACTCGCCATCTTGTTGACTTCTCAGGTTGAACTTAGCTCGTTCAAATATTACGTTTCTCTTTACCACGAAATGAGCTTCAATCTTGCCTTTCACCACGCTGTACTGCTTTGCTTTTTCAGTTGTTAGTCCGTATGGCACTACGATGTCATCAGCTTCTTTGCCCATCGAATGAATCAAAGTGTTCACTTGGCTCTCGCCGTCCTTTTGGTCGAGTCCGGTTGCTTTTCGAAATCGTTCGAAACGCGTGATCCAGCGGGACGATTCTTCGGGTTTGAAGTTCAACTTTTCAGGTGATGGAACGTGATAACTCGCCATGGATATCTGTTGAATCACGGGCTGCTATACAGCTGCAGCGACTTGTGGTTGCGCGGCTGGTGAGCGCCTTCGTTCGACTCTTCAACTACTTCAGGTTGTTCAGCTTGAATTCCGGCTTCGTGTTGACCTTGGTCTGCCATATGTCTGTTTTGTTTGATTCTCGTTCAGTTTAAAGGCTATTGGGAGCTTCCCGCTGCCACCATGTCGGGTTATTTGGGCTTACGGTGGTCTTCAATGAACAACACGTGTTTACTTCAAGACGCCATTTAACTAACTTTAACAATACTTCATGTTAAACTAAAACAACACTAGACACTTATATAAAGTTCCTTTCCTTTCCTTTCCTCTCCTTTCCTTTCCGGATCAAAACTGTCAGTCGAGTAAAAGTTTAAAATATCAGGTTATTTCTTCTCCAACTTAACATATTATAGAATGAGAATAACGCCAGATGTAGAGCAAAAAGAAGCACTTTAGTGCTACTCAAATCACATTTAGAAAAGAACCTACGACCAGAAAAAGAAAAAGCAATTCAAAATTGAGAAAGCATCCTTTTAAGAAATGAAGAAATTATAGTAAATAGAATTAAGCAATGGTACATAATTTTAAAATGATATGGTTATGTCAAACCTCAACTGCAAAATTAAAGAAACCATTAGTAGACAAAAAAAGGTGCCAAAAATGAGTCATAGATGGAAGGAAAATGAAGTTTTCTGTCTACGGAAATACGCGCTTGAAAATAGATAGCTTTTTTTATAATTTTCAAATAAGACCTTGTTTGGTTATGTGCAGTGTACTGTAAAACCCTTCACAAACTTCGTTTAAAACATATAAGAATTACACTTGGCCTTCAATAATCAACTTGCTTTCTTTCTCAGCAAAAAAATTGATGTCTCAGGCGGCCTAGTTCAGAGTCGTTTTTTTTAATTTTATTTTTTATTTTACAAGCACTAAAATACACTTTACAGATTTACAGATCAAAGCACTTGACTTGACTAACAGTTAGTTAACAACACCAAAATATGCCACTAGAGAAACCTATGCCTGTTTGGGTATTTGTCATCACCGAAATGTATTTTTCCAATCTTAATTTTTCATGAACAGAATTAATATAGTCTGCAAATTGAAACTTTATATTTTCCTCAAGCACATTACTAAACATTTTTGCAATCGGAGAATAACTAGTGGGTTGCTTCTTTTAACAAAGGCACTGCCTTTATCACTAAGAAATCAAATAATTTCTTTAAAATTGATTTCACATCATTTTTCTTGAAATTTTTAACCCTAACGAATGTTGTTACTTGTTTTTTTTCTGGTTTTATAGCATGTTTGTATCTATTCATACGTCTCGTTCCAACATTGCTGTCATTTATGTCAATATGTACATGTTTCAAAGTTAATCATCCCACACTTAGCCAGCACAAATCATTAGCCAAATATTGAGCAAAGTTTTGAGTTTTCGATCAAACATTCTACTTGAAACTTTGTTGGACGCATCAAATACTGGATTTTTTGGAAGTTAGAGAGCCACCTCAACCATTTGACTCACGGGATTGATCAGTATGTCAATTCTCCACTCAATTTCATTACGCTGTCAGGCATACAAGTATTGAGAATGAACATTATAATCAGCTGAAGTGTATGATCCTTACAGAGCGCTAAATTCTCATGACCAGCTAACGAAAAAATCTATGGAAGTAGTTAGGAGAATGAAGTTTTAGATCAAGGATTTCAAAGAGTTAATTAATGTTCTTAGCCAATCAGCAAACAATTAGAAGTTAGCTCCAAGTACGTATTCCCCATGCAACGAAATGATGTTCAATACTATTAATACGCTCAGTCAGCACTGGTTTGAGCTACCAACCCTAGCAACATACGCAAAATCAGTAACGCTTAATTCGATCATTAATACGTTTGTTAGGTCAGTGTAGACACTAATAAACTACAATTCAATGGCCCAGCGTCGCCAATGAAAACTACTCTTACGCTGCGCGTCCAACATATCCAAATATTGGCAGCCGTTACATTCAGTAGCCAGTGCGTTTGTTTGATTCAACAGAGTCGACTACAGCGCTTTGTCAAAGTGTGATGGATGATAATGATGATGAGCTGAAACAGTAATCTCTTTGTTTGTACGATACTCGATGGCTTGTAAGCGAAAAACAGCTTAAGATGTTGACAATTTTAATTGCGGTTATGATGTGGAAATGGCAAACTCTTCAGATCTGCAGGTGAACTTGGCTTTTGTGTTTTATTTCGCCCGATTTTTTTGAAAACTTCAAGATGAGTGTAATGGGATTTCACTGAGAGATGCTCGTGACTAGGAAATGTTAGGATCAATCTAGATTGAACTCTCCAAAGGTAAATCGAGGTTCTAAAGTGAGAGGGACTCGGAGTATAGCCTTAGTTTCTTGAAGTTAAAACTGAATGAAGAACCTTTTTTGGCAGACAAAATGAAAGCGTTTTCACATGAAATGGAGATTTTTAAAAAAATAAGTGTGAGCCTGTACAGTCAAGTATATGGATCCACAAAGGGCAATCAATTTATGCAAGCACTATATGGCAAGATCCGGCCATTGTGCAAAAGTCATAGAAGTGCTGATTAAGCTGGCCGTATCGAAGGAAAACTGTCTAGTATCAAATTTCCGCAAACGAATGGAATCATTAGGTGAATTGTGCATCCTTTGAGAGCTTCCTCGGCGCTAAAACAGCAACAATTAAATCTTCCTGGTATTGCAATTAAAAGACACCGTGTGATTTTGTTGCACACAAAAATTAATGCTGTTGCTATGCTAAACCCTCAACCGTAGAGGAAAATGACGGAGACCCTTTTGAAAGGCATTCAAACACTTGAAACTTTATGTATGTAAATAACGATTCGTGGACGTTATTTTATAAGCCAGAGTGCTATTACAACGATTAGTATTGAAAGAAGGGATCATGGCCAGAAGAAAAGTTATTATGTTCGTGTTCCTAACAGCAATATTGATGCTATAAACACTGACTCCCATTCAAAGTGGGGCCTTTATTAGTCCTTTCCAAAGCGGGAAAAGGGCCATGGACTGTAAGATAAGCTAAAGCTAAAAAAGGATATTGTTAATCAAGCTCAAAGATTACGATTTTTGTTTAAAAACAACCTGAACATTGAGATTCCGGTTATTTAACAATTATTCGCCGAAGACGAAGTGATTTATCGGCGAATATTCACCGAGACGAAGTCGAGGTGTATATTCACCGATAATCACTGAGCCTGAGTCGAATAATTGTTTTAGTATAAATACACAGGTGATTATTTCAAAAAAGAGAAAAAAAAACATTTCAACGCGAAATCATCTTCACTTATAGTGGCAAAACAACTACGGGCAGCCATTTTGTCCGTCGAGGTTATTATCGGCTGATAATCCGAGATAGCGAGCCAATGAGAGCGCGCGATTTTGTATAATCACCTGTGTATTTATACTAATTAGCGTTACAAACAAATGCTGCTAGTAAGCTTGACATCAGAAGAGAGACCTGCATGGAAAATAGTGGTAGTTTGCAAAGACCGACGTGTCATTGTATTGAAAGCATATTGGGTATTGGACCATCTTTAGTTGAGGGTAATACTACAAAATTGCTGCAACCTTTGAAAACATCATGCCACCTTGCAGAACTTTTATCGTCTCACCAAGAACGGTAGAAAAATTATTAGTTTCATCCATACCAACATTTTGAATAGTCTTATTAATGAGTTGTCTATACTACATTTCAAAATTCGCCTACTACCATAATAGTATTGGATCAATTAAGCTTTAAAACGATTGTCCTTTTAAGAACCTCTATTTCTCTTCGCGTTTGCATAGCAAGCGCTTTAGTATAGATGAAAGGAAATTATCAAATGTTGTAGATTCTTTTGGCAGCGTACGGATAAAAGTTGATTGTATTGAACAACTTCGACACAGACGATCAAAATTAAACCATAATTGTTGTGTAAACTCCTACCCAAATTGGTTTTCTTTTCATTATTTATTTCAAGTAACATAAAGTAAAGTGCGAGGCAACCATATTTAACGTCGATAACTCGTAACAGTAGTTCAACTGACAAACCCGAGGCCGAAGGTGCACTCATTTTACTCCCCCCAGGGGAGTAACCCTAACCGCCATTAGCTGTCCGTTTTACGGTATTTAGAGCTACTTAAGCTACACAGCTATTTATTTATTTATTTATTTATTTATTCATTTAGTTTTTTATTTTACAGTTTTGTTCCTGTCTTCGCAAACTATGCTTCCAAAGAGGAAACAGTTTATACCATCTCTCGACCTACGCAATCATAAAACCGACTTTAACAAGCCACAAGGAAGGAAGAAGGGAAGAGAGCGAGGGCAATAAGATTGTATCAGAGAAATTGAAAGATTAATTTACAACTGTCAGCTGTACGTGAATAGTAAAGAATGGCAAAGAGATGTATGTACAAGGGACCGAGAGAATCATTCGTTGGGGTGAATGTTAAGCTCGAATCAATGAACGCTCATTGTCTATTAATGGCAAATAAAAATCATTGGCAATGAAAGAAACATTCGTCTCTCACATTTGATGAGTAATTATCGGTATTTTGACATGTAGCATAATTGGCTGGTGGAAGACACACTTACTCGGTTAATTAAATACAGTGGCTCCTAATTTTTTTTCGTTCCCAGGACCTCTGCCTTGATTCCTGAGCTGGGGTGGGAGAATTAAGGTGTCAGGTCCTGGGTAAGAGGTTTCCCAGGATGCCCATCACATATCATTAAATTTCCGATATAAACAAAATCCTGAAGAAGATTTCACTGCAGGAGGATAAATCCTTGACTTGCGAACTATTGATCGCTTGAGCTGTTTAGTCATGAAAGTTTCCATAGGCGAAAAGATATAACACTGTCGCTTTTTCCCTTAGCGTTTTTCCCAAAGCAAAGTTTAATTGCATTTGAACAGAGTTAGTAGAGAGGACTGGTAAGGATGGTCGGCGAACTTCAAAGGGTCAAACAATAGAGCGATTTCTGATGTTCAATGTGCAAGTCACGTGACTCTTACCATGATTAACAAACCAAGATAGCGGCTGGAAGAGATGAGTTATTTCCTTTTGGTAACGACTTTAAGGTGGCTTTTCATATTTTGGAAGAAAACTAAGACTTGGAGGAGCAATTTACAGCTACAGCTAACGATGTAAGTCGAAAATTAACTATACTAACTCTGATTTGAAATGACGAATCCGGGTTGTCTACTCAATCTTGCAAAAACCTCGTCGCTAAAACATAAAAAAAGCGTTAAAAAGCACATATCTCAAGGTGGACTTATTAAGAAACACTTCCGTTCATTCAGTTTTCCGTCAATAAGCCTTCCTTAACAGGAGGTTGGAATTGGCTGTCACATGGAGTCTGCGCACTGCAGCGCAGTAAACTTGTCTTGTTCAGTTAATATCGCTGGCAAATTGTACTTTTCTAACAAACCTTCCCCATCCCCCAAAGTACGAACGACGTTCATTTTACAGTGGAGGCCTCAGGTGCAAGTGAGCTTTTCTTAAAAGAACCGGAAAACTCTAATAATAATAATAATAATAATAATAATAATAATAATAATAATAATAATAATAATAATAATAACAACAACAACAAAGTATTTGTCAGCGTATTTAAAACTCTCAATGCGCTTACAGCGGGAAGCTATAAAACTAAATTATATATATACAATCTTATGTACTGAAAAAATAACTTAGTAAAATCGTGTAACTATCTAAGAGTTAAAATAATCGCAAAAAAGAAATGTTTTAAGTTTCTTCTTAAAAATAGCTATAGTCTCAGACGTTTTTAAAGATTTAAGCAGACTGTTCCATAGTTTAGGGGCGCAATAAGAGAAGGTTCATTGACGTAAGTGGCCGTCATGACGTTCGGAACTTGTAAAAGTAAATGATGGGATGAACGTAAAGAACGAACTGGTTTATAAGAACTGATAGGCGAAGTAAGATAGCTAGGTGATTGTCCATTCAGAATTTTATAGGTTAAGAGTAAAATCTTAAAAGTGATGCGTGACCCTACAGGTTCTTAAGCACTGGGGTAATATGGTCTCTCCGACTACTTCCTGTGATTAAACTAGCTGCGATTTTCTGAACCCGTTGTAGTTTTTCGTACTCAACCGTAGGAAGTCCATAGAGAATACTATCGCAATAATCGTCGCGGGAAATCACAAAAGCATTTACAATACGTTTAAGATTACTTTGGGACATGTACTTTATAATTCGACTAATTGATCGTATTGCAGAAATAGCTTTTTTGCAAGTACCATTAACATGCTGTCTTAAATTAAGTTCCTTGTCCAGTTTGACACCTAAGTCTCTTACCTTATCAGACAGTTCAATTATCGTGTTACCAAACGAAAATTGAGAAAGGACAGGGTTTCCAACAAAGCGAGAGGTAAATTGGATGAATTCGGTTTTTCCAGGGTTAAAAAGCAACATGTTTTGCGTATTCCAGTTTATAACGGCATTAACACAATTTCGTAGAGTAGCTAATGCCGAGGATTGATCGTTGGGTTTTATGCCAATATTAAGTTGCGAGTCGTCAGCATAGAACATGGAATTGAGGTTAATGGCAACAACTATATCTTGGAGGGGCGCAACATATAAACTGAAGAGAAGAGGTCCAAGGATTGACCCTTGGGGAACACCAAAATCTACAGGGCAAGGATTAGATGTAGTTTCCCCTATGATGACAGATTGCGTGCGCCCACTTAAGTAGGATGAAAACCACTCTAGTACAGTATCCAAGCCTGGATATGAGAATTTCATGATCTAACGTGTCGAAGGAAGCCGACAAATCCAACATGACCAGGACAACATCTTCACAATGATCAAGAGACGTCAAAATGCCATCGAGAACACGCAATAATGCGGTTTCCGTAGTGGTGCTTGCGATACGCAGACTACAAAGGTGGAATAAGCTTGTTTGTTTCCAAACAAAGATTTATTTGAAACACTACAGTTTTCTCGATGACTTTAGATAGGAAGGGAATGTTCGCTATAGGTCTGTAGTTCTTAGGTTCTCCCGATCAAGATCTTGGTTTTTCAAAAGTGGTCGTATAAGATCCAGGGAATGTTTGAGACGAGTTGGAAACAGACCCGTCGACAATGATTCGTTGACGATATCCGTAACAACAGGCACAATGAGGTTAAGGTGATCTTTCAGCAGTTGGATTGGCATAGGATCCAAAGGACAAGATTTCGTTGACAAGGCTTTTATAACATGATGAGTCATAGTAGAGCTGACTTGACTAAACTCAGAAAGAGTTACGTGACGAGCTTCCTTGTCAAACATAAAGGAACAGGTTGTAGGTTTAGAGACTCTGTCCAACTCTCGTCTAAAGCCGTGGATTCTTTGGATGAAAAAGTCGTTGAAACTTTAAACATTTTTCAGTCAGCTACGGGGGAAAGCCTGAGAAAAAAAAATACCGTCAGTTTCCAGGAAAACGTGTCACCCGGAGGTCGCCTTCAACTCAGCCCACTTACAAACGCGTAGGACCTCGGTAGGATGACCTTGAGCTGGTATTTTCCTTCCGGCAAGCCACACACACTATAAAACAAGTGTAAACGAAGCTGAAAACCTTGTTTTTCTATTGTCTTTTCTACTGTAACGTTACAAAAACCCAAATTTCATACTTTATGTTTAACACATAGAAGAGTCTCGGCCAGCTCAACATAGCAATTACGTTATGTAAAGTTGGCCACAAAATTTCTCACAGCTTCTCAGAATGTATCACCAGAACTAAAAAGAGAATAACTTGAGAAACCGCCATGCAGTTCTCTCAGCGCTATTTATTTAAGCCGAAATAATAGACGAAAGAACTTATAGAAGATTAAGGAAGTTCATCTCAGCCAGCAGTCAGCGTCAGAAAAAAAAAATTCTGAAGTCTTGTAAAAAGCCACTTTCAAATTTTTCGTCAGTACATCTCAGGCTAATAATGAGGGCCTTAATAAACGTTTTCAACAAAACTAAAAAGTTAATTACTTTTCAACGTTAATTTAACTGTTGTAAGTTATTTCATAACTCACTGCACTGAAGATTGCTAAGCAATTGCCAAAACATATCTGCGAAAGAATTCAAAAGTTATTAAGACAACTACAAAAACAACATAAAATCCATGCAGAAACATTTTTCAGTTGAGCCTTTGCTCACTGCTTTTGCCACGTTAGCATAAGGTCGCTGTTCTTTAATCAATCCTCCAAAAATCAGAATTGAATATTGTAGAGTCAACCACCTCTGACAAATGGGTTATAAATTAAAAATGTTACTAGGGCAGCCTTTGTTATTTTTGCATAATTATGCACTTTTATCATTAAATTATAGATTTAATTAATAACTGCTTAATAACCGAGAGTGAGGTCGTTACAGCAAAATCTCAAACTGAGGCCTTGCCATAATCGCTCGGTCAATACACCTAGGCCGAGGTTTTGAGATTTTGCTGTAACGACCGAACGGTTGAGGTTATTAAGTTGTTTATTATATGGCTAACACAACGGTTCTAAAGAAGAAAAAATTAATCTGCATAATCTATCATAAGCCCGTGGGCATTACGGGAGAATAATGACCTAGCGCTTAGCTGCTCTCAGCCAATCACAGAGTGCGTTATTTCTTATAAATAAGAAATTTTACAAGGGCACTTTTGTCCCCCAATGATTTGCCAGTTTTTGATTGCCAGTATAATTTGTGGATTATCGAACTTCGAAGGCAATATTTTGGCTGTAGCTTACTTTGACAATAGGCAATTTTCACGATAGCGTCATTTGACTACAACTACCAGAATTCAGTTTGTTTTTGTTTTCCTGTGTTCCCAAAGGGGTAAAAATAACAATAGCTCTAATTAGCTCGAGAGAAGCAAAACCTGTAGGATTCTGGTACTTGTAGTCAAATGGAGTCATCATGCAAATGTCCTATTTACTTAAACGTCGAAGCGAAGAACGACGCCATTAGTGAATTCCATGAGGTCATGAGCATGCGCTCTATCGCTCACTCAGTATTCTTTCCTCTATTAGCGGAAAGATGACATTTATTATGGCAATTTTCATTTTCAGCAGCGCATCATTACGAGTGAAAAGTCTAAGGAGTTATACCTTGCTGGAAGTTCGGCAAAATAGCATGGATCAACGTCTCCATGTACAATAACCTTTCTTAATTAAACACGTTTTTCGTGTCACATTTTCATTATTCCTGTTTGCTGACGTTTTGAATCTCAGTTTTATCCGTCAATAAGGTGTTGTCAACTAAGGTTATTGTCTTGTACTCTATTTTGGTGCAGTGTTTGTCAGCTAAGTGACTTTCGTTTCCTGCGGCAGCCGGCGACCGTAATTGTCGAGTTCATTATGCCGACTGCCTCTTATACAAACTTTTGATTTACATAAATCCACCTGCATGCAACGAACACTTTCTCAAACAAACAACGTTGGAAAAAAGACCCAAGATTGCTCGGCGAATTTCCCTGTTTCTCCAGCAACAATGTATCGGGTTTATCAACGAGTTTAGGAAAGCGATAGTCTCAGACCAGCTGAATACATCAAACGTGGCAAAGCGTCCCCCGGCAAAAAGATAAGCCATTACAACCAAAACAGGAATGTTGCATATCACATAAATCGCCACTATGTAAGCCACATTCACAGCTAGTCTACTTTGCCGTTGAATGGTGGTTTTTTAACGGATCTCTGCGACAAACATGGAAGCTATTTATCTGGCGATGGTGCCGTCGGAAGATCAAAAAGATCTTGGCGTGAGTGGCAAGAGTCAAGAGAAGGCAAAAAAGCAACACACCAGCGTAGACATTCCGAAGATGCTTAGTTTGAGTGATGCATTCCAGAGCGGTTAAAAAGATGTCCAAGAGCCATATTCCAACTACCACCTTGAGGACGCGCTCTGAAGTGACCACTTCTTTGTAGCGAAGGTGTAATCGTAAGGCAGTGTAACGCTCAAAGCTGCTGACACTCAATGTCAAGAACGAAACACCGTAACAGATCCAGAAACTCTCGGAGTAGAGGATTCTTAAGCCACATGGCACAAAATGATTGGTATTTTCAAGGAGACGAAAGCCAACATAGCAAGGCTGCACCAAGAGACCAACTAAAAAATCTGAAAACGCCAGGCAAGCTAAGAGAACGTTTGAAGGCGTCTAAAGAGAAGTGTTCCTTGTGATTACAAGCACCACAAGACAATTAGCAATGACAGCGAAAGGTAAACACAATCCGTTGATCACTGCTGTTGTGAGATTTGATGTGTGGCGAGCCATTACCTTGTCGTAGAGTGGATCTGGAAGGATAAAACAATCACTCAAAGAAATCTTTGGCAAAGTAGGATGTTCTAAGACGCCCAGTTCATGGGCCGTGGTTCCATTCATCGTGTTTTTTCTCTCTTCGAGCGACTAAAGCATATGATTTCAGGAAACTGTCAACTTAGTTGTTTTTTTTAAATAGACGGAACGTTTTTATTACTGCGCTTGGGATGACCATCCGGTAATCTTGAGTCAATTTCCTTTCACAACCCAAAACGATGTCATTTTAAATGCCAGGATGTCGGCTTCCTACTAAATAACTATTTAGGACGGAAACATTGCTTCGTCTTCAAAATTAGTGAATCAGTCGAGTAAAGAGATTACTGTTTTAAAATGTCTTGATTTATTCTTGGAAATCTTTTTAATGGAGTTTGTCTGTCTGTGGTAATTACCGGTACTTTCATTTCGAAGCAAAAACATAGGAGAGAGCTGCTGCACAGCATTTTAACGTTTTCATTTCCTGGTAAAAAGTCAACAATTGCCACTAAGCGGTTTAAGTGGTTGAATTGTCTTCAATTAAAAGCTTGAATTGTTGACAACAAGTGTCGTCTTTAGCTTATCGTTCTCTATTGCATGTCTAAATCTTTGCCTGAAGTATTAATATTGTCAAAAAATAAAGGTTAAAGCAAAAGAAGTAAGGGCGACTGTTCAATTGACCGTCTTGATTCGGAAAAAAAGTAATTTCTCGACCAGTCATAAATGACCCAAACAGCGCAAGGAACCAATCAGAATTGGACAAATGCACTGCTCAAAAGGAGGAGACTAAAAAATGGGCCATTTCCGAGTTCATGTCTGTCTCCTCTTCAAAGCGAGTCTAAGTGCGAAGTTTTTGTAATGGTAATTAGTTCTACTTTACATATGAATGAAATCTAATTTTCACAACAAAAACTTTGCACTTAGACGCGCTTTGAAGAGGAGGCAGACATGAACTCGGAAATGGCCTATTGTAAACCAATCCACACACAAACTTAGCAGAACCAAACGCGCAATTTCTCTCGTCACACAACTTATTTGGATCTCAAGGCGAATAGTCAACGAATAAACTATTGTGTGTGCTTTACCTGCTTTACAGCCAAAAGAAGTTAAAAGAGGTGAAATTCGAACGGCTGTTAGTTACAAAACGCTCGTCCTTTCCACCAACGGACATTGCCTTTCCCTTGACGCTGACTCGAATTTTTTAGTGTACTCGACATAAACAGTTGGTCACACGTCGAGCTTCAATTCTAGTTCGTTCGAGTTTTTCCCCTAAAGGGTTAGTCAGTCCATTCCCTCATGTTGTCTGTCCGTCTTTTGCACTGGTGGCTTCCTTTTCCGTCAGCCTCTCCCCGGAGAGTAGTTTTTGGCAATTTCTTGGGCCCGACCCATGCTAACTTGCGGTGTCTCACATTAGGTAGATGTGACTCTTGTGATCTGTTGTTTTATATATTCATTTCTGCGGTATCGTGTGCACTTAATATAATTTTGAGTAACGTCCTGTAGCACTTGAATCAAATCACAGAGTGAAGTCTGAAGCGTAGCTGTAACCTGCAGAGCCGGCCGTTCTTTTTAATATCAGCGCTCGCTGATAGTAGTCTTCGACGAAATTACGTTGAAAGGCCGCCATATTGGAAGCGCAGCAGGAGAGAATTGGGACTAGTGGAGCCTCTCCCCGAAACCATTTTTTACCTCGCGCCAGTGTTCTCTCGGTCTCTTCGTCCAAGATGGCGCAAAAAAGTAAATCGAAATATTATTTATCGCTTTTTACCCAAATACGCCAGCTCTGTAAGCTAGCGTTGCTGCAGAAATGTAATT
>OX421457.1:14580211-14632711 GCA_949126865.1 Montipora capitata | reverse complement strand
TCTATCCACTTTTTTAAATTTCTTTCTTTTTTTTCTTTTTTTTTTTTTGTTCTAAGGTTTTTTCGCATTCTTTTTTAATTCTAAGTGACATGCGCTACTAATCTAGTCCTAGATTAAGTATTTTTTTTCCTCATTGGCAAACGACAAACTTAAAAGGAAACTGTCACGAGAAGCGCATGCGCTAGCGTCTTGTGAAAACTTGAAAAGTGTAAGGTGAACTTTTTTCAAGTTGAATCGACAAATTCAAAATGGTGTCCACTGGGGAGGGCCAGGGTGGACAAAGGAGAAACTCTGGCGAATATACGTGACTCACGCGTGAATCCATGATGGCGGCTTGAATTTTCCATGGGCTCGAGAGCAAACAAACTCGAGCATGCGCAGCTCATGACAGTGCCCCTTTAATAGTGAAAATTGTCGTAAGTCTCTCTTGCTTACGAAAGGGAAGATTGCATCGCCGTCTCCGTCGTAGATCTTAAAGTCCCTAATTTCAGAATCAAGGAGCTTAGATTCAACACTTTTCTTTTTTACAATTACGACGTTTTCATTTTTCGACGTTTGATTTCCAAATGTCCCACGAGCCTCCTGTAGTTCAGTGGTAGAAAATCCGAATTATACATATCGCATTATAAATTGAATTCCTCCCGACGTCATTACCGATAAAATACAGTGATTTGCATAATGTCCTTTTTTAGTTAAAAAAAAAAAATTCATAGATTGCTCGATCAGCTGGAGATTCTGAGTTAGTTCTTCTCCATCATGTCTGTCCTATTTGAAATACATTTTCAAATTACATGACATGTAGCCTACAATCGACAAACGCGTTATTGACGTTTTTACGGACATATGCCATTAGTAATTACTTTCAGTATTGAAGTGTTTAAGAAAGAGGCGAAAGTGGCATTTTAATACTTGATCATGCGCCTCCGGTACATTATGTTCAAAGTTACTGTAGGAGAAGCACAAGTTTCGAGACACCGTGGAAAATGAAGTCCTCTACTACCGTTCTTTCCCACAATTTGAACATCACAACTTCGCCAGCGAATCATGGACCAGGTGATGACGGTCAGTGCTTCCATCTCCCTGATTCTAAATTCGACGTATTCCATCAACGAACCGAAACTAATCTCGTAACAGGTGTCTTAAATGCCGTGTTGTCGCCTTTCGCTGTCATGGCGAATCTGCTCATAGTATTGATCATTTTGACAAGGAAATCCCTTCAATCGCCTTGCAATATCCTTCTTCCTTGCCTGGCGATCTCGGACCTCCAGGTTGGCATCCTAGTTCAACCGAGCTATTTTATCCCTGGTCTGCAGTCTGCAGTCTGCGTTTTACACTGACCGGTTTCACAAATGGCTTTTCGGGCCCAAAAAATTTTGGGGACTTTCGAGAACCCAGAACCGATCTGCCACAGTCAGGTGGGACACTCTACGACAAATACACAACAATGCGTTATGCTGGCAAGGTGAAGATACTTGAACAAATCCCGAACAAGTGCTCAGGATTAAATAGTTCCAAGGATTTACTAAACACTTCAAACGATATACTTAGGGAGCATGAAAGGATCGATTCGGCCCCAAAGTTTTTTTTTGTTTTGTATTTACAATGAAGTGTCCTACCTGACTGTGGGAGTTCCTGTGGGGGTTCAGTTTCAACCGTTCGGAAATGCGCTGTTACAATTTGCTTCCGATTCCTCCCCGGTCCTTCACGGCCACAGTATACAAACTGAACGCCCGCCTGATATCAAGCCCACAATTAAATGCAGTTTCATTATTTCATTTCATTTCATTTATGCATAAGGGAAAAAGCCTTCAAGTTGCAAGAGGAGCGTAATAAAAACTCAACGTCCGGTAAGCTGGTCTTCATCCTGAATACATTCTTTGATCCATAATAGCTCATTTCTTACTATCTATAAGTCTTTATGCTTATTAAATACCTATGTTAAGTCTTAATTAACTTAACGTCTTTCCGAATTACAGTAGATAAGCCGTTTTCCTTGAGAATACACAACAAGAATGAATTACATAAGAGTCTTTCTCTCTTGCCCCATCACAGTCACAAGTGGGCTTATATTATTTGTAGATACACTTAACGCGCAAAAAAAAAGGGCCGCCAATTTTAACCAATCAGATGAAGCGATGTCACGCGTGACTGCTTTTGCCGTGTTTTTTCAGGGACTGATTTTCGCAGGAACGGGTGTTCTAAAAATAGACTAATTGTGACTGTACTGGGGAACCCACCCATGCCAGAAGAACACTAGTACTCTTATCTAATTTGCGCACAGTAAATACATAAAACTACGATACGCTTATTACATTTTTGTTTTCGTTTTTGATCAGTTAGGCATAAACCACTGATGTCGATGATCAACTCCTTTGTTTGGGTGTATTGGAGGGGATTCTATCTAGCTGCTGTCATAAGTTATTTCTCAAGCATATAGGTTGGAGTTCTATAGACTGAGGTTTCCTTAAATGTAGCTATGATCCTCGCAGTTATGAACGCAATTTTAGCAATAGCTTAGAGAAGCCTGAAAAACCGCTGCAACGCTCTGACCAACTGCGCTATGAAGCCACTGACGTAAGGAGCTGGTCATTTGTGGCTTCTCATGCAATGAATGAACCAACGAATGAAATGATATATGAAATGAGTCATACATTGAACTGCGGATATGAAATCAAGTGGAGCTATGATTCTCGCAATTATGAACGCAATTTTAGCAATAAAAACTTTTTTACTCGTAGAGATTTCTTTATTGATGGAGATGTTGAGAGCTGTTTAGCAACGCACAACAATATCCTTTCTTGGTATTTTCACAGTTGTCATGTGATTTCAGACGATCGCAGACTATTGTAGATCCTAGTAGATCGGCGATATTCATAGAGGATGTCAAAAAAGCGGTCATCTTAAAAGTGTTAGTAAATGGTTAATCTTATTGGCCTTCAATAGCGTCTCTATTAACGAGTAAATTGCCTGACGTTCAGCACGGTTAAACACAGGCCGTTAAACTTTTGTACATTCTTTCCCTTTGTTCACAAGTCTGCGACTTGAAATGGGCAAATCTCTACTTACATAGAAAGGTCTTTCTATGAATTCAGACAAAAAACCTAATTAGAGTAACAGTTAAGGTAATTCCTTAGTATTGCATTGCGCATCATATTGCGCACGATTTTCGCGACATTAGCACGCGCACATGAGCACGTGCGCGTACAAAACATAAGAGATTTCCCTCAAACTAAGCCCGATAGCGAAATAAATGCTCCTTTTCTCTCAAACGAGCACGGTGACCCCCGATTTTTTTTTCTTCAGGTATTTGCTAAGAACAGTCTAATAAAGAACATATTTGAAGAAGAAAAAAAGTTTGATAGTAGAACATGAATTTTTTGGAAAACACTTCCGTAATGGGTGTATTTTGCCCAAGGCGAGGACTTCAAACTAACCACGGAACTGTCCCAAAGAGTGCACTATTCCCACAACCAGGCACTAATACTGCTTATGTGAATAAAATAAGCTTTATTTTCAAAATAAAATTTTGTGTCTTTCAAGTAACCAAGACTTAATTCCGTATAATGAAGGTGATTCGAATTTTTAACGTGCAACCAGTAAAGATACGCAATTTTAAGAGCCTGCTGACGCGTAAACAAGCACGGTGACACCATTTTTTAATTGCATTTTTTTAATGTTCATCTCATGATTCTTAATTATGCCAAGTTTCAGTTCCAAAAAAGTTTGATAGTAGAACAATTTCAAGGGAATTACCTTAAACTGTATCAGGGTTTACACAAATATTCGCCTAAACCAAGAGCTGCAACTTCCACTGTCATCCTCCCGGATTCACTAAGAAATGTGCTTTTAAATTGCTCTAGCCATTCCGGCAAACACAGTACAGAACTTTCTTCGTTCCAAGTTTAACCAAGTTTATTCATACATACGCTTCGGATACAACATGAATATAGTACTCAAGCTCTGTGGTGGACGTAAACTTTGGTCTTTTATACCCATTGGGGTAGCCGAAAGGATGTTCCGTTGAGATTAACACTATTATCACCTCTGCGGTTTTCATAAACAAGCGTTCGTACGGACGATCCTCTGGACACTCTGTTGGGGGTAGTGACCGGAGGTTTTGTAGCAGAAAAATTGCTGTCAATACTTTGAAAACTCGGCTGGCTCGGCATGGACTTCCCAGCCGCCTTTTCGAGCCTGCCACGTGTGTCTTCTATGTCACTTGTTGCATCATCCTCGCTACCATCACTCGAACTCGGTAATCGCTGTTTCTCTTTATTTCTCGAACTCACTTCATTGGAAGCTATGCAGCTTCTCGAGGGATCTTCCCCAAAAACCTCAAAATTAGAATATCTCGTGCTTGCTTCAAGTCTCCCATTACACTTTTCGATGCCCTCGTATCCGCATTTTTAAGACAAAGTTAAAGTATCCTTGGCAACCTCTTTCGTGTTTTCTATCTTTTCTGGTTGCATAGTATTCCCACGGACCCTTTGCAAATGACCTTTAAAAGAAGAATTCGGGCTAACGCTTTTGACATATTGTTTATATACCTTTCTAAGCTCATTCTCGCTATTTGCTGTCCTTTCACTGTCGCTTAGATATATTACCTTAAAGCCGGAGTTTATACTTGCGAGATCGCTCCGGTAATGGTGGAAATTCTGGATGTGCTCGAAGCAATCAGGCACGAGGTCGTGAATCAAATCTTCGTATTTCTTTTCCACAACAAGGTCGCCCCTTGTGCTTGGTGCTTCAGCAGTGCATTTTGCTGATCTTCTCAGGTGTTCTTCTCCGATAGTCGGTTCTGAACGGAATGACAACGTACGGAAAGCGTTCTTCATTCTTTGAACTTGCGCTCTGCGTCGACATTCCTCAAACTGTGAAGCGTCTCGTTTGCGCGGCGTCAATGGCCCGCGATTGACGCTAAACATACAGTCCATTTATTCGGCGAGCTTCTCTCTATAAGACGCTTGTTTGCGAATTTTGAACGAACTCGAAGCCATCTTACATTCTAAATCAGCAATTAAATGGAGCCCCCTTCTTGAAATCCTACTTTAGCAACGCGAGTATTGTGTTTTTAGAGCAAATTGGTGATTAAAACATGCGATTTTTTCATTAAGTAAACAAGACGAAAAGTAAACTTCCTTATACACTGATAATTTGACAAGAGATTCCGGTAATTACGAGATCAGTGTGTCAATTTTTTCTTAGCTCAATGTGCCTCAACCAAAATTGCGTGATTGGGTTAATTATTGGGGAGGGGTGTGTGGGTGAAAGTATGTTTTCCTTGATTGGGAAACTAAACAAACGTTTCTTTTCCTTATTATGTCCGAAATATGTGAGGTACATTATTGAGCTTTGAGTTACAGATGGTTTCGACCGAAAAGAAATATCTACTAGCCGGTTTGCAGTGCCCCATCAAATGACTAAATATAATATGAAATTCATTTATCCTTTTTTATAATCAGTTCGGCTTTCAGGCAAGTTAAAGGGGATGGTTTGAGACATGGTATCTGATGCAGTTTCCGAATTTAGGCAGGAAAGAGGCATTTTTGACCGCACAAGTAAAGGCTTAATGTCCAGAATCTTTTTCGTCTTTTATGCAGTTTACTGTTTTGACCGATATTTATTGCGTCTTTTAGGCGAACAGAAATAATTACCAGTGGTTTTGCGCAAACCTCGAGCTCGAGCTAGAAGCTCGACCTAAGCAGAAGACGTACAAGCTTTCTCAACATTACCTAAAGGAATATGGTTATGTCTGTTATCAATATTAAAATTGTTGCAATAAAACGAAAACATACATTTTCTTGTTTTTTTTTTCCTCAACCTTTGTCTTTACGTAGACTCCCAAATCTGTGGCAATGCGTTGCGGTTCCTGTGGGTTGAAGACATTAAAGAATTACAAAAAAAAAAAAAAAGAAAAAACCAATGAGCTAAAATTAACTAATCCCACAGCATGGTTACTTGTTCATTTACAAGTAGCTTAATTAATTGGTTTTAGCTATTACTAGTGAATAATTCCCCGGATAATAGTGAAACCTATCTTTTGAAAAACTCAGGCTAAATAAATCATTATCAAATGGATAAGCGCCTTCGTAACCAATGGAGTTGTTCATCGGATATAACGGTTTTTCTGTGAGATGACACTGCTCCATCCCAGATCACCACAGGCCAACCCACACACTGTCTTCCCAACTGGCCATTTATCAAGGTTTAATCCCGCCCCGATGTAACCCAGACATACTTTTGGTGATTCTACGAGAACTCGTGTTTTGCTGTTGGTCGTAGCGTAGGCCTTAAAGCAAACGACCTGAAAATGACATTTTTTCGCTAATAACCCTTTGAAAGCAAAAAGAAAAAGCAGTTTTTAACGCCCGTAGGATGCCTCTTGGAAACCGCAGATTGGAAACTATGGAAACGTAACACTATCTCAACCGATAGCCCGTTGGCAAAACTCTCGCCCCTGAGATGAATTTGTTCGTACAGTGGTTCATTCGCTGACTTTCTCCGCAGACCAACGGTTTTAATTGTTTTACACGAGGGAACGACGGACAATATAATAAGAAAACCTTATCAAAATATGAGTTCGCGTTGTAAACACTCAAGACCCTTCTGGTTTGATTAAAGTGGCTTACTTACCCCGCGAGAAAGAAACTGGTTTGAACGACGGTAAAGATGAAAGACCAAGCGAAACAATTTATTCTCAAGGAACGGAAAAAAAAGGTACAAAACACGTGCATATATTGCGTGCAAAGCGTGCTGAACGTGCAGAGAGTTTTCTTCCGCCTTTTTTCCCCTTAAATGCCCGCTGCACAAATAAGTCAGAGCTGAGCAAAGCGCCTCGCGAGGCAGCTGTAGCTCAGTCATTTCTTCACGCGTACAGCGAGATTTTGGTGAGATTTTCTCCTTGTGAGGCCGTAAGAAAAGTATCCAATATTTTTGGTATTTTTTGCCTCTCGAGGCAAATTCCCCATCGTGAGCGGCCCTCTTGAAAGTCTGGCTGAGACTAGTCAGGCAATCATGGAATAAAATCGAATGTCCTAATCACGTGTCTTCTCAACTTGCAGTTCAAGATGGCCTCCGAAATACAACACAATACAATACAATACAATACAATACAAATGAACTCGATGGCACTTCTTGCTGTTTTTTTTTTTTGCTTCGACAAATCCGTCGTAGAAGAAACGCTGGCCGCAAGAAGATAACGGCAAGAGAATGGATTGCAAAAAATAAGCAAGAAGTAGCATACCCTTACCTGCTTCGGGATCTTCTGCATTTAATGGCTCAAACACTTTTAAGAGACCTTGTTATTAGAAGGATTGTCACGATAACAATTTATCACGTAACACCAATGGTATGGTACCATGTGAAACATCAATTATTGCTGAACAAGGTGCAGTCCTTTTTATGACTTATTATGTTACCATGGAAACAGGAAAGCCTTGCAGAAACAGAATTAACTGAAGAGAGTGTAGTGTAACGTGAAATGCTAAATTTCTATCCCATATGAACCATGTGAGCGTTAGCCCTACTGATGGAACTGGGCCCACACAAGGACAGAGAAAAACTCTGATCAGGGTGGGAATTGAACCCACGACTTTCGGGTTAGATCTCCGCCGCTCTACCGACTGAGTTACAAGGTCAGACGGGAGCAGGCCGTGGGAACTGAAGATGTTATAGTCACGACAATTAACATGTACAAGTACAAGGAAAGGTTACGTTGCAGAAACACCCCATATTTTGGCTTTAGTTGCTTACTGATCTCAAAAACGAACTCTGTGAGCCCCATTTTTTATTGCACAAAGGTGATCAACAGACCAAGATGAAACTCTCTGCAAAGTTTAAAAAAATTCTGTGGAGCGGATGCAGAGCTACCTTAAGTTTTCAATTATTTAAGGTGGCTCTGAATCAAAAAGTTTTATCCTGGCATGTTGATTACATTCCAGAAATAAAAAATGGGGGTCACCGAGTTTCCATTTTGAGATATAAGCAACTAAAGCCAAAATATGGGGTGTTTTTGGTACACTATAACTTGGTACACTATAACTGGATCGGTACAATCATCCTTGAACAAATGTATACCAGAATGAAAGATTGACTGTCGTTTAATCGCGTCATGTGTCTTCTTGACAAATACTGCATTTTTCCAAGCCAGGTTGATCATCTGCCAAGCCGAAATTTGTTGGCACTTTTTTTTTTGCCAACAAAAGCCGTTCTTGAGAACAATACGTACAGCATTCATTGTATCCGTGTTTAATTTACGAAATTTATAATGAGAAACAAATTAATGTATGATATACCAGGGTCTGGTCCGGAGAATGTATCAAGAAATATTTACGTACCTATAATGCACTTATCAATGTTAAGCCCCAGGGAAAGGGATGGGGGGGGGGGGGGGGGGGGCTTTGACTGTGAGGTCTGTCCCCAGGGTGGGGATTTTGATCGTGCGACATATTCCCAGGGTGGGGAATTTGACATGGCCACCATCTTGGATAATGAAGAAGGCTTGCAAATCAACCTTGTTCCCAAGGCTTTTCCCTCCCCAGGTAATGAGGGAAAAGGCCCTGGGAACGAGATTGCCTAACAGCAACTCCGCCATCTTGGAAAATACCCGGAAGGCGTTCAAATGAACTTCCCACATTTGTGAGAGGTGGCTCAACGAGAGGTGAGTGGCATATACATTGCACTCTTACTTTGTGCAGCAAAGTCTATTAAAAGGGTATTATTTTGGGCACCTTTACTCGCCCCAGCGTGGGGGCTTTTGATACTTTTGGCCAATTATGTTGTCACGTGGGTGGGGAATTTGACGCATTTTTTCAGAAAATGTCAAAATCCCCCCCCCCCTCCCCCTGCTGGGGCTTAACATTGATAGGTGCATAATATCTGCAAGTTAGAGTGGGTGCCATCTTGAAAAACGCTGAAAACTGGGAACTAGTACCCATACCTCACAAGAAAGTAATGCCCAGAACTCAACAAAATCAAAATCATAGTGTTTTCCTGTGTCCATCTGCCATTGATTTGCAAACTAATTGTCATAAAAATTTTCAGTTCCCACAAGAATATTCCACTCCTCCAACACAGCTGATGTTTCTTTGTTTTTTTTTTTACTCCTCAACATGACCTAACCCTAAAACCATCATGAAAGACTTTAGGGAGTTTAAGATCAACGACGCGACGGTAAAGAAAACGTCACAAATTTTGCATATTCAATGAGCGAAAACAATAGCTTGCACGCTGTGCACGTGCATTTATTCATTTTTGTACATTTCTTTCACGTTTTCGGCACATCTGAGACGTAAAATGACCAGTTTTCAAGTTTTACGAAGAACGTGAACACAAGGCAGCGAATTTGAATTTTCTGCCGTAACTTCAACACCGCACCTCCTAATTCAGTTCCTGGAAAGTTGAGCTAGTTTTTAGAAGTTAGACAAACCGACATAATCACGAAAAAAAAAAATTAATAAACCTGAACTTGCAATTTTAAATGACGTTTTCGTTACCGTCGCGTCGTAGATCTTACACTTCGTATTTAGCAAGATTCACATTTTTGTGATTATCTTTCAAATCGTTTATGGGTCTCTTGAACAGAAGTTTGCGTGGTAAAATAATGAGAATCCTACGTTCACATGACAAATCATGTGATATAGTTTGGTGTCACAACTAGCAGATGAGCTTATCGGTAACAGGTTGCAATTGAGAAAAGTCTGGTTTTCACTTACGACCATTTTGAAACATGCACAATACTAACTTCTGAGCGCCTATCTTGTTTGGGCCTTTATCACAAAATGATTGTCTTGTTGAACGTAGTAATCTGGCCAAGTTCCGCGGTGCTTTTATCACAAACCGAACAACTTGGCCTATTTTTGTTTCGAGCGCAAGCCCATCGTCAGAGCGAAGGACTGATACTGAAGCCTGGTTGGTTTTAACTAGTGACGCAAGCACTAGCACAAGTTCAAACATAAGAGCGCTTATTTCATCGTGAAAACGGGGTTGACGCAAGCACAAGGATCAAAATATTTCCATTTCCTTGTGCTTGCGCTTCTGCATGCTTGTGTTCGCTTGCGTTGTGTTAGAAAAGGAAACACAGCACAAGCACAAGGAAATTTGCTACGTCTGGCCAATTGAAGCACTTGCTCCAGATTCCCGGCGTCTGAGCATTTGAACAAAAAGGCGGATTCCGCGGTTGATTTTGACGCTTATGTCGACGTTCGTTTTCACTTAGCATAAGCTACTTATGCTTGGGCTTGTACTTGCGTCGCTAGTGAAAACCAGGCTTCAAAGGAGTTCACTCCTTATCGACGCAGCACTGCAGATATTTTGGAGACGAACTCCTTTATTAGGCAGTTAAAGGACACCATTGTTTTGAAGTGACGTTTCCGTTGCCGTAGAAGCTTAATAGGTATGGTAACCGTAAGTGAGCTGTCTCCCTTTTAACTTGTCTTCACACAACCACATTTACATCTTTTCTCCATTAGAGATGATAAGTATAAAAATCTGGAGGACACCACTGCCCTGGCATGCGAAATATTCTCTTCCGGTTCTCGCCAGCGTTTCAAAAACGTGCGTGCTTAAACTCGCTAATTCCCTAATAAGGAGCGTAAGCACGAGACGCTTTTGAGACGTGGAAGGCAACCGGAAGTGAACTGTTTTCTTTTATGCTTCTTTTGGCACTACCACATTTCTATTTTTAAGTATCTTTTCACTGTTACAGTTGATTAGTTTAAAACCCTAGCAGACACTACTGTCTTGACATGCGAAATGTTTACTTCTGGTTGCTTGCCGTCCGCGTCTCAAAAACCTTGTGTGCTCAAGATCCCTAGTGAGCTTACGAACGCGCGTTTTTGAGACGCGGACGGCAACCGGAAGAGAACATTTCGCGTGTCTGGGATTTTCGGGTGTCCACATTTTTTAACTAATCGTCTCTAATGGAGAAATGATACTTAGCAATGTAAATGTAATTGTGTAAAGAAAAGTTAAAAGGGTAAACAGCTCACTTCTGGTTGCCGTCCGCGCCTCAAAAACGCGCGTGCTTAAGCTCCCCGTTTTAACGAGAACGCCACGAAACAAGAATATAATTGGTTAAAAGAGGAAAAGTAATCGTGCTGCACGTGCAGCACGCATTTTAGCACAAATTCGTGCGGTCCTCTGCACAGCAACGACGTGAAATCACCAAATTTGAGGTTTTGCCGACAACGCGAGCGTACAAATGTGAATCTTTCAGTCTCCATTTATAACTCTGAAACCACTCGTACCAATTCATTTTAGCATACCTCGCCCACATGTTACGACACGAGCGAAATGGCCTAACCGCGAGAAACTTACCATAGTTCAAAGTTATATTTTGAGGTGAAGTCGTCGTCGCCGTTGCTGTCGTACGGCAACCGGAGGCGAGCTTTCCGAATGCCAGGACAATGGTGTCTCCCTGAGTTTTAATAATATTTAATCGTCTCTAATGGAGAAATGATACTAACCAATAAAAATGTGGTTGTGTGAAGACAAGTTAAAAGGGAAAACAGCTCACTTTCCGTCAATTGCGAGCTCTCTCTGCCATATCTATTTCAGATGTTCACTCCAAGCAGTTTAGAAGGACAATTTTCTGCTAAACCCTCAAGTTGTGCAGATAAGAATTGCATACGCACTACATTGAAAAATCTTGAAACACATTCAACAATTTTTCCAAAATATGTAATTAAAAGAATTAAAAGAACCCAGAGAAAAGCTATTCATAATCATCCAGGTTTAATAAAGGTGCAAAATTGTGCACCATCATCTTGACTCTCTCTTTGCTCTTTCTAATCCGCTGCACAGTGTCTTCAATTAACGAGAGCTTCTACTTTTCTTCGGTGTATCTGATTTCCAGTTCCTGGCATCCGTTCTGGCAATCTTCTTCCTTCACCTTGATAGCATCAAGCTGACTTTGTAGACGGTTGATCTTCTCTTTCAATTCTCCTTTATCCATTTCCAGTTTCTTCATCAATTTCTTCTTGTCCAGAAGTAGTTCAGTCACCCCTTCCATATTGCTGAGAATACTCTCAGCCTCATCTGAAAAAATAAGCAAAGACATTGCTAAATAAATTTAACTTACGGGCACTTTACGTGGACAGAAAATTGTAAACAGACATTTTCCAGGGGCACCCAACGTCAATTTTCGGAAAATATCTGTTCGGAAGACTATTTGAGATCTAGAATTTTCGGAACATTTGTTCTAAAATTTCTTGCTTGCCTGCCTCTCCTAGGATTTTCGAACATCTGAAAAAATGGTATAATTACCCACTTTCAACGGATTTTCACCCTAAATAGGTCACCTAGAATTTTCGGGAGCCTTTTTTCTGGCTGAAATTTTCGAAAAGGTAAGCTTTGATCCCTATAGTTTTCGGCTCAATAGACTTTCAGCTAGGAAATCCGAACACATAAAAAAAATTTAGGGAATAAAAATATGCCTATATCTACCGTTTAAATACCTAAATACGTTTATAAACAATGCTATGTTTAAGTGGTTTTGAACTATATTCTCGTTGGGTGCCCCTGATTTTCCCTATAAAAATCAAATGTTAGTACACTCATCCAGGAGATCTCCTGTTACCACTTTCATCAGAAGCTCATTAAGCAGAGCCTCTATCTCCCATTCTTGGCATAGGAATCAACCCTTTTCCAAGTAGATTTATTTATAGAACGCCTCCCTTGGGAGATTCAGCATGCTCACTGACCACTATAAAAGCCAATCTCCCTAATTGGGAAATTCAGCACGCCCTCTGTTGTAAAAGCTCATCAAAACAAAGCTATCTTAGTGTCAAGGGAAATGGCATACATCAACTTTCCTTTGGAAAATCCTGTTCTGAAAAATATATTTATTTGGGAAAGGTTTGACTCAGGAATTAGTGGAGAGAGAGATTCCCCTTCATTAGCTCCTGCTTCCATATAATTAAGAATACTTTCCACCTTGTCTGAAATTAAATTGTCTAACTTCACCCTGATCATAGATACAGCTAGAAGCTTTCAATATCTCCACATACAATGAGTGGTTGACTTTATTTTTACTTTTGATGTAATTATCATCATCCTATTAATCAGAAATAATTCTTTTGAAATTGAAAAGGGAGGGGAGGGGGGAGAGGGGTTAGGATTAGGGTTAGGAGGGGTAGACATGTCCCTCCAACCAAGACAATGGTGTGTCCTTGGGATTTAGGGTATCAAATTGATTGTTAACAAATACATTATTTCTACCTTTACAGGGAACTAAAGAAAAGGATTAAATAATGGATCCAATTAAATGAAAATTTAAAACGCTACACCAATTTATTGGAGGGTACGTCCTGTTAAGGTAGCAAGAGAGGAAGCAGCACTCTCCTCAGCAGCAAGGAGGTCACCATGGCAACCGAGCCACAGTCCACCTCCCAAGACCCTGTCAACACATCACTGAGAAAAACCAGTGTGTGAAATGTACTTACCCCAAAATATAGCAGGGAGGGAGGGAAAAGAAGCAAGCACACTCAACTGATTAAGGACGGTGCCTACTAATTCAAAGGTATTTTTGCGAGGTTTATTGAATATGCTGGAAAAGCAGATCTTAACAAGTGTTATTGAAATCCATAACACCCATCATCATGCCTTGACTTTGAGTTCGACAAAAAAAAAGGCAATTTAGGATGCTTCCTACTGCAGATTCCAAGTTTCCAATTGAACTGAACTTACCATTTAAAGCATTGCATCTGAGAACTAATGACTGATATTCATCCACATATTGCCTTGTTTGTTCTTCCATCTTTTGTAGTCTTTCTCGTTCCTTTTGATCTTTAAAATCGTTGATAATTCCTTGGATTACGGTATTGACTGCCGCTGACCCCACTACTGTATGACATGTTGGGCATTTTTTTAAAATCACCTATGCAAGTCTTGCAATATGTGTGTCCACAGGGTATAGCAGCCATTGGTGTGTGTTTGGGCCCTGTCATGTGTTTTTTACAAAGGGCCGGGCACAAGTGACTGGCAATACCTGATTCATCGTCGTCACTAACACTCCACTGACCTTGTTTATGCTCAATAGAGGGTTGTAATGTCGCCTTGAGCCTCTCGACAACAGTGTCCGCTAGTGCATTCAGCATATCAGAAGATAACTCAGGAGTCTTCAATTTCGAACTATCATTAGGAAGCATTACAGCACCTGTATGTTATTTCCAGTACTACATGTATCTGCAGGGTCATTCAAGAGAGAATCCTTATCAGTTTCACGATGCCTAATATCATCACCATGGTGATAACTGTCATGATTATCATCACCATGGAGACTTAAGTTTGATTTCACTGATGTCCTTGATGAAGGCCTTAATTTATTATGAAGTGTTTGTTTACTTGATGAAAGAAGCTTTTTTGAGACACTTGCAGAGCTTGGATTTTCATAATTTGATGGCACATACTCCTGGTTAGTTTTCACTTGAGTATCATTGCTTGCTTTCATCCGAGAGGAGCTGGGATATCACTGAACGTGTTCGAAACTTCGGTACATCAGGAAGAGTAGAGTTATCTTTGTTCACAAATTTAAGTTTTTTTGTACATGTAGCAGTCTTCGATGCTTCTCGCTCCTTCATCCACTGGCTTTGTTTTTCACGAAGTACCTTAACTTTTGAAGCTGTTTCTTCTTTATTTTCGCCTGTTCTGCTAAGTGACTTTGTCTTACGTTTCTTCACTTGTAACGACATATTATCTTAGTTTATCTCTTAATGTGGTGACCAATAATTCCGCCATCTTGTTTTCAAGGATAAATTGAGAGGTTACCAAGTACAATTAGAAAGCCCCAAACCTCACTTTCTGGGGAGGAGTAACTAGTTCAGAGACAAAAACCTATAACGTCTTCAATACTACACAAAAATGGGCAGAAATTGGGTTTTATCGAGCCAGTTAGACAGGAGAAGTAAGTTAGTTCTTTATTAAAAAGTATTTCCTAAAAGCACTCATATCTCATTTAATCATTTGGAATATTGTTCTGTCACCACCCCCTCCTCAGGGTCATTAACACGTCTATCTTTGCATAGTTACCTCGAATTTTCACTCCACTTGCAGTGGTAGCAACAAATTTTAGGGGCAGACCTGTTTTAGGGGAGGAAAAGATCTTTGAGCGTCGATTCAGGTGACATCTCAAAAATTTAAGTCTATTTGTCGATTTGAACGACGTTAGGATGTCTATGTCTGTAGTTTTTGTTCTGGATATCAAAGGAAAGGTAAGCTTTACTTCTACGATCGACCTTGTATCCATACATGTACCAGATGTACTGAAGTTGAGCTTTTCCAATCGAAACTTTGGCCTTGCGCACGGTATTGGTTGTCAAACGCTCGTTATCGACAATAACCGACTTTTAGCTGTAATTTCTTTGCTACAAAGTATTTATCTGGAATATTACCGAAAACAAACGCTTGTCTATTATGTCTGCTTTTTATTTTGATACTTGCCTTGCGTTTATTTTGCTTTGTTAGCACACAGCACCAAGACAAAGTTGGTGGAATCGGAAAATTTTTCGTCCGGCGCGTTACATTTTGATCTGAAACATCGCACTTTTAACATCGTTTCTATCGTTTGTATCGTTTCAAACTTTCTATCGTTCGTTTCGTTCGCGGCATCTATCGTTTGAAACGATGGAAAGAAAAAGTTTAAAGCGTTTCGAAGGTTTCAAAGGTTTCGAGCCTTTCTAAGTTTGTACTTTGCGTGAGAGAATTAGTCACGTACTGAGTAAAAATTGTCACGTGCTAGGCAACCAAACTTTGTTCAGTGAAGCAGAACGAGGTAATTGTTTTGTTCAGGCGCTTTTCACGGCTTTGCAATTTTCAAATTTTCAATTTTAGCGTGTATTTTGGATTTTGTGCGAAAGAAATATTTCAGAGAAACGATTAAAACGAAGGAAACCAAGTGTTTTACAAACCATCGAAACGATTCAAACGAAACGAACCAAACGAACCAAACCATATATCAAACGATTTGAACGCTAAGCGAAACGAAAAATTTAATTTTGGCGTGATGATTAAAAATTTAATGCAAAAACTAGTAGTGTAACGCTAGTTCTACCACTATTACTCTAAAAGTACTCATTGTCTGTGGATGAATGTTTCCCAGGGTATTGTCCAACTAATGTGCACCAAAATTTTTAAGGTTCTTGGGCGATTTCGTGAGAGAAAGAAAATATTTACACAAATATCTCAATCGCGTTCACTCCTGTTTTTCTCGCTGATTTCAAGTGCGGGTTTTTTATTTTGTTGTTAATTGAAAACAGAAAGATATTTTGAAGCTTTCTTTTTACCAGCTAAATGCACATGGAATTTACTTTCCATTTCTGTTTTTAGATTATTACAGTAACGTTGTAATCTTAAAATCTAGCGCTTTATTTAGCGTTACATATTTTGGAACGGCATTGACCACCAATACCGTGCGCAAGGCCCTTTCCCATTAATAAAAGTAATTCACTCTGGTATTCTACAAGGTAATTTAAATTAAACCTTCACTATGTTTTAAAGTCAGATACTTTGTGTTTTGTGGTATCAATTCCAGGTGATTATTTCCCGGAATTACCGAGGAGATATCGAAATGTCTCTGATCGAGAAGTTCATGCCCTTGGTATTGGAGAAGGAGGAAGAGGGAACACAGACCCCTATTTGCGTGCACCAGGATGTGACCTTTGTGTACATCAAGTATAACAACCTATACCGTGTCCTTTCCATTTTAATAATTGTTCCATATCGATCCACTTCCAGATGTCAATGGGTTAAATAGAGAAAAAAGTAGCCATTGGCTATGCTTATGGGTAGTTAAACCATTCCTTTGATAAGCTAGGAATGTGACTTGTGAAGCCAAAATTAAATTTTGGTACCAGAAAGGTGCTCCAAACAAACATTGATAAGTACATGTACTTTCATTACATCCAGAGAAGAGCAGGATCTGGTCAAATTATGGAATATTCTGTCTCCTTCAATGATCACATGAAAATGTCTTAAGTTAATGAGCAATATCATAATGATCAGTAATGACATCCTTGACCTTTTTGTTCAGTTGTTTCAATGACAAAGAAGAATGCTAATGTCGCATTGCTGTTTGTCTTCCTCCACACGATAGTTCAGGTAGGTTTAAAAATTAATGAATTCATACTATTACATGTAAATTATATGTGTATAATGTTTACTTTAGGGGCAAGTTTTTTTCCATAGGTGCAGGTTTTTGCAGTACAGTACGAAGCTTGAGTTCCCCAACTCAGGAAATCAATTCCTTTTTCGTTGAGTTTACTGTAGTTGTTAATCAGCTTTATATTATTTTTGAAGAAAGATCGAGGAAAACCCAGTAAATGGCCATTTTCAGCCATCGCCCGACATTTCTATAATAATAAAGGCTTAACAAAAATCTCAAAATTTTCAACAAGACTTCTTACACTTTTGCACATTTTTTTCTGAAGAGATGCAAACAAGTTACTTCTTTGATGTCATTAGTTACCAGGAGCCAACTGGCTCGGCCAAAATATTTTCTGATAAAATTAATCAAAGGCCTGCTAAAACACTTGGTTACACTATAAAGAAAGATTTTTGAAGTACTACACTCTAGACACTATACACTTTCACTATATATACTAAACACTAAACACTAAAAATCCGGAAGGCATGATCGTGGCATAAAGGTAAGCGATTTTCCGAATTTGTTAAAAACCAACCGGATGTGAATAGCGCTTTACCCTGCATTCCATTCTGTAAACCGTGCTAAAATCGTGAGAAAGGGCCTGGAAACGAATTTCCCGAATTCCGGGAAGTGTCGGCACTCTATTTCTATTTCCCGGAATTTGGGAAATTTGTGACGATCGTTCCGTTTCCAGGCCCTTTTTCACGATTTTAGCCCCCTTTACAGCATGGAATACAGGGTAAAGCAGTATTCACATCCAGGTGGCTTTTAACAAATTCGGAAAATCACTTACCTTTATGCCACGATCATGCCTTCCACATTTTTTTGGCTAAATGGTAACCACATATTGTCGTCTTGCTTATTTTATACAATTATGGCTTGTTTAAGATGGTATTCGATTCTTTGTGAGTGGTTGTAGATGTTTTGAGGTGGTTGTAGGTGGTTGTAGATATTTTTGAGGTGGTTGTAGGTGGTTGTAGATTTTTTTATGAGGTGGTTGTAGATGGTTGTACATTGTAGGTGGTTGTACATGTAGATGGTTTTAGGTGATTATAGGTGGTTTTAGGTGGTTGTAGGGGGTTTTAGGTCGTTCCATGTTTTAGTGACTAAGTATTTTTCATTCATGAATTAAACAATGTGTATAAACAAATCTCCTAAAGTCGCGGCTACACAAGCGATTTTTTGCTCGCACCAGTGATGTGATTTTTTAAAATTTTGTCGCATCGCCAGCGCGCGATGAAAGTCTGAACAGGCAATGCGAAAGCAGGAAAAAAAAACACTCGTCATCCAACGTGAAGGATCTGCCTCGGGAGAATGAATCCCCAAAGAAAAAGGAAAAAGAAAACGGCTCCTTTAGGAGCCACCAAATGTAATAAAAGTCATGACCAATAGTTAATAAAAGTGTTTTTTTCATTAACCGCACCGATGCGATCATGATGAGCAATAACAACCAGCAGGTATAAAACGCAGGTCACAGGAGACTCGTCTCGCGAGGGCCACTTGCAACTAAATCCAGGAATATGAATTGCACCGGTTTCACTTCACTTACCTGAAGTAATCGACCATTACAACAATTATCCAAAGCTAACCTTTTTAAAATGGGTGCTTAGACTTATTATACTGTTGATCAACATCGTTTAAAATGGGTGTTTAGGCTTAAGGAAGAATTTTTTTCAATGCTGTTTATATGTATCTCTAGACCAACGTACTCATTTGAAATAGTATTTTTAGGGTAGTCTATTTGGGTAGTCCGGTGGGGTTGTCCATGGACTGGGGATCAGTGTTTAGTCCACCACCATACATTGTAGTTGTGATTGTCTGAATTACGTTGTACTTGCCTGAAGAGATACAGAGTTGAAAAAGGCTGATTTCTCTTTTCGTTTTACATGTACTTAAGTCAAATGTACGTGTAAACAACCTTTGCAAATTGTAGTTTGAATTAATAAAACATAGCACTGGATTGAACCGTGTTTGTTCTTCGTTTTTTTTTTAAAGGTCAACCCATGCAAATGAGCAGAATGAATCATCCTCGAGTTCCTCTCCCGCCGGTAAGAAAGATTTAAAAAAGGCAAAAGTGACTCTTTGTTGGTGATGGTCTTGAGATGAGTTTGTTTCAGTTCATAAGAATCTGCAGAACAGTACATTGTACATTGTATATCAACATGGGCAAAACAACTTTCATAGGCTTAAAGCTAAGGGTTGTCATGATGTTTTCATGAAGCTGGCTACTTCCTGTTTTGGCTTGCATGTCAGATCATTAGTTCTTTTTGCTTTCTTTTTTTTTTTCTTTTTTATATGTATCTTCATTTTCCAGTGCAATGTAAACTTCTGTTATGTTATTAATTTAAAAAAAAAAAAAAAATGAAGCTGGCTACACAATGAAAATTATAATCAAGTAAAGCCATGATTCTCACAGTTATGAACACAATTAATATTTTATCTATTGTGTAGAGAAGCCTGAAAAATTCAGAACTTCAAAGGGGATTAAACCCGTGACCTTGGGATGCTGGTGCAACGTGCTAACCAACTGAGCTACATGTATGAAGCCACTGATGTTGACAGCTAGTTATTAGTGGGGTCTGATGTTCCATGATGAATGAATCAGCCAAGGAAATGATATATGAAGTGAATCATATTTTGATTAAGTGAAGCTATGATCCTTGCAGTTATGAATGCAATTAATCAAATCAATATATGATTCATTTCATATATCATTTCCTACAATGGAAGTAGCAGGCTATTTTAAACTGATCTGCTAATTGCCATCACAAGTTTCTGCTTAAATAGCGATGAATCGACCAAGCTGCCGTAAGAGAGCAAAATAAAAATAATTATTAGTAACTTGATCATTTTGTAATAGCATACTGTTGAGGGAAAGAACCAGCAAGAAAAATTAAGAGAATTATAAGCTTTTTTTCTTTTAGCTGCATGGGATAAGCTGTCTAACATGTTTTCAAAAAGACAACACTCGCTTCTGAATACGTAACGTTAATGACGAATCTTCAAAGGCTTTTTAACCTAAAGAAGGATATCTGAGGTTTAAAATTAACTGAAAATCTCAAGCGAAATGTGTTTTTTTTGCTGTTATTTCTTGTGCATCAAGCCTCAGTTCGTGAATCGCTGGCGCCCTTATGGTTCCTCGCGAAAAGGAAAAACACAGCGGGAAAAGCTCTTGAATACCGGTAAACTCGTAACACTTTGGAGTACAAAATATTTTTAATGAAATTATCGTCGGACTGTTTTAAAGTACACTGATTGCTGTAATTTAAAATTGAAAAGCGACATAATTTTTCATGTTATCTCAGAACACGCCAATCGCTTGCTGGCATCGCTTGTTGTTGAAACTCGAACGGAAAAAAAAATATTTTTACTGTAAACCAGTTTAGCGAAACTGCTCGATTCTATCGGGAATGTTTTACGACCAAAAGCAAGAGGGCGAAAGATTAAACTATATCACAATGCAGTCCACTACGATAAATGTTACACAAGGTGAATGTTTTGTTTTCATTACACGCACTTTTAATATTCTGTTCTCACTACACGCACTTAATGAGTTCCAGTTGAACGACTGCGTGTAAAATTACACGCAATATCAGGTCTACCGAGTCAAAGTTACACGCGTGTAATTACACGCATTTTCGTGTGTTTGCGTGTAAGGTGCGTGGACACTGCGTGTAATGTGCGTGTAATGCTGCAATCCCTTTGACCAGTACTGTAGCTAATGTGTCCGTCCTTAAAGCTAAAAGATTGTCTCAAAGAACATCTATGGCCAGAAAGAGTTGTTTACATTGTAGTCTTGTTGTTTCCTTTCCTTAGAACTATGGTGGGATGCAGCCCTCATTTAATTGCTCAGTAGCACCTGGGGTTAATTGCCAATGTAAGTCTTGAGTTATTACAGTAAGTAGTCAAATTCATGTGCACAGCTTATACCCAAGCTTTTGAGACTTGATAAGGCACTTTTCAGCCAAGAAAACTTTAACAGACTAATAATATTAATAAATAATTAATTGAAAAACTTTCTCTTGTTAAGTCCATTTTTTATTTTTTGTTGCTACACAATAATATTTATTGACATACTGTACATGACTGTAGACTAGAGTGTTTGCGAAACAGATCAAAGATAACAACCAACAATTCTTCCACAATTTCACATGCTTGTGTCTTTGGTGGTGAGAGCCCGTCTAAAAAAGCTTATCTCCTCAAATGTCAGCATTGATTTCTTTCCAGTCATGCATGTCATGTGCTAAGCAGCCTTGCATGTTCGTGATATGAATATTTAAATTAATGAATACTAAGAATAATTATACTTGTGCAATACAGTGTACATTACGTACCCCACACTGGATACACATAATTTCTCTTAAGTTTGGTGATTAAAATTTTAATGTTTTGGTCAGAGTTGTCACATTCAATGCCATTTAACCTGGCAGCAGTCTTGCAGACAAAAATTATCTTTTCGCACCAAAAATTGAGGCTCTAGTGATTCAAATCCCTGCAAGTTGAAACAAGTCAACTTGTTGCTTGCAGTTGTTACACTCGCACAACTTCATCACTCAACTCAAAGAAGTTGACTTGTGGCAATTACCTATAAGTCTAAATTATATTTAGGTTACCGTAATTAGAGCATTGTTTGAACCTTGTTTCAGTCAGTTGAATATTAATTTTTAGAACTAAAAAGAATTAATTTAAAGCCAGTCAGTTTGAAAAGGGATGTAACTATAATTTGCAATGCAAGAAATGTATTTACTGCTAAACTTAACGTGCATGTAAAATATTTCTGTTCCTTTTGTAAATCTCCCCATCCAACATACATACATGTACATACATACATGTACATACATACATACATACATACATACATACATACATACATACATACATACATACATACATACATACATAAACTTTATTTAATTAGTGTCAATTAAGGTATTTAGCTAAAAAAGCTAATTGTGGACACTATAAATAAATAAAATGAATATAATATAAGACTAAATAAAGTATATGTAAAAATATTAAAAAATATATTCTTAAAATAGCATTAATATATAAGAATAACATCAATATATAAAATTATTACAGACAAACAGTAGGACAAGCAGGGAAACATACAAAGACAAACAAGTAGATAGACAAAACAGACAATCAGATAGACCGTACAAACAGACAATATAGGACAAACATATAAGCAGCAGTAAAATATAGATTCAAATTTCAGAAAGTTAAAAGTCTAGAAAATTTAAATTAGACGAATTAAATAGAGGATAGGGGAGCACCCTCCTAATACACCAGTCAGCCACACAGCAAAAGCCACTATGCCTACCCACCACTCTAAGATGAGCATGCACGGCAGCCACACGTGCCGTCCAGCAAGCCAAGCACATTGAGAGCACGCACCCCTCTCCTGAATGCCTGAAAACTGGTCTTACTGCGTAGTTCCTGGCTTATCTTGCCCCATATGTGTGGGCCTAAATATCAAAGCAAACATGCCACCATTGTTCCCAGAATTTCGCTTTTTCTGTGCCATGCAAGCTATGTAAACTTGGCAGAACAAGCAGTAATTTGGACCCATGACTGTTAATATGTGAAAGGCATGGGTCTATTCTCGATTTTACATCACAAACTGTTTGCATTCCTGTTTTCAATTGAAAGCAATTTTTCATTGCAAAGGAGTTTCAAAGGTAAAATTGAGAATGGACCCATGACTGCTGGTTTTGATAACATTGCACATCTTGCCAGGCAGATTAAAAGCGAAATTTTGAGGTAAGTATGGTATTTAAACATGTTTTCTTTTGATATATTTATGAGTTTAGTCGTACTTTAAAATTTGTTTTACCTTCACAGGCCGGGCAGTAGACCTTGGAATCCCACAACATCGGTAAGGAGTGAACTGTGACTGTCTCTGGGCACTGACTTTTAACCTTGACAAGGAAAAAAGTCCTGATATCACAAGAAATTCAAACAACTTAAATATTGTTCACCTTACATGTACTAGGCATTATGGTATTGTTTTCTACAACTGTGTGGCTTTGTACTTTTCACATACAACAACAAAATTAGTCCAAATTTGATGACATGGTTAAACAGGCATGTGACACATGAAATAACAGCTAAATTACTCTAATTTTAGTTTTGGCACATTACATTTTACCAGCACATGTGGGATACCTGAAACAAAATCTGCTACTGATAAGCCCTGCAGGGTCCATGCAACGTGATGAAATTTTGAAGAACAATTCCCAATCAAACCTGTTGGCTGATAGCTAGACTACCAGCAGTTAGATAAACAGGATACCCTATCATACAAAAGGGCAAAGAAAGTGATGTTTTCTAGGATGGTTTGCAAAAAAACAAAGAATTTGCTAGTGGTTGCTCAGAAACTTTTTTTTTTTTTTTGGGGGGGGGGGGGGGTGGAGATTGTGAATGGTTTCAAATAATTGAAATAAATGGCCATTTCTCGGCTTTAAAAATATTCTTCTAACTACCTTTCATGTAATCATAGTGCAGGTGATGATGTAATGTTAGCCCCATCAATTATAATATTATAAGCTCAATAATATGTGCATTTTGATTGGTTCTCACCTATGATCTACAACATTAGAGGACAGACGCATAGCTGGCGTCAGCATCAAGAACTTTTTTTTAATCCTTTGTTTTAACTAAAACAAAGAGATTACATTTTGCTGTGTCTGTTCAGTGATCACAGAAGACGTGAAAATCTGGTAAGATCATCAGTGACAGCTCAGCTATTGCCTCGTGTGCCACTTTTTTGTTGTTACCACATTTTAACGTCATCTGTGATCTATTACTGAACAGATGCAGGGCCTCATGAAATCTACATTGCATTAATTTAGTTAAAATGTATCTTTTTTAATATTAAAAACTGAATTATGGATATCAGATTTCCAGCATTTTCATTGGCTTGCCGGACACAGGCTATCAGTTCAGGCTATCCCTGCTGTACCTGATAATTATGGTCAAGGAATGTGTCTGCAATAAAGCGAGCTGAAAACGTTCTTGTGGCTGTGACAAAAAATTGCAGCCAAAAGCCCTTTTGGACTGGAACTGACCGAGGCAGAAATCGATGCTTTAGTCGACAATACATGGAATAGTTTTTGATCCTCGTTGGTTAGCAATCGCTTCATATCCAACGCTTCCTCATAGAATAATTGTAGAATAATCAATGAGGAATCTTGATGCTCAGAAAAAATCTGAGTGCTCCTCAGCAGGGCTCGAACCTACAGGTACGACATTCCGATTACAAAAAAAAATATTCTTTTCTATCATTTACCAGCCTGAGGGTAAACATTTTACAATCTTGACTTGAATTGTGAGCACTATTCACTTCAGGCAATCTCAATCCTAGCAGTAAAATGGAACAATTGCAACATGAACCTAGTTTGATGGCCTTGCCTCCTTGAGTCTCCTATAGCTCAGTGGTAAAATCTCTGAACTATTCGTCAGAAGGTCGTAGGTTAGACTCTGCAAGGGAGCACTCCAATTTTTTTTTCTGAACATTCTCATGTCACCAGGTTCAAGGCTTGTTCTGACCACTCGTTGAATTTGTTCCTGGTAGTCCCTGGTTCAACTTCTTGGCCGCACTTTAAATAGCCAGCTGATTTGCCTCCAGCCAGTTGGGATTCTTAACAGTTGTTATTGATACTGTGTTCTGTCGTTTTGTTGATTGTTTCATTGGCTCTGGAAAGCGCTTATGGGGAGTGGTCAATTATGTATTGTATTGTATTGTATTGTATTGTATTGTATTGTGTCATGGACAAAAATAGACACATTTCTTCATACCTTTAATGTACTTATGAGATAACTTACCTTTAGAGTTTGTCATAAGTAATTAAGTTTGTAAGTTAGTTGTACAGTCCTATTTATCTATCGGTGCCTCGTATGTTACTTGTCAGTAAACTGTCAGTTGACAGGTTACCGACAGTCCTGGACTTTTGATTTGTGAAGTTGGCCAACAGTCGGCCGACTGTCGCCCGACAGTTTACCGACAGTCGGCCAACAGGTTCATGGCATCTGACAGGATGCGGCGATGCCGATCCGCATAATTCACTGAAATCCGCATCTAGCGCATAATTTCGATATTTTCCGCATAATTCTGATATTTTCCGAAAAAAACAGAAGAAATATCTGATATTAGTGATAAAGCAGCTCCTTAACATCCTCAAAAACATAAAAGCCGAAGAAATTGACTGTTTTGAAACGCTTATTTTGCTGAACATTGAAGAAAACACACCATTTCGTTCGCAAGATGAAAGTTCGTAAGAAAGATCGTAAGCAGTTTCCGCGCATTTTTTCGCCAATGAGCCTGGACACTAGTTTTTGTTCCTACAATGCTTTCCATTGGACGACAAACAGTTACACTTCAGCAAATGACATAACTGATAAGAAACTAAGGGCGCGTTCGATTGACCGTATTCCGGAATAGGATTACATGGAATACAAGTTAGAAATCCTTCGTTTTTACGGAGATTCACGTTGAAAATGTCGAACACCTGCTAAAATGCTATTTTAAACATATCTTTATTATCCTTGTTGCTTCAAAACGCCAGACATACCGTTTTGAATTCATCACTTCACGTATTCTTATTCCGGAATACGGTGAATCAAACGCATTTTAAGTCAATGATCGAGGGAATGGATCGCGCTCCAAAGGTATTACAATTTTGCTCCATTATCTCCAAATTGAAACAAAATTCATGATGAGAAACAAAATAATTTTTTATCGCTTTATTTATTTTACCAAAAGTTGCGGGAAAATCCCAACTGCTAACCCTTTTATTTCAACGGTGAAAGCTGGTCGCAAATTGATGACTCCTCCATGTAATTTAATCACAAAGGGCAAAAATTCAGTCACAAATGCGATTGTATTGGTTGCAATTTCGATTACGGATTTACCGTAAGCATGTAAATACATTGGACGGGCCTAATTATTAGTTTTATAACTTGTTTAAGTTTCTGCATAATCCGGTGTAATTTCCGCATAATCAACGCATGTTTCCGCATAATATGGCCAAAAATTTCCGCATAATTAATTTTTTTCCGCATCCTATCAGAAGCCATGACAGGTTTTTTGGGGAGCTCTTCTTCACAATTACCCGCTTTGAAACAATACAATCATGTAGGTCTCATGCTATTAACAATCAGATAATTGACACTAATAATAGCAATGATAATTTCATACCAAGGAAATTTGCTGACAATTTTGCTTTTCGTTATGACAGGTCGCTGGTCCACCACCAGCTGTCACCTGTTTCAGACCCAGCAAGTACTGGAAGTAAATCCATGTATGCAATGATGAAGTCTGTCCCTGGAGGAAGCATTCCGGCGGTAATAATTTTATTCTCTTTGCGTACATGTACATTAATATTATTTTATTTTCTATTGTTTTCCCAAGGATTGCCCCAATACCCACCCTTAGTCCTTTGTTTCCTGTCAGTGTGTTTGCCATACCGTCATGCAAGTTTTTGTTTTCTGTTGCAGTACATGGGAGGTGGTCCTGAACCCTCGCTACCTCTAGGAGCCCAGGAGGCTCCTCTAGTCATGAATGGTAAGAGAGAGTTTAAATAACAAATTATGTATTTATTAACTGGAACTGGCCCCCATTGAGGAGTAAAATTGTCTAGTGTTAGACAGAATAAAATCTTTAAGTGTCAATCTTAGGAATGAAAAGATTAAGTTTGGTGCTTACTAATTCAAAGGTAGTTTTGTGTGGTTGTATGAATATGCTGCCAGGAAAAGCAGGTCTTAAGTTCAAGTGTTCTAGAAATCTAAAAAGAAAATTGAGGGGAACCAGGCATTTAAATTCAAAGATAATTGATCAAGAATATTTGTTAAAAGCTTTAAAATACAAAGCACTGTATTGTGTTCCCTTCCAAATTGAAGCTTAATTATCTCCGAAAAATGCATGGTTACCCCCCAATTTTCTTTTTGGATACCAAGAGCACTTGCTAAGTTTGGCTTTCTCCACATATTTGTAAGCGGTGCCAAAATATCACTACATTAGTAAACACTACCGATAGGAAATCCGAGTATCTGGAGATGTGCAGGACGTATGTGCAATAACAATAGTAGGCACCATCCTTAAAAGAATACAATACAATACAATACATACTTAATTGACTGCTCCCTGCATAGGGGCTTTTCAGGGCCAATGAAACACAATGAAACGACAGAACAGAACAACAGCAACTGTTAAGAATCCCAACTGGCTGGAGGCAAACCAGTTGGCTATTTACAAGTGCGGCTGGGAAGTTGAACCAGGGACTACCAGGAACAAGTTCAACGAGTTGTCAGAGCAGGTCTTGAACCCGGGATCTCCGGATCTCAAGGCAAGCTCCCTAACCACTGGGCCACACTTTTCCAATGAATTAATCACTAGCTTACTGGCTTAACTATGATCAGGCTAGGAATCTTGATGAAGTATTGTTGCTTTTGTATAGTTCGACTCACAACCATATTTGGTAAATCATGTGACCAAAACAGAGAATGCCTAAAAACTCAGCGAGTTAACTGTTTTTCACAAATTTTTAATGCAGCAGTATGAGAACATCCTGACACAAAATAGATTTTACAAATTATTCTCAAAAAAATTATGATGTCATAAGGCCCTCCTTTGATACACTTTTCAAAATATCAGTTCCTTTTTTTGTCGAATTAGAAATTCCATGCTACAGTTCACGAAAAAAATGCCTCTTCCTTTCGTTTCCTAGGAGCTTTTACCTGTTTTTCACTGAAATGCATGCAACCTTCTGATTGAAGTAATGTCAGATTTCCTTGATTGAAAAAGATTCTTCATAGAACCATCCATGCAACCTTTTTGTAGGGCTCTTTGACTAAAAACCTTCCTTAGCAACCATTGTCTTTCTGTAGTTAAGTGCCACCCCCCCCTCCCTTAAACATTCAAAAAACTCAATGTGATGGAGGTTGATACAATCTGTTAGTCTACTCAAACCAGCTGCTTATTTAAAAAACCCTGCTTATTTGAAACCCCTGGACTTTCAAATAATCAATGTGTTAACCCTTTCCTGCCCGAGGGGGGCCCCATTGACGAGTAAAGCTGTCTGGCATTAGGCAGAGTGAAATCTAGAAGTGCCACTCTTGGGTCAGGAAAGGGTTTAAATGGGGACATTTTTTGAGTGGACCTTGATGTTGTTGGCCGTTTCCTGCCTGATCTGTTTTGATTGTTACTGTGAAACAACCTGCACCTTCATCCTTGTTTTATTTTCAAACAAGACGGAGAATGTTGAGGTACTTCTGTAATGATGTTCATTGATGATTGTAAAGTAACATTTTGTTTCAGATTCAAACCCTGATATGGATGGCCTTCCTAAGGTATTTATACAGTAACTTTCTTGTAAATTTGCTGCTTCTGTTTTGTGCAAAAAAATGCATGTAGCTTCATTTCCTGTTATTTGCTCGTGAGTTTCTAAAAAATGGCAGCTCCATTGCTTGACTGATACCTTTTTATGGATCTCCTCTTTCTTGTTGTTGATGCCTTCATCTTCAAGTAAACTGCAGAATACCCGACCAGTCTTGTGTTCTTGTACAGTGTACATAGCTCTCCGTAACGTAGAGCTCGTGTTCATGTTTATTGTCTTGTTAAAAGTTGGATTTTTATATCACTAAATTAAACGATTTAATTTGATTTTAAAGAAGACTGCATGTCTTTAAGGAGGGAAGGGTTAATTAGCGAAATTTGGTAGCGTTTGATGTAACTGACCTGTACATGTGCTTGTGTTGTCTGTAGGATAATCAGAATGATCACAATCCTGGTACCCCTGGGGAGGGGGATGGACAGTTTGGCAATTTACTGCCATTCTCACAAGATAATGTAAGTGTGTTCTTTTCTGATAATTTTAGGGTTAAAATTCTGGTCGATTATCAATTAAGATATTTGAAGCGGGAAGCCGTAACTTAGAAGAATTCTAATGAAAAGGAAGATCGTTATCCGGCTTAGACATCACGAGGAGTATTGTCCTCATCCCATATTCGAAAAGAAAAAAGAAATATCGTTATGTTAAACATAATCAAGTGTCCTCATCCCTTAAATCAGACCCGTAATGATAGTCGGGGAGCCACAAATGTGACCCGTATGCTTTAATTGCATGAGGTAATCATTAAACCATGTGAACATTAGCACTTAAAAAGTGACACGGAGCACTGTGTGAAGCTATTTTATTAAAGATTTCAGTTGGAACACATGTATAACCAGGTTTTAACCAAAACTTGTTTCGATAGAGCCTGTTTTTTCACTTGAAAGGTTGAACTTTGCACATTAACAAATGCTACGTGAAAGATCGCCAAACAAATTTTGCGAAAGGTCTGGGTTTAAATTCTGTGGAGTTAGTTCATTTGTTGAAAATGGTGTAGCTACCGCGCCTGGAATTTCAGACCTTGTTTCTATTTTCTTGGGGCCAAGTAGAAACAAAGGCCTGGAAAGTCAGCCTAATGAAAAATAAATAATATGGTTAAATGATCCTGGGTGGAATCCATGTTCGTCCAGCGTCGAAGACTGACAATCCGTTTTCCTTTTTCCTCCGTTATGACAACAAACATTTTAATTTTGACAGCTATTGATTTAAAAATCAATAGCTGTCAAAATACACCTACAACTGTAGCAACCATACTCTATTCGCTCTCCTGCCAGACACTTGAAAAGGTTAACCCGCTTGCAAATTCTGGAAGAATGCCGTATGCGTTTGTCGTATCCTATCGGGAACATTTCTTTACTTCTTTAACACGGACTGCTCTTATCAGAGCCGCAAATCTTAGAAATAGGTCAAAGTACGTCATCTGAACACAACAGACCATGTGACTGGTGGAATGAGAAAATTAAATGACTGACTGACAATAGTTGCTCCGTTTCCGGTGTACCGTATAAGTTGTACGGGCTCCACCCTGGATGATCACCAGAAAGTGATATTTACGTTAAAAGGTCGAATGCGGAGGTTGTAAGCTCGAAAATTGCGGCACACGCATTATATTTTTTTTGAAAGCGAAGGCAACGGTGAACTTTGTGTGACTCTTCATGCCCTCGTTTCGTTAAATCTGGAACACAAAATGCGTTTTACCTTATTCCAAAATGACTGTCATTCTGATACCCTTTTTTTCTTCAAGTCATTCCCAGATGCCTCTGATCAAAATTTAGAAAAATATATTTCCTTCGAACGAAGAACAAGGAGTAATTACGTGGGATGCGTAGGCAGACCACGTAGACATTTCGGGGCTGTTTCGTCGTCATCGTAGTCTCATATGGCAATTAGCCCCGTGCTTTTGCATGTCACTGAAGTTAAGCCCTGTTGGCCGGGGTTAGTACTCGGATGGGTGACCTTGTGGGAAATCGGTGTCGAAGGCATTTTTTTTCTGGCCGTCTTTTTTCGATTTTATTCCTGTACTTTAAGGCACCAATGTGACGCTGGAATTGCGAAACAGTGCGGCTAGCTGATCAGCCACAGTTCCTCTTTTAATTACCATCGATGATTCACACAGTATTAAACTACTTGATAAAGTGGACAGATGCTTATTCTTTGAGAGCGGAAAGCTTTAAAGGTAAGGAGAATTTTCTATGCTATTTCTAGATCCTGCTTCGTTCTCTTGTGTTCCACTGTGAACATTATTTTGCATACACCGAATACTTCAATAGAAGTATTTTGTATAGAACGAATACTCTAATATTTCTTGGGAACCAGTCTGTCCAGCCATTTTGATGTAAAAATAAAATACGAAAATAGCCTTCAACGGCCAAACACAGTAAAAAAATGAAATCAAGTTCGAATTACCGTATCTATCGCCTTCGGATACACGGGGACTTCGCAGCGGTCCCCCATCCAAGTACTAACCCCGTTCGCAGGGGCTTAACTTTAGCTGACCAACGATTGTGATATTTGTGTTGAATTCTCACATATGTTATCGAACTTTATAACACCGGTGTCTTGCCGTCATTTTGTCACAGATGCATCCTTTGTTTCGTGAGTAGTTAGTATAAAAACGCAAGGTAACTTGATCACAGGAGGCCGCTAAAAGCGATGCCACTTTCGATTTTGCGATTTACTTGTACAACCGAAAGTACGATAGAAAAATTGAACGCAACAAAAGTCCAGAATGTTTTTCGCTGATGGTAAGTTGTTATATTCGTGGCATAAAATTTGTTGTTTTCATCTCGCAAATTTTGTTGCTGATGGCAAATTGTTTAAAAAGTTCCTTCTGCTCTTATTAAAAACTATACATCAATATTTGTTTACTTTGGCGTCAATATTTGTTTTGCATCAACCAGGCTATTAACACAAAATCTGTATCTTGCTTAGTTCGCATTTTTGAGCGTTAAAATAGAATTTTCGTTAGTATTTTTGTTCCTGATAGCAAGTCGTATATTTGACAACTCCCATCCAGATACTAACCTCGGTGGGCAGGGCTTGACTTCAGTGGACTGTTGTCTTGGAAAGCTGTCAGAAGCTCAGAGTACACGCTTAAGCTCGTGGTGAAAAAGAATTTGTAAATGATCAACATGTCAGCCTTGATGCCAATGTTTCTCGATTTTCTTTTATTTTCTTCAGTCTTTCTGGGTTTAGTATTTCACTGAACCTCGTGTCATTAGAGGTTTTTGGTTTCGTTTTTGATAGTTTTTTTGTTCAGCTCGAGTGTAGAATCATGACGAACTTTTGTAGTTTCTGAGAACTATTTGCTGCTTGTGGCTTTTATTGAGTTTTGAATCGATGATAGAGAGAGTTTTTGGGATTTGAACCCGGACTGGACTTTTGGATTTAAGCCTTTTTTAAACGAGATTTCAAGTTGTTGTGGAACGTTTGGTACCAAGTTACTCCAAACTGAAATCATGGTTATGGAATTGTAAACTCAACACTTTGGACTAGACTTTGAAAGACGCATTTACGGGATATTAGGTTTTTGAGCATTGAGAGAAATGGAGTACAGATCTTGATTTCTTGTCTTCGCCACGGCAGATTTAAATCGTTTCCAAGGAACAAGTCTTTCTGTCTTCGCCACGGCAGATTTAAACAGTTTGCAAGGAACTAAACCAGGATTACCGAACCGGACTTCAAACAGAGGATGATAAGTTGTTGAACTGTGATTTGTAATAAATTTTTCTGATGATTAAGAACTGATCTTGCAATTTGTGGATGAACAGAATTAAGGAAGCAAGTAAAACTGTGGGATTTGAATAAAGTATCTTTCAAATAAATAAATAAATAAATAAATAATCCCGTATCATGATAACCCCTAATAGCACTTCGTTGTTTGTATTTGCAAATTTAGCAACATTAATAATAAGAGTTTTTTACAACAAACAACTTCAAGTTAAATTACAGATTTATCTTTCTGGTCATCTCTCGCCATTTTCCAAAGTTTACATGTAGTTGAAGTTTACTGTAACTGGCAATTTGTGTTAAATGCTTGTGCATCCCACGGATACGCCCTTATAGGCGTCTGGTTTGAATAAAGTCAGTAAATAGCGGCCATTTTGGAATTAGGTCTATGAAACATGAAGCTGTATAGCACTCATTTCCATGTTAATACCCTGGATTCCAGAGGTTATTTTCTCGCTATGAAAAGAGCGACAAAAGAGAGAGTCGCGAAGCGGCGAGAAAAACCTCTGGTACAGGTTGTTAACCCTTCTGAACATACCGCCCCAATCACGTTGCGCTTTCCACTTTCAGAGTCAAGTTTTGACCCTGCAGATTTCATTGGTCGATCGACAAACCGTTTTTTATAAGGATTGTTATTGGTTAAGTCGATGGGGACGATCAAACTGGTTTTTCACTGGTATAATACAAGAAGACTATGAACATGACAGGAGCGATCGTGACAAGATAATCACAAATTCATGGCTGGCAGATTGAGGTTACTTTGTCTCTGACGCTGGATGAATGTTTGCTGTTGGGTGGCCTTAAAGGGGCGTAATCGAACAAGCACGCTTAGATTTTGTTTGGGAATTTGGCGAAGGTACTAGTGTGAGCTTCTGACATCTTTACACGTCAATGCCTCAAGTCATATTGAAACTGCTCTGCGGACTCCACGTAAAGTTCTTTAAATTTTTTCAGTTCTAATTCCAGGACTTGAATGCAATTACAAATAATGGTTGCGTGAAACGGGGCAACCCTAAAATCCGGAATCCGGAATCCGGAATCACAGGTCATTGTTTTACCAATACAGAGAGTAAAAACTATCCTAAACATTCATAAAAGCTAACCTTAGGCCTAAAAACGTTTGTTTAGGCCTAATTAGGCCTAAGGTTAGCTTTTATGAATGTTTAGGATAGTTTTTACTCTCTGTATTGGTAAAACAATGACCTGTGATTCCGGATTCCGGATCCCGGGTTTTAGGGTTGCCGCGTGAAACGCTTCGACAAAAAACTCAGAAACGATTTATCGCACAGACTTGAGAACAGGTGAGGTGATTTATGAATTTGTCTCCTACAACATTCCAAGTTTTTGGCTTATTTCATTGTACAGTTTCGATTTTATTTTTTTGTTACGTGACAGTGACAACGATCTATTCACTCGACCGTGAGAATTTCCCAGTAGAGTGACCGGTAAACATTGCACAAATATTTTTATCACGTGGATAAAACCGGTTTGCCCAAGGTTCTAAAAGCTGGAGCGCTTACCATTTGAAAGAAATTTTCGGTGAGAAATTTTCCACAAATGGTACTGCACGTTCTGTACTTAGACAAAAAAAATGGGAATGTGCCGTATCATTTGCCAGAAAAACGGGTTGTTCCGGTTGAAAAACAAATGAAACAGTCTATTTTCTCTGGCACTTGTAATTGTGGACAAATGGTACAGAAATTTCCGGGCATTCCGGTCAAAGCGAGAAAAAGGGAATACCTCGAAAGGTATTACCTTTTTTTCGAAAACAATCCACCGGGACGAACCGTTCCATTTGAATTCTCTCCGGAATTTCCGAAAATTCCATTCGAATGGTAAGCGCTCACGCTCTTACTCTGGAAGTCAATCAAAATAAGTTGGTTTGCATGGAAGTGAGGTTTTTAAGGGCCTGTACCAGAGGTTTTTCTCGCCTCTTCGCGACTCCCTCTTTTGTCGCTCTTTTCATAGCGAGAAAATAACCTCTGGAATCCAGGGTACCATATTAATAACATAAATAGAAAAAAAATTGTCAATTCTGATTGTCTAAGAGAAATGCAGTTTTCAGGTGACACAGCGCAGAAAATAAGCAATTCTTTGCAAAAACAAGTATGAAACCAAGCATTCTGATTGGTCAGTGAGCAAAGAAAGTCACAAAAAGCCAATCAAATGCGAGCCCTTGATGGCGCAGTTTCTGCATAATTAGGTGATACTCTGCTTAACCATCCCGACTTTTTTCATGTATATTTTTAATAAGTAATCATGAATAAGTAATCACATGATTTTTCTTGTGCTATTTGGAATGCATAAGAAATTGGCTTTTCCGAAGACTACAAATTGCACTCGCCCTACGGGATCGTGCAATTTTCTCCTTTGAAAGAATTTATTATTGCTTATTTTTTCATCACGTCATCGCGGCCATGTTGCTGGACAAGAACAAAAGATCTCTCATTTGCTCTTTTTGTTCGTCCACCAGCAATTGTACATTACGTCATTGTTATCTTTGTCTCTAAGACATATAATAACCCAAGTTATTCGCGCATTTTGATTGGTTCTTGCCTATGATCTATTAGAGGACAGACGCACGATTGACGTCACCATCACAAAGTTTTCCGAATAAAGTTTAATTCTTTATTATATAAAACAAATAGATTCCATGTTGCCGTGCGTCTGTTCAGTAATAGATCACAGAAGACGTCAAACTGTGGTAAGAACATCAGTGACACATTCGGCTATCGCCTCGTGTGCCAATCTATTTGTTAATTAGCCTGCTTGCAGGCAGTTGATGTACTTTTCTTTAGAGAAGGTGTGAAAACGTAACCTTTTCACATTCTCTCTAAGGAAAGTATGCCAGATCGCAGGTTATTGTCGCCACGAAACACGTGTCAGACGCCATATTGGAAGAGTGTGGAAAAGATCTTGGCCGGGTGACAAATCGACGGGTTGTGGAGTGAGAAGAGCGGAGAGAAAAACCGCCTGCCCGAACACCAGCCTTTTCTCGGTAGCTGCGTCCATCAGCGGACGCGGCTTTCTAATTGGTTGGCTCGAATAGTTTAAATTTCTCCGCTCTTCTTACTCCCCACCCCGTCGTTTTGTCACCTGGCCCAGACCTATCCCACGTTCTTCCAAATATGGCGTCTAATACGTGTTTCGTGGCGACAACAACCTCTACCGGCCACAAGCTGGCTATTAAGACATGGTCATTCATTCATTCATTCATTCATTTAATTAGTTATTGTTAAATTAATTAATTAATTTACGGGAGATCACGCACGTGGGCCAATATATTGCTTTTTTTAGTGAATACGGCTCGTAACTTGAACAAGCAGCGTTTAATGTTCTGGTGGTTAAATGGGAAAAACCTTTTTAAGAAACGCAACAATAATGCTAATAACAAACTCTATTTAAGTGTCAACTGTATTTAGCAATTTGGGTACAAATTGGGGAGAAATCAAATCCAATTTAAGATTGGTTTTTGAGGAGAGGGAAAATCCGCATTACCCGCCCGGAGAAACACCTCTCGGAGGATAGATGAGAACCAACAAACTTTCCAACTCTGATTTGAAAAGCAAAATGTTGTTTGCTTCTGTGAAAGTTGGGTGACCAACAAATAGGCAACATGTTCTGGAGAGTGGAATTACGATAATCATATAATATCACCCAGCGTTGAATTTATGATAATTATAATTGCATGCCATATGCACTGGTCTAAGTCCCAGGACTTGTGGTAGCAGATAAAAAGAAAAAAAAAGTAAAAGTATTCCCTGGACAGGATTTGAACACGGAGCTTCGGCTTAGAGGAACAGCTTCTATTCACTAGACCACGATGAACAACTTACAAAGTTTCTTCAATACGTATTTGTTATTTGTTGCCTGGCATGTAGAATAGGATCACAATAATTCATCAGTGATTGAGCCATAGTGCTAATTTCAAAATGGTTAGCTTTGTTTTAAGTGTGGCCGGACCTTTCTCGTTAGTTGTCTAAAATAAGTTCTTAGCGAGTGTTATCGCACGTTAACAGCCCGGTCTTATGACAAATAATATACACTTAATGTATGGTCCCGAGGGAAACAGTTAGTTTTGTTTTCCCGAGAGTCCTGATGTTTCCCCAGAGGAAGTCGAGGGAAACATCAGGACTCGAGGGAAAGCAAAACTAACTAGTTTGCTGAGGGACCAGACATTAAGTGCTTTGTTGTATATTTAGACTTTTCCGTCAACAATCGCAGCAAAACATCTGGAGCGGGCAACAATTGTGGAATTGTATCCCGATCGGGATACATTTGAATTTGATGAGGGGCACGTGACCAAGAACCAGCCAACCAATCACAGTGCTTGTTTTGTTGAGTGAAAGGCTAGGTATATAACAATGCTAATTGTATATTCAAAGCCGGTTGATACTATATGATTATCGTAATACCAGACCCGAGGATGACTTTAAATATGCCAGTTTCGTATTCTTACGGTTAGACTAGATCTAGCATAAAATAGAGGCTAATGCTTGGGAAATAATTTGCATTTGAAAAGATTCCCCCGCATTAGCCTCCACTTCATGATCGATCCGACCCAACCTGCCTATTCCACGCCTTGAAAACAACCATAGGTCATCTGACCCCATAACCACTTGTAAAAATGATTCATACGTGTATCACACTTCTTTCGTCGTTCGGTTGAACGTACTCTAATCCCCACGTGCACCATGCTCCTCGCGGTCTGTGGCAGTGTCCTGTTTGCTGACCGCTCGGAGTGCGTGCACAATCGTGCCCCCACCCTTTTTTTTTTCTCCACTCGTGTCACCCCATGCGGTGGTTTGTAATACTTTAATTCTTATTTGTTTGCAGACATTTCCAAGTTAGAGTACTGACCCCTAACTGGCTTTTAAAGTGAGTTTATGAATTATGTAAACGTTGATAGTACGTAAACATTGAAAGCATGAAATTGTGTTTTATCCGTGGTTAGAGCTTACAAATGACTTATGGTTGACAAAATGGGCCGTCCTAAATTTGCAGTCAAGGGACTTAAGTGTTCCTCCTACAATTGAATATATACCGGTGTATGTTTTTTTCTGAGCGCACTTTTTTCAATCCAAGTTTGTAGTGACCTCATTAGTTAGTGGGATGGCCCTTCGGTTTATTACCATTGTCCAAGTGATCAGGGATGGATTTATAAAGCTTTCTCAAAATCATTAATAATTCACCAACCAAGTCGACCAATCACAGGATGTATACCACATCACGTAGATGTATTTTCATACGTGGCCCAATAAAAAAGTTGATGAAACCTTAGAGATCTAGATACGATATCCAAATCTCTTATAATTTTTCTCTGCTGTCTCTAGCAAGAAAAACAAAACGAAACAATGGTCGACCAGTTGTTCGAGAATTGAACCAAGAACTCGTGCGTCGTGTTTTGAAATTCGAATCAGTAAGTACTCCGCCTTTGGAGTCATGCTTTCATCTGTTTCTTAGTGTTTGGAACCTCGGATGAAACATTCCCACTCGTTATTGATATGTTACTTGCGTGTTGAACTTATCGACATCCTTTAGCCAAATATTGACACCGTTGCTTTTACCTCTCCATCTGTCTGTCATAGGAAAAGACAACGTTCTTCCATCATTCGTCTACGGTCGTTGTCATGTGCACTAACCAAATAAATCCAAATCTGCAGTTACTCAGGAGGAAAAAAAAAACTATCAGGTCGCAAAAAAATATATTCAATTTATTTTCCTCTTTGTGCTAATTTCACGAACAGGAAATGGCACACACTTCTGGACAGATAAACAACATGCTGTTTTTAAAGAACAATCACAATGCAAAGCAGTCTATGACGTCAACCCGGTATTAGGCTCGTTCCTCTTTTTTGCTTGGTCGTAGATCAAATATACAAGTTTAAGGAGCCTCTAATACTGTGTTCACACCAGGCCGAAACATGATTAGTCTGATCACGAATGATACATGTTTCGTTATGAAAAGTGTTCACATCAGACAGTGCAAGGCGCGAATCATGGTTGAAACATGATTATTCTAAGCATGATTGAAATAACCTCGCGAGGTAGTTTCAATCATGATCAGACCAAACACGTTCAAAATGGCGGATTGATGCGAGAGGAGGCAAGTGCCCAAAAGAACCAAAATTGAGGCTATTAGGAGGCTAAATGTCTAGTTGCAATATGGGCCGGCAAAGAAATATAACGGCAATTATCGGCGATTGTTGCGGATGAGCTTGTGGAAAACGGAATATCTTGTAACGAAGAAAGCGCAAATGCCTTCTCCTCGTTAACCGCTGCATAGCCCTCCTCCTCCGAAGGGCTAGAAAATTAACACTAAACCAAAGAATGAATGCAACTGTTACAGAAGATTCCAGCTCCATTCTACAGCTGAAATGTAAAAATATTATGCGAGTACCATGAAACAGGATAAGTTGCACAACCATGCATGAAACGAGTTTCAAAACGACATCTGATGATCTGATGTTTCCTTGAAACATGTTTACTCTAATCATGTTTCGGCTTTAATTTGAACACAGCTTAAAAAAGTGACTTTGAAGGAGAGAGTATAGCGAACCAAAAAAATAATGTTTGACCAGTGCAGAGACTTGTTAAGTAGGGAGGGCAGTGCATGGGGCAGTGTAGAAATATCTCGGAATCGAAAGCTCCTTTTTAGTTTTTGTTTGTTCGTTTTATTTAACGAGAGCTTTAATTTCCTTTCAGGATCACTGTGAATCGGTTGCGATCTTAAAGATCAAAGAAAGCATGCAAGAAGAAGCAAGAAGATTTGAAAATGTCGATGGAACGACGGACCATCAAGGAGAGTTTTTCATGCAATAACAACCACTACTCAAAGATTTGTAGAAAACAACTGTACTTGATCTACGGAGTTTGCAGTGGGAGAACAACCCCGCTATCGCTAAACGCCTCCTTCTCTTGTGCCAGGGAAGACGAGTCCAAAGTAGATGTCTCTAAATTAAGGTTATATTATATAGAAAGGGAAATATGTTTATATAGTCCATCGCTTACGTTGTGGCTTATAATTAATAATATACGGGCAGTTGTTGGGTGTTTGTGTAGAATAATAGGCGAGTTCTTTGGGACAAGAAAGCTTTCATATCTTATCAGGAATGAATGAGTTTGCTGCTTCGGTGTAGCGTACAATAAGCGACAAAAGGGATCCAAGCCACGTGCTTAAAAGCTGGTTGACCCAGATTTCTTTCTTGACCTCAAACGCGTTAAACACGTGACCAACACATGATGGGCTCGTTACGCCTTGGTGACGATTCTTTCTATTTATCCATCGCGTGCTGTAACGTTATCAACGCTTAGTGAATTCTAGTTCCTTCTTAGTGTTTCGGGTCAAAGTCACGTAACGCTCCTCGGGTGAGGAACGTTGTTTGCGCGACTGCTGCCCGAGTGGCTCCGAAGGAGACTAAGTAACATGTTCCAAATGACGGAGAAACTTTGTACAAATGGTTGCTTCGCCTTCTCGAGAAATGTTCAAAACCGGAATCTTTTGTGAGACGTGTACCTCGGTGCTCTGTAAAACTGTAGCACAAGCTGGTGGTCGATGCGTTGGCGCCCAGCGAACCCAGTGATTGGTAAGCTTCTGATTTACACTGAAAAATCAAGGAGCTGTTTGGAATGAAAACTTAAGCTCACTGCCAAGTTTTTCGCAAGGTTTATATTTTGCTTCGTCTTTTAACGTGAAGACGGCTAGTTATCGCATTCGCACGTTTAGATCCAATGTGCGTCAAGTCTCCTTATTTCACGCATATTAGGGAAACAGTCCTTACCGCAAGGTGTCCGCACGTAACAAGAGCGAATCAGTAATTGGCATGATACGAGATGTAGCTATGTAAAAAGCGCGGGAAAGCACTGCGCGCGAGTCAGGTGGTTTTGGTCTGCTTAGTTTAATTAAACGGTGACTCCAGATCGTTGGCCAGTCAAGAACCACAGTCTTGATTCTATGATGCGCTTGTTTGTGATTGGTGTTGTAGCGTGAAAGTACTGCTATGGAACATGGCGGGCTTTGCATGCTGGGAGGATTAATTCTATCAAACGTACGGGACCTATATGAACATTTTGTAAACGTTCGCCAACCAACAAATCTTTCAACTCGTTTAGGAAAGTAGTAAATTAAACATTTTTTTGTTTCTAAACGAAATATCGGGCGGGAGGGCAGGCCTTGGGTCTGCAAAACGTTAATATGATTGATGTGATAACAATTGTAAGATTATTTGAAAGAACTAATTTTTAAAAGCAAAAAAAACTATACCTTGGGGAAAAGTTGTGTACATTACGGATAATGAGACGCTGATAGTATTTAACTCGTGAAGGAAGGTGCAATGTTTAATCCACGTCTGTCTGTGTGAAGTAACGAGCAAATTATGCAAACAACAAAAAGGAGAATTTGAGATTTTCGGACACAACTTTTTTTTTTGCGGGTTAGATAAAATCGCTCATCTGTGCCGTGAAGAGCAAGATGAAACTGTATAAAGACCTTCTACAATATATAATTCAACTGTCCAGTATATTAATACACTTTGAGATCATGTTGATTAAAGAAATTGTCAATGAAATCCTACTAGTAAGATTCGCCCTCAATCTGTAATTTCTGCTGTCCTGTCATGATTCGGGTGGGCTGGGAGCATGCTGACTTGTTTGGCGTATGGGGTGCGTAATCCGAATTTTTGTATCAGTTCTAGGAAAGGGGCAAAAGTAGGGATAATGATTGATGCTAGCCCGCATACAATTGTTAGCTATTGTTTAGCTATTCCATATGTGCTGATTTTCTGCGAACATAGCGTTTTTTCCAAAAGTAGTGCTTGACCTAAAGTTCTCAGCAACGTCAACGGTAACTCAGCTGAAATGACTCACAGGCCATTGTGAACAACAAGAAAACAAAGAAATGTGTTTTAATAAGTAATTTTTTACGGGGAGGTCTTGGTTTTCCGGGTCTTAAGCTTCGATCTTCGTTTTCCACACCCCAAGCATTATCCAACCACGTCCTTTGTACTGGGGCCTCACCGCCTGGTATATTAATATGAATTTGAAAGGCTTTGTCAAAACGGACGAAAAACTTAGAAATTACAGAAAGGAAACTTGGAGGAATCAACTAAAATCGACCGAAAAACTACTCGTGATGAATAAAGGACGGCGCAAGAGCTCAGATGAACAATTGTCCTTAGCAAGTTTGTTTCTTTTTTGCGCTATAAAAAAGCACCGTTTTTATATCGGCAAAAATCTCCCTCCTTCTTGCGGGCTTCTTTCTAAAGCTCTTTGGACGAGCAAAGAAAAAAGAAAAGTTGCCTAACTGCGATCCTCGCATGCTGAAGATGTCTTGTATCATACGTCAGGGTCGGCCAGGTTTTTGGGTATACGGTATACAGGGGCTTTTTACATCGGGTATACGGTATATTGCAGTTAAAAGACGAGTATTCGGTTTATCACTTTCTTTGAATTTCAGGTATACGGTATACAATGCTTCCATTAATTTTGGTTATTTTTGGTACAAAAATCTTAGCCTCAACTTAAGATTTTGCTCCTGATGGCAAATTTTTGTCGTGTGCAACCCAAAATTAAAGCTGTATTTTCAGTCCAAAATATTTTGTTGCAGATCCAAATTCTCTAATTAATGCCTGCATCACAAACTTTGTTGTTAGCTTCCAGAATTTTTGGGGGTGATTACATTTTTTTTTGTACTTTGAAATTATTATCATTATTATTGTTATTGTTATTATTATTATTATTATTATTATTATTATTATTATTATTATTATTATTATTATTATTATTATTATTATTACGTAATCATATATAATTAATATGATTAAGTACTATTATTATCAATATTATGATTACTATTCTTAGTCTCGCTATGTACACTAGCAATTTATTAAAATACAATAAAAAACGTTCTCTGGCTAAAAATTTTGAAAAGAATATAAGCTTTCGGCTGTCGATCTACAGCCTTCCACGGATAAAAACGTTGAATGTAAATTAGTGAAATATATACGGAAAAGGCGAGATAAAAATGATAAAAAGAACAGAGTAAAGGTATGAAAAATGGTGGCTATTGTTTAAAAAGAATTTTATACTGATTAGGAATCGGCTTAAAGTTATTGTCAGCATGCTTGGTAGAAGAGGTGTGCCAGACACGATATCCGAGTTATAAATAAGCCCCTCAAGACTTTACAACAAGAATTCCTTTCTCCTAAATTCAGACCAGCTATTGAACACCAACCCAACGTGGTTTATAAAATACCCTGTGCTGATTGTGATTGGTGTTATATAGGTGAAACTGGCCGTTGCTTTGAAACCCGCAAGAAAGAACATGTTAGGAATGTAAAAACATGTGCCAATGGGTCAAACATTGCGAAACATGCGTGGTCTTTCGGTCATCGCATTGATTTCAGTCATTCTCGAGTTATTGACAAAGGCTCTTTTCGTGTTAGGAAAACTCTAGAGGCCTGGCACACCTCTTCTACCAAGCATGCTGACAATAACTTTAAGCCGATTCCTAATCAGTATAAAATTCTTTTTAAACAATAGCCACCATTTTTCATACCTTTACTCTGTTCTTTTTATCATTTTTATCTCGCCTTTTCCGTATATATTTCACTAATTTACATTCAACGTTTTTATCCGTGGAAGGCTGTAGATCGACAGCCGAAAGCTTATATTCTTTTCAAAATTTTTAGCCAGAGAACGTTTTTTATTGTATTTTAATATGCCTAATCCTGGCTGCGCTTCAATTTTTAATACTAGCAATTTAATTCTATGAATGGGTAATTCGTGTAGCATCAACATTCACTTGGAGTAGAAAAGGGTATAGAAATGTGTGCGTAGTTTAGATGTTTTCATATTTAAGCCTTCTCACTTCTCGAAAAAAAAAAAGTACAATGTTGGTGACTGGAAAATACATATTGGTGTCTGCTGTACAGGTATACGACGGAGTTAACTGTTGTTGCTTCCCCCATTCTGTGTCCTTAATCAAAAACCTTTTACTTTCCTGAAGGAACTCTCTTCAAGTCTTAGGGAGGAAGGAAAATCCCTTCTAATCTCATTTATTTTCGACATTAGCATGCAGTACCCACCTCCAGTCTCCCAGTGGCTTTTTTTGGATCTTCAACGAAACAGGACTTATTTATTCTGCGCCTTAGACCTCTTTCATAATGGCAGCCAAATAAAATATTCTTCTGTTTTAATACTAATAAGCTTTTCTATCCTTGCTACAAGGAGCAAATTTCAAAAGAATATTTGTTTCAAAATGAGGGCAGTAGGTCTAATTAACATAAATGCAACAGAATGTAAAGGAGGTTGTTATTTGTGAAAATGGTCTATTTCCCTGCCCTTACACTGAAGGCAAAACATTCAAAACCAATCCTTCTAACTTATCGTGGCCAGAGTTTGGGAAGGGGTGGGAAGAGCTGATGCAAAGGGGGGGGGGGGGGGGGGGAGGACATGGGCTTTTTTGCTTGGAAAAGGGTGGCCTTACCTAAATATGTCAATGAACAAATAGATAAATAAATAAAGAAACCGATAAATATACAGTAAATGAAGAAATGAAATAAAAATTTCAATACATTAAAAGAAAAGGATCGTCGACAAGAACTGTGTGCTCTGAAAAATGAAAAACTTTTATGTAATCACCTGTAGCTACAAATTGCGGATAAAAATGAGTCTACTTAAAAGATTGCTCTTTTAAAAGATGTTTGCCATCTTGGGCAACGTAGCATAATATTATAAGGGATGCTCTTGCTCGCCACTATCTCCATCATCTTTTTTTCCTAAAACGGGATAGATCTCAATGTTTTGGAGGGTCAGCAAAATTAAGTGAAGGGTCTCTCTTCGTTTTGATTGTATATCTTACCTTGTGGTACAAGAGATATGAAATGCAATGCCGACATATCACTTGAAAACAGTTTAAGTATAATCTTTAGTTATATGCTTATGTTATGCAAGATCTTGTTAAAGGCAGAAAGACTCTGTCTTGACCCTTCCCCTGGTAGTGATGGCGTGGGAAACTCATCAAAGACACAATTGTAGATCTCTGATAGTCATAGGCACAGATTTAAAGGATAAAGCTATTACTGGATGCCCTTTTTTGTTATCAAGTCGTTGGGATTATTAGCGGGTACCAAATAGGTCCAAATGAATAGCGGACAAATAATTTGATACCTCGTTCAACCCAAAAAGGAACGCAAGGAACATACGCTTTTTATGAAGAAGCACAAACAATACAAAAATATCTGCAAAGAAATTAGTCCTTTTTGCATAGGCCTCATGATAATGTCATAGTATTCAATATGCAGATCGAGCGGCCTCGAAAACGCCAAAGTCAGTGGCATACTTCCTTTGTTAGTGGCACGAGGGAATGTCGAATTTGGCTCGTGAAGTCCGTGCAGCACAATTCTTCAAATGATTTGCACGCGTGCCTTCGTAAAAAGCGGGTGAAAGTTATTTTTATTTTTAAAGTCGAGGCCTCGTGTTGTTCAGCACGTCAAGAGTTTAAATATGTTTTCGTCTGTAAGTCATAGAAGGTAAGAAAAAGTTGGTTATTTTATAAGCCACGCGTGACTAAAGCGGTTTACTTTGTGTGGACACAGCAGTGTACGATTCAGTTACAGCTTCAAAACTGTCATGGTTCATTAGAACTTTCTCAAGTATTTGGTATAGGACAGAAACTTCTTATTATTTCTGTTAAAAGGAAAAATCAAACGGGAAGATAGCAGGCTCTATTGTACTCTACTTGTATCTTAACGGATGCCTATCTGAAAGTCGATATTTGAGGTGGCTCATGTATTGGCCGAGATTTAAGGGTAAGTTTCATAACTGGAGTCACACCTTAGTTAAACATTTTCGTTTGAATTATGATTGGTATTTGTGCCCTCTTTTCATCCATTTTTAATGATTTATTCAGTATCCCCATTGAACCTTCGCCATTCATTTTATACGGTTCATTTTTCAATAATTCAGTTTATATTGAGAGCTGTTTGCATAAGAGAAGAGTTTATTCACTTTGTGATTCGGGACTGCCTTTTATCAACATAAACCCTTGAATTTTATTCCACGATCTAAACGTTCATTTTCCCAATTCGTGCCATAGTTTTTTGTTGGACAGTCATGAGAACTTGATGTTACATTAAGATCAATTTGAAACCTCTTTAGCTGATAACAATGTTCATTCTCAATACAAGCTTGACTGACATTTCATAGAAACTGTAAAGAGAATTTACATACCCATCACTTCTGGGAGTCAAAGAGTTAAGCAGAACATAAAGCGGAATTCATTCACTCGATTTGGCTCTCATTTGCTATGATATTAAGCGCTTATGATGATCTACAAGCTCAGTGTGTGAAAACGGGGTTAGTTGTCTGAGAAACTGTGGCCGGGAGAGTGAAAGATACTACCACCGTAAAGTAACGACGGAGTTAAACCATTTTTTTATATCGCATAGGAATTTCGGTTGTTGATCCTTTTTCCCACTTTTCCGCCATATTAATTTTGGGTTCACGTCTTGTTGTTTTCCTGGCTCCACCACAATGATGCTGGGGTACAAGGCCTCCGATTGCGAGACTACTTGTGAATTGAGGAAGAAGCCGGGTTTTTCAGTCCTCCCCTTCCCATTCCCCGACAACGCATGCTACGCAGGCTTTTGCGGCTTTCTGTGTTTCCTTGGTGTAGGAAAAAACCGCAGGCCATCATGTTATTCGTGTAGAAGTTCAGGAGGTTTTAATGGCGTGTAATGGGTTTTGCTGAACCCTAACCCGAACCCTAACTCATATGACCAGCGAGAAACAACTCCCAGTAACCGCAACCTTTTGAGTTCTTAGACCTAATGAGTGTAATTCAGAGCTAAAAAATGGCATCGACCGTTTCAAATGGCAACGACCGTTTACGAAAGGGAAATAAGCATCCCCGACCACATCACATTTAATTCCATTAATGTCATCCACTGAATAGCCAGTAAACTATGCAAAAACGTATACACAGGTGCAACAAGGAGAAAACTAGCCGACCTCTTCAGCGAATCGTCACGTTATGAAAACAAATCACAAAGATGCTGTTTAGGGTGAGGGCTAAGAACCCGAGTTCGGACTCTTTTTTTCCTCCAGTTTTTCTTTTATAAATGTTTTTTTTTTCCTTTTTTGTCTTAATTTTTGTTAATACTTTTTCTTAGTTTGTTTCTTTTAATTTTCTTTGACGTGAAGTGTGTAGTTGACCGTTTAAATGGCATCGACCGTTTCAAATGGCAACGACCGTTTACGAAAGGGAAATTTGCGTCGGCGATTTTGTGCGTTCATTTTGGTCCTGAAATTTTGTCCATGTTTGTTCCATAAAACGGAGGAGTTTTTGAATCAGGAGCTCGCATTTAAAGATTTCCAAAAGCCGAAAAGTCCTGGAAGAAAAATTTATTTTCCAACTTGACGTTCTCGATCCCTTTGGAATTAATGAGCGCGCTTCATTCAGCTTAGTTAATCGCATTTCTCGTTGCCATGACTCCACCATAAGGGCATAGCACTCCAAATCCCATATAACCTCAACAAGCGACAATTCCTCATTTCGCTCTGCCACAAGGCTAACCGCTGAAATGGTCATCCATCCAATCTTTTTGCGGTGGTAATTCGACCTTAATCACCTTGTCTTAACGCAAAAAAAAAATTCCTACGAGCTTGTATTGTGTTGTTTGCAAATACGAATACAACTCGGTTCTCTTCTTAAGAACTGCGAGTTTCCCTTTCTAAAACATATACAGACTGGAAAGTTCCATATCACTGCAGCGGGCCGGGCCATTTGGTACATCGCACATTGTGATTATAGCTGAGTTCGATACACTTTGCCGCGACTCTGGAAGAGCCTGTGAGGGAGGGAGTTTCGCGTACATATATATTTCTCATCTCCAGTTCAGTTACTGGACAAATGTGCCTCCCCTCAAAACGACTTCGTCACTAAGGGAACTCGTGCTTTTGTTCTCCTTTCATCATGCGAATACTTTTTCAGCTCACTTTGTTCCCAATTGATTGCTTCCACTCAGTGTTTTGTTGAAGCCACCTGTGTTTTCTGACTTCCTCAGTTTAAACCTAAGAACAGAATTTACTATTAGCAGGTGCTAGTTGAACCCTAATGATTGGAATTACAGGTATTGGCCTCCACAGACGAGGCAAGTTGTCATCGACGACTGTTTACTGTCGACAAGTTAATTAAATCGACTACTTTTGATGTCAGGAAATGCGTTTCCACGAACGAAACACTTATGTCCAGGTTTGACCCTAATTAGATGCACGCCCAATTTTGACATCCAACATAAAGTGTCCCTTTAAGTCTAAGCATTTGCTACCTATTTTCAACAAGAAGGTAAGGATAAAGGTTAGCGTTATTTTTAGCTTTGGGTAAATGCAGCAGTTAATCTTTACTTAAAGAGCAGCATTTGGGGGCACTTTGTGACATAAATTGTCTGTATTCAGAGACACAAGTGATGTTGATGTTGGCGAGAAGAGCAAGGGGACACTTCGTGACGCTTATTGAAATCCGCGTGCATCTAATTAGGGTCAAGCCTGTGATCAGCGAAACCTTTACAAATATTTCCAATCTTCACAAATAGTTGGATCTTTGACACTCTGTATAGAGACCCACCAGACACTGCCTTCGAAGATTCCGAAATTACATTTCTTATTCTTTTCGATTCTTAACTGTCTGAGAAAAATGATTATTAGATAAATAGATTAATTTAATCATTTTTCTTTCTGTTAGTGAATGTGCTGACTGACAAGGGTTGGTCATGTATCGTACACAACAAGCTACTGGAGGTTAACATTTTTACCACAATTGCTTGTAATCTCTCAATCTGATTGACTAATTTTCCGTTGTCGACACGAGTCTAAACAACGCTGTACGCGTCATGCTCGCGTCAATTTGTCACGTGTTGTGGACTCACTCGGCTCCGCCTCGTGAGTCCACAACATTTTGACCACTGTGCTGACGAATATCGTTGTTGATAAGAGTACAGACAAATTCGGGATAAAAATGCGAGATGCCAGGTAGAAAATGCTAAATAGAAACGGCTCTCCATGATAGATATCGCAGAATCGAGGGAGGGAAGTCTTTGAAACAGGGAATCTCTAAAACGGGGAAAATAATTCCAAAATGGGGTATCTCTAAGACTGGTGATCCTTAACAGGAGGGTTGTCCAATACACCTGAATAGATACGAGTCGTAAAAAGGCTGTGCAGTTGCTGTCGATTCGTACAAATCGTGCCCATGTGCTACGACCCGTTGTCGAATGGAGAATTGAATCTCATTAGGGGGACTTAGAATATTTCTAACACGGATGTAGGCCAAGAAACCCTTCTGCGAGTTGTCGATTCGTTCGATTCGTACGAATCGTGCCCATGTGATACGACCCGTTGTCAAATGGAGAATTGAATCTCATTAGGGGGACTTAGAATATTTCTAACACGATGTAGCCCAAGAAACCCTTCTCCGAGTTGTCGATTCGTTCGATTCGTACGAATCGTGCCCATGTGATACGACCCGTTGTCGAATGGAGAATTGAATATCATTAGGGGGACTTACAATATTTCTAACACGATGTAGGCCAAGAAACCCTTCCCCGAGTTGTCGATTCGTTCGATTCGTACGAATCGTGCCCATGTGATACGACCCGTTGTCGAATGGAGAAATGCATCTCATTAGGGGGACTTAGAATATGTCTAACACGAGTTGTCGATTCGTTTGATTCGTGCGAATCGTGCCCATGTGATACGACCCGTTGTCGAATGGAGAAATGCATCTCATTAGGGGGACTTAGAATATGTCTAACACGAGTTGTCGATTCGTTCGATTGGTACGAATCGTGCCCATGTGATACGACCTGTTGTCGAATGGAGAATTGCATCTCATTAGGTTGACTTGAATAGTTGTAACACACTGTAGCTCAAGAGTCCCTTCTCCGAGTTGTCGATTCGTTCGATTCGACCGATTCGTGCCCATGTGACACGACCCGTTGTCGAATGGAGAAATGCATCACATTAGGGGGACTTAGAATGTTTTTAACACGCTGTAGGCCAAGAAACCCTTCTCCGTGTTGTCGATGCGTTCGATTCGTACGAATCGTGCCCAATTGATACGACCCGTTGTCGAATGGAGAAGTGCTCCTCATTTGCGAGACTTAGACGCATGTTCGAGTTGTCGTTTCGGTCGAGTTGTATGTTGTATTAAAGAAGATTTGGACGATGTTGTTCGACGGAGACCGTGTGAGTCCCCCCGGCGCGTGTTCACAGTTACTTTGGTTAAAAAAATATTAACGTCACACGAGTTTGGATCTACGTCTTGATGGCTATCAAGCGCAAGGAATGCACCTCTTCCTTGGATGTTCAGGGCATTCGTTTCTTATTGCACAGTAACGCTTGACCGTCTGCCACAGAAAGAGCTGTGAAAGGGAAAGCATTTGGTAGGAAATTGTTTGCCCTTGAGAATGATAGCGCATAGCTTATTAAAGGAGCAGCAAACTGAACCTATTCGTATAACTGAATCCAGGTCAACATTAATTGATTTAATTTATACAAATTATGTTGACAGGGTTGCCTGTTCCGGAGTCTCTCATATTGGTATCAGCAATCATAGCCTTATTTACGTTTATAGGAAATTATCTCTCGCGTCTTTTTCAACAGGGCATTCAACCATTTCATATAGAAATTTCCTAAATTTGAATCGAGAGAGTTTTCGTAACGATACCGCTCAACAAGATTGGTTCTGTAATGGTTCTGAAGATCCAAATGGTTTGTGGACTGATTGGAAAACGTAAATTTTTGAATATTGTAATATTCATGCACCACTCCGATCTAGACGTGCTAGAACCAATAAAGCAGACCCTGGATCAATTCCCAATTAAAGAAAGGCATGCGTGACCGCTGATGTTGCCAAAAGGAAAGGAATTGCATCGAATCATTCACGCGATTGGGAAAAGTACAAAACGTTGCGTAATAAAATAATTAAACTTCAAGACTTCTAAAGTAACTTATTTATTCTAATGCTTTTATTCAATCTAAGGGTAATCTTCGAAAAACCAGCCCAAGTTCGCGTCACTAGAGAGAGTGTAGTGATTTTCATTCCTTTAATTGAATGAACGTTAAATTGAGCATTTTTTAGGCTTCATAATCGACGATGTTTTATTTCCCATACAAAGTGTCATAACGCGTTGAAATTCTCAACGGCTGTCTAGTGACGGGAGCTTGGGCTGCCTACGGAAAAGCGTGGCAAACGGAACCTTTAATGAGCTTACTTCCGGTGTTGTAAATAATACGAGGGTGTCAGAATTGAAATTGAATGATGCCGTTATCTCTAATCTTAGTGAGCTTTCTAACGCTTTTAATGACCATTTTTCAACAATTGGGCCCAGACTTGGTAAGGAAAATTCTCCTATTGCTAACAATAATTCAAGTTATATCAATTATATAAACGTAAAAATTATAACAATAAATTCAGTTTTTCTTCGATTAATTGCAGTACTGTTTTCTTACATAAATTTTCTTTACTAAAGCAATGTTTGTTGTTATTCCATGTGATAAGGCATCATTGTGTGCGTTGTTTTTTTGCAGCGGTCGTTTCGTTGGTATCTTCAGTCCTGTTCTGATAATTTTCCCAATGCTTTTTGCTGAAAATAAGAAGAAGAGAATAGTCTTACATGTTTAAAAGTTCTCCCCTTGCATCTTAGATGAATTCCGTATTAACTTAAGTTGTGTGGGCCCATTTCCCTTACTAGGGCCAACGCTCGGATGTGATAACTTGGGAATTTTTCCGCATTGTTTCGTAGCAATGTTAAAATCCTACTTAGGTCATTCTGTAATAACTTATTGCAGCTCATTTTCTGGTAACATTTCATTGATTTTTATAGCACCGCAGTTATCCAGAAGCAATTTATGAATGAAAAAGTCTCTGAATTGTTTTTTGTGAATTTATGGTCAAATTAAGACAATTCCCATGATATTACCCCTTTATGGTGCGTGTCTGGACTGTGGTTGTAAAGTTCAGGTCACAGGTTATATGTATTCCAATATAGAAAGCAACCCAAACCTTTTATTAATGTTAACGTCTTTTAATTTTGCTTACACAATGAAGTTTGGAAGAAGGTTAGTCTTGTGTTTGTTTCAGTTTAGGGAGATCAATTTGCGTCATGTAATGCCTTTTTGCTTTTCCTACCACACACTTGTATGGTGGACGAATATGTTGCTATATCGTGTGAAGTAACGAGGGGACTGGTATTGTGACGAAGGAGGGGTCAGTTTGTAAAGGAATTGATTTGTTGAAGTGGGTTTTGCAATGCGTAAGAGTTGGCTGGGAAACTAAATTGAACTGGGTTCACGGAATTTGGCAAGTATTTCATTGAAGGGATATGAAGTGGAGGTACTTTTCACTGAATTGGGAAATCTGTTAGTTTGGCAGCGTGAGCCATGTTCCAGTAATAGTTTGAATTCTGGGGATGAAAGTGCTTGTTTGACGGTTTGGAACGGAAAGTGGTCAGCTAGCCTTTTTAGGGAAGCAGATAGTTCGCCGAAAAGTTTCAGTAAGGATCTTTCGGGTAGCGCTTTCTTAAAATTAAATTTCATTTCATCAAATAGCGAGTGGCACTTCAACTTTCAGCTAAGGATTTGATCTAAACAGATGAAATAAAATACGTCCATATAAAATATGTTTATACGTTATAAGAACTTACAAAATGGCCTCAAAAGGCTTTTAGGTAAATGTGTTCGTTTACAGGTACATGCCATTGACGTTGCGCAATGAGTGCGGGTCCCTTGGCTAGAAAAGCATAGTTAATTACTGCATTCGGAAGTGCGAGATAGTCCATTTCTTCTGTGAGGACTCAATTGTCGGTGTTTAAAGTTTGTTGGATTCGTGCTGATCGAAAGTGAATATTAAAAGGTCTCCACATACCTGTAGGTAGAACAACAGCAATCCATACTATGATAGGTTCTGTCCAGAATTCATTAATCTGAAGTACAGCGTGTCCCATACAAAATGATATTAATGTCAGTATTCCCAATAATACCGTCGTTTCCCGTTGCTTCATCCCTTTCCGAATAAACGACAAATCTACGAATGACAAGGATAAGAATTGAGTGAGCACATGCTGGTAATTTGGAGTGGGGAGAAATAGGTTATTGCAAAAACCTTTGTTTTTGTAGAAGATATGTGAAGCAAAACAAAATGGTATTTTATGCCGTACCTGGCGCAATATCTCAGGCAACAGA
>OX421457.1:14565211-14575211 GCA_949126865.1 Montipora capitata | reverse complement strand
CGATTTATCTTTATTTACTAATAGTTGTGATTATCTGTTGAAGCCCTTAAATCACATAAGCTTGTAGCGGATATGCGGCATGAGAGATGCGAGTTAGAAAACTCTTGACGCAAGAGAGAAAATGAGTGATAAGGATTAGAAAATGCGAGATGAAAAATGCGAAATGCGAGGTAGAAAATGTGTGATATGAAAGATCCTAGTTAGAAATTGCAAGATAAAAAATGTTAAATAAAAAGGGCTGTCCAAAACAGGGAACGGGAATCGAGGGAGATCAACTGAGAGTTTGTGTCGCGGCATTGTGGACGATGAATCGGTGATTCTACAAAGTCGGACACTACTTACAGTCAGTCACTCTTGGCTTTGCATTATGCGCTAATTTATCTCCATCTCTCTTGTTTTATTGTATGGTTTTCTACATACATATCTAACCTTAATAGGATGTATCTTGTTCAAAAGGATGATGTTAGGACAAACTTGAAGACTGATTTCCAAAGCTTCTAGCAAACTCAGACTCTTTTACCCTTTAAACGTTCGTTACATTTTTTTGTGTTCTTAATGCTCTTCAAGTTGGATCTTTGATGTATAACTATTACAATAGATAGTTGCCACGGTCATTTAAAAACACGTTTACAACGTGATGATGTGGGGCAAAAAATCCAGCGCTAAAGCAAATGACTCCGGCGATCCTCGTAAGAAATATGGAGTTTCACTTAAGGTATTTGTATTACTTGGATTATACAAAATGATTCAGATCTTATTCAAAGGTACTATCCGGATGACGACATACAAACATACAAGTTGCATATTAGTTAGGAATAGGCAAAACCCACAAACTACTAAAGGAATTCAAGGTTACTAGTGCTTACAAAATAATCGACCAATTAGAGCTCATTAAAGACAAAAGTCATATTACTTGTAAGCATTTAACCAGTTAAGAACGTTGGCCAGTTCACGATTGGCAGTATCTTCTTATTAAATCAAATACATGATAAGTATTAAGGACTGCACCACGTGTTGATTTTCAATTGTATTTTTGGCGCAATGCGTCGGAAGATTCAGATGGTTGCACCTCTGTCGAAAGAACGCTCCTTGAGAAAAAGACCAAATTAAAAGAGGAAGCTATATGGAACATTTTTCTTCTGTGAGGTCTTGGGAAAGTAAGAAAGAATTTTTGGTGCGCGAAACGGGATAAGACCCAGTGAACAATTCAAAATGCTTTAAAATTATGCCAATCAAATAATTGTTTAGTTAAATAATATTGATTGAAACAGGTCTTCTTACAATCAAGTATAAGAAAAAAAATTGAAAGAATAGGGATTCTCTATAACGGGGAAATTCCAAAATGGGGAATCTCTAAGACTGGTGATCCTTAACAGGAAGAATTATTAAAGATCTGGCCCCAGTTGTTGGAAGGGTGGATAGCGCTACCCACTGGATAACTTAAGGTTATTCCTTAGTATTGCATTGCGCATCCCTACTGCGCACGATTTTCGCGTCATTAGCGCGCGCACATGAGCACGTACGCATACAAAACGTAAGAGATTTCGCTCAAATTAAACCCGATAGCGAAATAAATGCTCCTATTCTCTCAAACGAGCACGGTGACCCCCGATTTTTTCTCAGGTATTTGCGAAGAACAGTCTAATAAAGAACATATTTGAAGAAGAAAAAAAGTTTGATAGTAGAACATGAATTGTTTTTGTAAAACAGTTCCGTAATGGGTGTATTTTATCCCAAAAAGTGCACTATTTCCACAACCAGGAGATCAAAGTCGGCGTAAATGAAGCATTACTGCTTATGTAAATAAAAGAGGCTTTATTTTCAAAATAATATTTTGTGTCTTTGAGGTAACCAAGACTTAATTCTGTATGAAGGTGATTAGAATTTTTAACGCGAAAACAGTAAAAAATACCCCATTTTAAGAGCCTGCTGACGCGCAAACAAGCACAGTGACCCCATTTTTTTATTGATTTTTTTTTTAATGTTCATATCATGAATGTTAATTATGCCAAGTTTCCAAAAAAGTTTGATAGCAGAACAATTTCCATGGAATTACCTTAATTCACTTGGTTTGCTAGTGTTTATCCGCTGGATAGTGATTTATCGGATGGATAACGCAATCCACCTTTTGAACAACCGAGGCCTGATACAATATTGGCTCTCTTAACAAGAGTTTCTGTAAGGTTCTGAACTGCACAGTACTTTTTCAGCGGGCTCTTTTGCTTGCTAGAATGTAAAAAAAAAAGACTTTAAATGCCATTGTTTTGAACGACAATTTGCCTTCTAGCGGAGACTGTAAGAAATTACAAAACTTAGGAAGTTCTTTTTGCATTTACTGGCATCAGGTAAAGGAAACTTGATTTCATCCCATACATGTTGATTGAACCTGATCTGGCTGCAGTATGAATACATTTTCAGTGTTTTTTTTCCTCCATCTCCAACAGTCTTTGGGAGAATTTGGCTTTATACTTGGTCTTCATAATTGTCGTTATCCACGCGCCGGACATTGCAGACAATTAACAATTATTGGACGAGGTTGAGCAAAATATCGTGATTTTTCAGTGGCGAGCAGATCAATTATTTGCCGAGGCCGAAAGTGTTTTATCGGGGTTTAAAAAGTGTTTTTAGACCCGATAAAACACGTGCGGCTGAGGCAAATAATTGATCTGCTCGCCACTGAAAAATCACGTATTTTGCGATAACCAAGGTCAATAATTGTTTTATTATTCAATCACCGAGCTTGTTTTTTGTTTTCGTTTCCGAGAAGCCGTAAGCCCGAGCTGCCTTGCAGAGTCGAGTAATGGCACAGATCAATTGGTTTCCTTCTCAGCATAATTATATTTGTAGACTTCAAATTGTACTTACAGTCAAACGTTTAATAACACTAGGCATCAACAAAGCTGAAGAATTTCACAGTTTTCAAAGCGTATCGGGACACGTGAAGCTCGCTATTCTTTTTTCTGGCTTCAGCATAAAATCTCTTCAGTACATATGCATTCGCCAACTTGTCCTTCGCGTCGATGACACGCGTCTACCTTTCTTTCCTTGAGATACTTTCGAAATACGTTGAAATTTTGTTCCTTTTTTCGTATTCTCACTGTTCTTTCGATCAACCAAAGATGTCGAATCATTCTCTGACAGCTCGGGGAACCAATCTGCCATTTTCTCATAAGAGCGTGATTTCAATTGCGCATGAGCAGAATATTATTTGCAGCAAAACACCTATTTGTTGGCCGTTATTTGCTGGTCACGTGGTGGGCTCTCGGCCAGTGAAAACGAAGGAAAAGATACATCGAATTATAAACATGATTATTCCATAGATAGATTAGTTTGTTTTCCCTTTTTGTTTTAAATATACTAAATTTCAAAGGTTGGTAAGAAACTGGCTGTTCACAAGAGTGAATTAGATATCTAATTCCTTCTTGCCACTAAGCCACTGGAATCTATAATTTACAAAATTAATTTTAGCGCTCTGTCCTTTGGATTAAACGTCTGCCCTCAGGAACTATTAAACAGTTTTACATGTTAACCATGAGTCATCTTACCCTTTAGTTTCAAATAAAGTTCCGAAACATTAAATTGACAGCAATTATTGAAAAACTTAAGTTTTAATATTCTTTAACACGAGCAGCTGGCCGCTAAAAGAAGTTAGTTTGTCTTTCCATGATGCTTAATCTTGCGATGGAGCTTTATCGCGACATTCGTTGGTGTCTGGGTTGAGTCCGATTTCATCTTTAGTTAGTCACGATTATATAGGAAGGCCTGCAAATACGGAAGCTTGCTGGGGAAGTAAGAGTTAGAAAATGGGGGATAAAGAAAATGAGAGAGGCGAGTTAGGAAATGCGAGATGCAAGATATGGAAAATCCGTGATTTAAAAAAATGCGAGATGCCAGGTAGAAAATGCTAAATAGAAACGGCTCTCCATAATAGGTAATGGAGAATCGAGGGAGGGAAGTCTTTAAAACAGGGAATCTCTAAAACGGGGAAATTCCAAAATGGGGATTCTCTAAGACGGGTGATCCTTAAAGGCTGGTTTTCACTAGCGATGGAGTCGGAGTAGTAGTCGGAGTCGTAAGAGCGCTTATGACCAAGTGAAAATCAAAGATCGGAGTCGTAAGCGGAGTCATAAGCTCGACGGAATCGGAGCCGGAAGAATCAGAACGTTTCCAATTTCTTCCGACTCCGCTTATGGCTCCGTCGCTTATTATGATCCAGTGAAAACTAGATTGTCACAGTCGGAAGCAGAAGCGGAAGAACCAACCAATCACAATGCTTAGAATCGATCATCGTGATTGGTTTATTCTTTCGCTTCTGCTACCGACTCCGACGATGCAGTTTTCACTGGATCATAAGCAACGGAGTCATGAGCGGAATCGGTGTTCTGCTTCCGACTCTGACAGTTTGATTTTCACTAGATCGTATCGCTCTGCGCTTCTGATTACGACTCCGACTCCATCGCTAGGGAAAACCAGCCTTAAAAGGAAGAATTATTAAAGATCTGATTTACTACAAATCCTTTACAATGAAGAGTTTCTATAAGGGCCTGAACTGCACAATACCTTTTCAGCGGGCTTTTCTTTTGGTTGGTAGAATGCGAAAAAAAAAAGAACTTACATTACAGGCCATCATCTTGAACGACAATTTTCCTCCTAGCGGAAACTGCGACAAATTACCAAACATAGCTAGTTCTTTTTGCATTTACTGGCAAAAGGTAAAGGAAACTTAAGTTCATCCCTGTTGCTTGAACCTGATCTGGCTGCCGGGTCAATATATTTTCCTGAGTGCTTTTTTTTTTCTCCATCTCGAACAACAGTCTTTGGGAAAAATTGGCTTTATATTTGGTCTTCATTATTGTCGTTATCCACTGGACATCGCAGACAAACATGATTATTCAATAGATAGATTAGTTTGTTTTCCCTTCTTGTTGTAAATATACTATATTACTACAAATACTAAATTGCAAGGGTTGGTATAGTAACCTATTTACCAAGCTACTAGAATCTATAATTAAAAATTACTTCTACGGCTCAGTCCTTGGGATTAAACGTCTGCAGCAAGGAACTATTAAACAGTTTTATATGTTAACCGTGAGTCACATTCCCTTAAGTGCCAAATAAAATTACGAAATACGAAATTGACAGCAATTATTGAAAAAAACTTTAGTCGTTATATTGATTAGTTTAAACACACAGGTGATTATACACAATTGCGCCCTCTCATTGGCTCGCTATCTCGGATTATCAGCCGATAATCACCTCGACGGACAAAATGGCTGCCAGTAGTCGTTTTGCCACGGTAAGTGAAGATGATTTCGCGTGGCCAAATGTTTTTTTTTTTCTCTTTTTTGAAATAATCACCTGTTTATTTATACTAAAACAATTATTCGCCTCAGGCTCAGTGATTATCGGTGAATATTCACCGATAATCACTTCGTCTTCGGCGAATAACTGTTAATTAACACGCACAGCTGGTCCGGCTAGACGAATCTAGTTTGTCAGTTCCTGTCAAGTTTCATCTTGCGATGGAGCTTTATCGCGACATTCATTGGTGTAAAGTTGTATTTTTCATCTCGTTACTACATTGTGTCTGGGAAGTGTTCGTTTTCATCTTCAGTTAGTCATGATTAGATATAAGCTTGTAGGGGACATACGGCATGAGAGATGCGTGACTCGAGATAAAAAATGCGTTATGCGAGTTAGAAAATGTGTGATAAAATACGAAAGATCCTAGTTGGAAAATCTGAGATAAAAAAGGCGGGATGGAAGGTAGAAAATCCTGTTAAATAAAAACGGCTGTCCAAAACAGGGAACGGCAAATTGAGCCGAAGGCAAACTGACAGTGGGGAATCTCTAAAAGGAAAAATTATCAGAGATCTGATCAACTACAAATTCTTTACAATATTGACTTTCTTAACAAGAGTTTCCCTAAAGTTCTGAACTGTACTGTGTAGCTCATTCACAATACCTTTCAAGCGGACCTTTTTTTTGTTTCTAAAATATGACAAAACCGTTTTAAAATTCCCTTGACCTATCACATCTTGAACAACTATTTCTTCCAGTAAGTTTTTTTTTTTGCCCTTATACTGGCAAACGCCAAAGGAAACTTGAATTATCCATGTTGACTTAACATCTTGCTGCAGAGTCAATATCTTCAATGGTTTTCCCTCCATCTGGAAGAATCCTTGGGAGAATTTGGTTTCAGTTTCCTTTGGTTTTCATATTTTTCGTTATCCACTTTACATCTGTTTCGTAATGGTTTCTTTTTTCTTGCTACAGTTATATGTCAAAAACTGTATTACACAAGTTGCATTAAAGAATTGACCTTAAAACTAACCGGAGACATTAGGAGGCATCTTAGGACTCTATATATTGTCATCAATATTAATGCCATTATACACTAGTGTTTCCAGTTTTATCAAAATTCTTCGCGAAGGAGCTGTTAAAAATCGTATGTTAAAATCAATTGGAAGCTACTAAAATATTGTTTAGTAGGCAATCGGTTTCCGGGAGAGTTATTCCACATCTCATTCAATAAGCGGAAACACTTAGTCCAAATGAATTATGAGCGATTGCAACAGAGGACGCTCAATGATAGTCGGACCGTTATACTTCGTTTTCTGTATTGATGATCTTTCTTGGGGAGTTGCTTCAATAAAATGTTTTTTTTTTCTCTCTTTGCTGACGACCCCAATTTCTTCTTTAAGCCTTGTGATCCAAGCGCGTTAATTGAAGAATTGACTGAATATTGAACTTGAACCTGTCTCGCACTGGTTTAGGTCTCTTAATATTGAGAAAACCAAACTCATATTTTTTAGACCTATGCCAAGTGTTTTAGGTCATGTAATTGAACAAGTTTAAAGTACAAAATTTCTAGGTGGTTATTAATTTGGAGACTCATGTAGACTTTCAGACATAGTTTGATGTTATTCTGGTTTGAAGAAATTTGAATGTGCCGCAGAAAGTTACAAATGATTCAAAGAGCCAACTTTTCGACACTCATGTGGAGTGTCTTCATCAGGGGTAATCCATCGTCATCGCAAAGGGTACAAATAGGTGTCACATAAACCAGTTTCTAAAAACGAGGATTTCGAAATTAGAGATCTGGGATCATTATTTACCTTTCATTTACGCGCGTACATCACATTAAAGTGCCGGATGTGTTGCGGCATTGTGGGCGATGAATCGGGTGATTCTACAAAGTCAGACACTACTTACAGTCAAAGTCCTTCTTTGCTTTGCAGTATGCGCTACTTTATTTTTCTTGTTGTATTGTATGGTTCTTTACATACATATCTCACCTACATAGGACTGCGAAGTCCAAAACTTACACTCAAAGTAAACAACGTTTGGTTTAAAATTTTTTGCCAGTCAAGTGTTAGCAGTCGCACTTTCAAAATCTGAAGAAAAAAAGAAGTAATTTTTGATCATAGTAGCACTTTAACACGGCCCCTTCATTATGATATTTTAGGTGCTTTTGTAAAAACGTGATCCTCGCCATTTCGCAAAATAGTGGTGACAGTTATTATTAGTCCAATAAGCTAAATAATGATCTATAGGGGAACTGACGCACGTGATAACTCTATCATTGTTGTTTATTTATTATACAATCCAAACCGCCAAATTGTATTGAGAATACTCGGTCATCATCTCTTTGTAAGAGCTGTGAGGTTCCTTTGTATAACATACAACGACAAAAACGACTGTAACACTCGGAAGAAGTTATCAGTACCACTGTGTGTATATTCTCAGTTGAAATTCTTTTGCTCTCCTTTCATTGTCATTGTGCGAATAATTATACAGCTCAGTATTATGTTCTCGTTTGATTGTTTTCCCTCAATGAAGGGGGCGTATATGATCCACCTGTGCTTCAGACATTCCTCATTTAACCTCTAGGAATCAAGAGTGAATTAGATAAAAGTCCCTCACTTTGCGGCCTTGCTCTAGCACAGTCACAAATGGATTTATTTGTTTTCACATACACTTTGCGCGCGAAACAAACAAAGGGCCGCCAATTTTAACCAAACAGATGAAGCGATGTCACGCGTGACTGGTTCTGCCAGGTTTTTTCAGGGACATAACACCTGATATTCGCGGGAACGGGTATTCTAAAAATAGACTCATTTGTGATTGTGCTGGGGACCCCACCCATGCCATAACAACACTCTTATCTTATTCACTCTTGCTAGAAACTGAATATACGATGGACAGGTGGTAGATGAACGAAACTGATTGACATTACATTTCGTCGAAACTTTATCAGTGATTCCAGTATTAGCGCTTCTAATCTGTCTAACTGGCATGATCAACGAAACATTTACGAATATCTCAAATTTTCACAATTAGTTGGAGCTTAAATTGTTTTTGAAGGTAGTCTCTAAATTGCACATTTTTTTGCTCTTTGATTCTAACGGCCATAGAAACATGATTATTTTAAGTAGAGAGATTAGTTTATTCCCCTCTTCTAGCATATACTTAACAATTATTCCATGAGCGCGCTTTGGATATGAGATGGTAAATAGCCAAGGAGGCGCGTAGTGCCGAGTTAGCTATAACCAGTCTCGTATCCAACAAGCGCGAATGGAATAATTGTTTTATTACATTCCTTAAACTCCAAAAGTTTAGAAAGTACGAAATACGAGCGAAAAAAGCGAGCAAATCCGAGCGAGAACGAAAAAAACTTGATGACAATTGATGGGATGTTGTGTACGACCTTTTGGTCAGACAGAGGCAGACTCATCACAAGAACATTTCTTGCCTTTTCGCGTATTTCTAAACGTCGGAATTGATCCAAACTTTCCACAAAAACGTTTTTTTGTTGCTTTATTCAGAGAGAAATTTCGTTTTCTGGCGAAAAAAAAGTTTAGCTTAGCAACGCTTAGAGCAATCATTTACCATGCAAGGTCAAAGTAAGGTATGTGAGCTGCACAGTAAGTTCTGTTTTCTGGCAAGGGGAATGAAGCCCGAGGTTTTTAAAACAAAACATCAATACTTTTTGCCTATAGTTGCGCATTTCTGTATTTGGACCAGCAGAAAACATGGCCGATACCCCAAGGCAGGCTTTACCTCTTTCCTTTCACATTACAACCCCTCCGTTGGTAAATAATTAAAACTGTTTTTTTTCCTTTCTTGTGAATAAGTAAGCAGTAAAAATGTATTTGTTGAATGTAATACAGTATAGTGTAGTGTAGTGTTTTGTGTAATATGCAATGTACTATATGTAATGTATGGGTAGAGTAAGAATGTAAACAATAATAACTAAACAATTATATTTTAAAAAAACACACAGAAGTGAAAATCATTAAGAAAAATGTTGAAAAGAAGAGGGCCTAGGATGGACACTTGTGGCACTCACAAGAGACTGCTGACCAGTCAGAAAAACTGTCAAAGGTGTTAGCACGTTGTCTGCGTTCAAAGAGAAAACTTTTCATTAGACCAGGGCCCGGTTGTTCAAAAGCCGATTAACGCTAATCCCAGATTAAAAATTAACCAAGTAGTTTATTTCTCTACTCCCAAATGCTGTTCAACGCTGATATTCAGCAGAACTTTACATTAGAAGAAATCAATCTTGAAAAACGAGAATAAGAAAAATAACCTTTCACCAAAAAGTTGAAAACATGAAACAAAAGTTTACGCTAATCCTGGATTAAGTTAATCAGCTTTCGAACAACCGGGCCCAGTACTCTTAGACGAGAGTCCATAAGCAGCAAGTTTAGCCAAGAGAAGGTCAAGTGGCAGGCTATCAAACGTTTTTCTTACATCTAAAGATACTACACCGACAAGCGTTTGGAATCCAGATTAAACTTAACTTTTAGTGCAGTATCACATCCATGATGCTTACGAAGTGCAGATTGACGACTAACTAATAGTACATCAAACGACTTATATAACTGATGGTAAATGCACTTTTCAAAAGATAGCATTAAAGATTGGTACTACACAGATGGGCCTCTAGTTTCTTTTATCCGTAGGCTAATCACATCTGAAAACTGGTGTAACCTGG